>REGM01000191.1:17622-35922 GCA_004194415.1 Aurelia aurita | reverse complement strand
AAATTAATCTTGAATGCAACAATGAAATATATTTTCGAAACAGAACGATTTGTTTGAAGATTACTCATCCCTAGATAGAGCTCCCAGACCCCTTGTGTATGTTTTGTTTTAGTAGTTCCCGTTGTTTGTAATTATGTGATGTCCTAAGGAAGCTTGCAGCCAAATAATCAGATTTGCAAATTTTACCGTTTTGATTCTAAACCTTAAACCTACACATGCAATTGATATATTTGGTTGCAGGCTACCTTCACATGTACCTTTGTATTCCGTTCGTATTTGAAAATTTCTTTTTGTAATTGTAGTTAGGTGTAGTTTTATGTAGCTTTTAATTAATTTCCTTTTAAATGGCCGCAGGGTAGACATGTATTTCGCTCCCTGTGGTAGCGTCTCTGTAGTATTGTAACGTAGTTTGTAGGTATTGTAATTAGTAACTTAGTTGTAACATTTTTGATAGCATATAAAAAAAACAAAAAACAAAATAAAGTCGATATTGTGTATTTCTTGCACCTCTTCTTGCTTAGTTTGTCTTTGACGCTTGTAATCAAAATTTACGCAATCTCATTGGTCCGTTATGAGGAGGTTGGAGTGAAGTAGATCCCTTAGCAACGCGCAAAAGATTTAATCCTATTTTGTCCGCACTGATGGTGGCTACCTACCTTCGTTGACTCTGATTTGTATTCAAGGCAGAGAACTGGATGAGCCAGGAAACGTTTTGCTTCATTTGAGACAAAAGTATGATTCAAAATCAGGTAGATCATATAACATCAAATTAGTGCTCTTTTAACTCATTGTCGATTTGGTTTCATGTTGATTTAATGTTTGATGGAAGATCTAAAAAATAGACTTTAAAATTGGTTGTAGAATTTTCAATTTTCCATCATTTTTCAAACGCTGAAACTTTCTGTGATTTTTTTACTCATTGTATAGAAAAATCAAAGCTTATGAGCATTTTGAATAGGCACACAAGTGTTTACAGTAACGTTGTTGACTTACGATGTTTTGCCGCTTCCAGTTGGTCCTAGTATTGCATGAAGACCAGGTTTCATCACTCCACTGAAATAAGCAAGCAAAGAATAAGAGTTGTTGCACCTTCGCTTTTACACAACTACAGGATAAAACAAGGACAGATTTTGTAACAAAGCATCAGTAGCTTTTGACTGCACAAAGCCAGCACAATGCGATTAGAAACTGCAACCAAAGGGATTCCCATGGCCGATTAATCAAGCTGCAAATTTAAGTAAAGCACGTGGCAAATATGCCCTGAAACCTGGATGGCTATCTCACTCATTTTCTATGCAACGAAGGGACTGTTAACAGAAGACTCGGGCATTTTATTTATTTTGTCAAGAAAATACCAATCTGCCCTTTGTATATGCTCAAGATTTGATGATGTGCTCGAGGTGCTCATCGCTACTATGAACGTGTTCGCTGTTGCTTTGTATTAATGTGATATACTATATTAGGGCCGAAAGCATCAAGCATAACCAACTTAATGACCTATAATGTTGCCTTCCTCGATGATGTCCTAGAAATTGTGTTGATAAATCTTTCTAAAGAAGAACAAGCAAACCGAAGAGATTTTAAGGTAATACGATCATTCAAAAGCAACGTTTTACGAATTTGTTAGAACCATATATTGTATATACACAAAACTATATTTTAGGGAATAAATCGCTGCTCTGTAGCTTCTATGTACGAATAGCCTGTCTTCCGGACCACAAAGCAGCTTTCCTTCCCACGACTGCCTAAGATTGGACCGTTCAACTAGAATCAGTGCGTCCTGAGGTATTTACACTTAGCTTTACAGACCTGACCCGGTTCAGTAATGACTTCAAATGCCTTTCTCCTTTTTCTTTAACAGGTACAACGTAGCAGACATCATGAAACGCAATCTCAGTGCCAACATGCTGTCTGCTGGGTGGTCGGTTGCTGCTATCCCCATTCAAGTATGGTGAGTCGCTTCTAATGTGGGTTATCTGCGAAACGCTTTCTTCATGAAGATGTTTTTTTCCAGTCATCTGAAAAAAATTATCTGATAAAACAGGGTCGCATGAAGCAAAGCTGGGCCATGCCATAAGAAAATCTGTGGGTACGTTAGCAGGAAAACAATTATGGCCAGCATGCTCTACAGTTTCCCGGGAAAAGCCTCTTTTTTGTGGGGTTCCTATATTCCGAGGAACGACTTATTGACCAATAATAACGGCTTAACGACTAATAACGAGTGATCAAATCACAGTAA
Organism: Aurelia aurita; assembly: GCA_004194415.1. Lineage (NCBI taxonomy): Eukaryota > Metazoa > Cnidaria > Scyphozoa > Semaeostomeae > Ulmaridae > Aurelia > Aurelia aurita. The sequence goes on along the minus strand of REGM01000191.1, from coordinate 33,683 downwards.
CGTGTTATCTGCCTCAACGGATGTACCAACCAGACTATGATAAAAATGAAATGAATTGAATTGATCAATGGATCTAAAGGACCATGAGCTTGTTATCTTTCTGTAACATTTCTCGTCTTGGCTCTTGTGCTGGAGCAAAGCGATGAGGCTTATTCTAATTGCAGCGCAGCAACCGCGAAGCGGCTGCGTAGTGGCAATGTAGATCGGTTTCAATTGCCTAGCATGGATTATGTGACTATCTTTTTTTAATTAAATAGTCTCCACGCACATGTTCTGCGAAATTGCTGACTGATTTACACCGAGTATTTGTTTCTATAACACGCAACAACAGCAACTGTAAGCGTGTCCAGTCAACGGCATAGCGTAGGCCTTCTTGGTTGCACGCGTTCGCTGTGGTTCCAGGGAAGCTAGACAAAGACAAGCTGTTAAGACTTTCAAGCAAGAAGAGCATAGGCGTAGGAGCCCCCCCAACGTTGGAAGTCGGGCAAAAAATTTGGTAAAAAATAGACATTTTATCGGGCAGCCCCCCCAGATTTAGGGTTTCTTTTTATTCTCTCTGTTGTTTCGACCATTCACAAAATTGGTTCGACAGCCCGGGGGCCACTTGGTACCTGATGTGTTATCATGCTCGTACAAAAAAACACGGGAAAGGGTGCCTTTCTTCAAAGTAGGCACGGGCCCGCGTTTAGGGGTGCCAATTGGACCATAATTTCAAAAAAGGGTATCCTTTTTGACATTTGATAAATCAAAAACTCTTCTGTGATGATATTTTTAATGAAGCATTTCAAAATAGAGTTCGTGGCGAATCAACGAACTTAGCAGACTGGCAAGAGATTGATCACAAGGGGTAGGAGTGCGGAAGCAGTTTCCTCGTCGCCTCGCCAACAAATGAGGTTGCTCTCCTCCGCCGAAACGAAAACTTTCGATTCGATGTCAGCGATCAGAGGCGTGGCCACGGGGAGGGATGGGGGGTCACTTCTGTCAAAAGATGGTCCTCGAGATTCGTTAAAAACGAGGAGAAAGTAGCTGGATACAGGTAGGGTGGGTAAGAACTTTCCCAAGAAATGCTGGAAAGTGACTAGGAGAGTCATTCTAAGCCAAAGTGAAGGTTTCCATTTTCAATAATTTTCCCAGATGTACTATCATAGAATTTCTAAGGCTTACATTACGGGGTCAAGCAAATATTGGATTGTGAGAAGCGTTCTAAGACAAAGTATAAGGTCTTTGCGCAAAAAATTTTCCCAAAGATGGTGATTCATAGAAAACTGTTACAAAATTGTCAAAGTTTCCAATTGGTAAGGATGGGATGGCGATAGGGATTCTAAGCCAAAGAAAATGATGTTTAATCAACATTTTCCTGGGGATGTTAACTTTTAAAACAAATTTCACAAAATGGTCAAAAATTCTATGTTAATACAGCAAACATGGGATTGAGAGAAGCTTTCTAAGCCAAAGAAGAGGGCGTGTCCTGAAAACATTTTCCTGGGGGCTTCGCCCCCCAGACCCCCTCAGTTCAATACCCCCCAGTTAACTTGTCCTGGCCACGCCGCTGTCAGCGATTAGGGTACCTAAACTCTAGAAATTCAATGTGACACGGGAAAGGATATGTTCTCAAGAAAAGTTTCCGCGATTAGGGTATGTATTTTGTTAAAACAGGTCAGCGTTTAGGGTACATATGTTGCACCTTTGTACGAGCATGATACTATAGGAAAGTATAGGAGTGGCCCCCCCGGGACTCAGGGTTGGTGGTTCGAGTCCCCGCCCTGTCGAACCTGCTACGTAGAGTGAGGAGAGTCGCCAACTCTCTGTAATTCCAGGCTAAAGGAACCGCGAGGTGTAGTCACATTGAGAGGAAGGACCAGGACATTGCTCGATAAGCTTAGCTTCTCAGTGTCCTAAAAACTACCTTCGGATGCTAGGTAGCAATAAAAAAAAAAAAAAACTTTAGCTAGTTTGCTATAACTCTCTCGTTGGACTTTTCTGAAATCTTCAATTTCGTCGAAATTACCGCGTATTTATATTAAAACTCACTTGAGGATGTGACGTCATCAAATTCTAAATCGTAAACCAGAAGAGTGAAAGACTTGTTCTTAATACCATCTTATAGAAATTCATAAGCTACGGTTTTCTTGAAAACATTCCATGCTTCTTCACAAAGTTTAGAACTTACAATGGTGTTAATTATTTCTAAAAATTGCTGTTGAATTCTCAACAAAGAAGAAAAACCCACTTAATTCTGAAAACATTCAAGATTTCAGAAGAATCCAACGGTAGGATTATAGCAAGAAGGTATCTAAAGGTTCCTTTCAAGCCATTCAGTCCAAAGAAAGAAGTAATAGCCATTTACACTAGCATTTTTGAAGATTTGGCACTTATGCTACAAAGTAGGAAAGCCTGGTTTCCATATATTCGCAAGGACCGTGCGACCACCCCCAAGAAATATGACAATAGGGACAAACTTTCAGCTGCTTTAGCACTCTTTGCTTCGAGTAAGTCAAAAACATGCATGACGTGTTTGAAAACTCATACTGCAAAAACCATCCAAACCGATTTGAAAAATTCAAACTCTCGTGCCTGACAGGAGTTTAAAGTTAAAGTCCCATTGCTAACCATGATCCTTTGTGCGCCGAATGAAAAGCAAGACAAAGAGATCCTAGGCCAGAAACGACTTTCAGATAATACGAAAGTCGACTTTGGCGCCACAAAGGATCATGGTTAGCAATGGTATTTAATATTGAGAATAATATACAGTTTACAATGCATTACAGTCTATTCACTCAACTCATGGAGAAATTTAGAAACTTGGTTCATTAGCTACAACGCTAAGTTTCATGTCGGAGGGGTTCCAGTCGACACTGTTCTTGTAATTTCCTTTTTGAGCAGTCTTTTGGTCACAAAGAGCGTTGTATATAATAGAACTTTCCTAAAAATTTCTTTATTTATGTGTGAATGAAAAAGGCATACAGTTGCACTTTTTTGTAAGTTAAATGAATTTTCTGCGAGTTGAGTGACCAGACTGTAATATACTCTGAAAGAACAAATTTCCTGAAAATTGACTTCGGTCAACTTTTGCTGAAACTTTGCGCGTCAAGGAAATTCTGACCATAATTCTTTATGTCAAATGGTAAATCGACCAATAAAATCAATAGAAATTCTTTAAGACGCAAAAGATTCATGGTAAAAATCTCCCTAAAGACATCTTTAGCGAAATCATCTACTATCTCTCATCTCTCATCTCACCAAACAAAACTTTTACATGCACACAATCTAATTAGAATACTTAGCACGTAGTTCTCTCCGCAATATCTTACCACTTAATGCTTTTGGTATGACGTCAATGAACTGCAGACCACCTCTGAGCCGCTTGTGAGGAGCAACGATCCTTTCCACATAGCTTATTAGTTCATCAGCACTGACTTCATCCTCCTTCGCAACGACAAATGCTTTTGGGAGTTCACCAGCTTCGTCATTCGGGATACCAATGACAGCTGCGTCAGCTACTTTTGGATGAGACATTAGAATGTCTTCAAGCTCAGCTGGTGGAACCTAGAGGCAAAAACAGTTCATTTCATAATCATTTGTTTTGGGGATGGAAGTCCAGCAATGAACAAGTGTTTTACAGGAAGATATATTGTTACAAATAAAAATGATTAGGCGTGATAAAATTACTTATAAGATTCTCGATGTAACTTACTGTTGTTTTTTTTTTGCAAGAGCTCGTATATTGAAGAAGTCTGATTACAATTCTACGCGAAAGAAGCCTTCAAGATCCAAAACGTTCTTTCAAAGCATGTGAATGAGAGAGCACTATTGCAGTACTTGACACTTAAGTCTCGGGGTATATTTGATTCTGAAAGCTTTCTGAAAGCTCCGTCACATTTGCCTACTCAACGAAAGAAGAGTTTACAAACTTTAAAAATACAACAGAAATACCAACTTTGCGATATTATGTGAAGAAATTACCTGACCAGGGACCAGAATCTAATAGATCATTTTTTTACAAGGTGATAATTTTACAGATCTATGGAATGTTAAAAAAACATAAAACCATATCGGTTAATTAGTAGATTGCTCAGCTCTTTACGAACTTTTTTGAAGGAGAATTTCAGCATCTAGTCCGTTCCAAAAATTAGCTCCTAACTCAATAACAAACTTCTCAATTCAATGTTAGAATTCCTCAGCAAGAGAGAAGTAGTTTCTATGAACTCTCATAAAAGTTTGTCTATGTAGGAATACTTATTCCCTTTTAGCAAGATATCGAAAAGAACTTTGTGATGTCTTGCTTTCAGTAGTCTGAAAACCAATTTTTGCTTAATTCTAGGGGTGTTGTTCCGTTTTTGGCTCACTCGATATATACAAGATTGAAACCATTTTTAGNTTTCGTTGGAGCTTCTTCGAATTGCAAGGGTTCAGTACGCAGTCTGTACGTCACTTGCTTCCTTCGTTCATCTGTGTAAACCACCTGACGTCACAGAGGTCTGGTACCAAGCGTCCTGACCGCGCTCAATCGCCGCCATGATTTGAATGAAAATTCGCTTTTTGATGCTCGTTTTCAAGAAAACTACGAGGAATATGAAACTGAAACCAAGAAAAATGAAATCTACGATATCGATTTGCTCGACATGTATGAAAAAAAATTTCGATTCATTTACACTTTAATATCTTATTGAATAGCCAACACGTTCAATTAATTTTAGAATTGTTCCTGACTGAAATCGTCCGATTTGGAATTTTCTCGAGAAGGTCCCTTCGGAAAACCTTGATAAACGGCCTAAAATCATGATCAAACTTCCCTAATATTTCTGCCTTACAGCGATAACAACTGCTTTGACGTGTTATTTCCTTGGGAGAATGAAAAGTTATCCCTACTAGTGTAACAAAATTATTCAAGATATCAATTCCATTAAAAAATATAAACACATTCAAACATAAGATCAAAGACAATTTCTACTAAAATATGCAGAGAGACGAAGATGCCGTGCACACTACAGCCAATACTGGCAAAAATAAACCGGCCAACCTGAGTGCATAAGCCATAAAAGTGCTTTTTTTTATTGTAATCTAAAGCGACTGATTTAGGCTATTTTGTCACTTTCTGTTGTTATGCAACACTTTTTTATGTAGATTCTGAATATCGATGTTGTTTTGTGAAATTATGCGCCATTTACTTGTGACGGCACGATGGCGTATATAGGAACCGTTGTGAATAATAGCATTGAAGTCAGCAGGCGTGTGGACTCAGAAATAAATGGTACTAAGCTCTTATTTACTACATTAATTGATGATAGGTTAAAGTTTGAGTGCCTCTGGAAATGAAAAAGTGAGGTTTAAAAAGCTCCTCTTTACATTTCCTCTGAGCTAATTTTTGTGCATATTTGATATGTTATAGAAAAAAGACTCTGCATCTATTGTTATAAATAAGGGCTTGGTACCATCTTTTCGGATCGACACGCCTGCTGACTAGACTGCTATTATTCCCAAGGTTTCCTAGCACTGGCATCGTGACGTCACAAGTAAATTGCAAAAATTTCACAAAACAATGTCGATATTCGAATCTACATGACAAAGTGACCTAAAACAGAGAGTGACAAACTAGCAAAATCAGTCCCACTGGATTACAAGAAAAACGCATTTGTAGAGTGGCCGGATTATTTTGGCCACTGTGTTCTACTAAGACCTCCAGACGTCCTCCCTCTCGCTCATGATTCGGCCTTACCAAATCATTTTTTATCCCAAACCGCATAAAAATTTACATTTTCGTTTTTCTTCCTCTCCTTCTAGAACAATCTTGCATTTTCCGTTTATGCAACCGCTTCTAAGGGTACCATTATGGAAATAAGGTCAATTTGACCTTGTAGTTGCCACTATAATTCGGGGTGTTTATTTTTATCTAGTTTTATCATTGTAAATTTCCTACTTTTTGTTGCAAATGATACATACATACAAATATTTCATCATCCTTCTAAGGGGATCCCAAAATTCCAGAGTAGGGTTAGGGTTGGTTTAACAAGGGCAGATTTTGTAACTATGGAATCAGCTGCTTTTGGTTGACACGCCATTTCAAATTTCAAAGTGATTAGCGATTGCAGACAATTATGACGCAACAAATCAAAACAAACGAATCCCTAAAAGGTACCCTGAAACTTGATAGCCAACTATCGCGTTGTGCAAGCGAAAAGGGATTGTCAAGAGAAGGCATGTGAATATATCGAAGGAGGAAGTATAAATCTAAATATTTTCCTTGCGGATTTATTCATCAAATTCAGAAGCTGAGCATTGAGTGTTTTATTACACCATAATTATACAAGAGATTCAGAGCCTACCATTCAGCTTCTGAATCAGACAAATAAAATCAACGAAGCAGATATTTAGATTTTACCTTTCTCTTCCGATACATACGTATGATCTCTTAACAATACCTTTTTGCTTGCACAACGAGACAGTTAGCCATACAAATTTCGGAGTATCTTTTGCAGCCTCATTAGTTTTAATTTGTTGTTTGAGATCATTTGCTTTGTTTTCGATCGCTAATTGCGATGAAATTGCGTGTCAATCAAATGCTACTGATGCTATTTTTACAAAACCTGTCCTTGTTGGTTGGCTTTGATTTAGTTAGGGCTATTTTGGCTTAGGCAAGGCACGAGTTTGCATTATTGCAGTTCCTCCGCTTTGAAAATGCATCAATTTCATTTGGACTTATCTGAGAAACTGCTTGGTAGATTTGGTGGAAAGGGTGTCGAAATGCAGTCTTATATAAACAAGTTGTTTGATATACCTGATGAAGAGTTAAGCTCGAAACTGCGTATTATCACTATTCTAGTACATTATCGTATTTTTAAATGATTATTATTTTACATACATTAAGTACACAAATTTTCGGCGAGACAAACTTTCGGACGAAGACTTGTCCGAAAACTTATTTTTACGAAATATGCTGTTGTCTGAAAATTTGTCACGCCGACAATTTGTGTGTAGATATGCGCATGCGCAGTGTGAATTCAATGACAACAATAGGAACCAAAGCAAGAAATTTGAAACCGAATCCCAATCATTGGACTTGCCCAAATCATCTTGTTAGAAAGAAAGAGGACTTGGGCAAGTCCACTTCGTCAGCATAGCCTCCAAATCTTTGGCATCTTAAAAAAAACATTGCACGGATGGGTAATGCATCTTTTGTTTGACTTTATGGCTTGAAAGGAACTTCAAGACCTGAAATTAATGAATTTTTCATTGCTCTTCTATTTCAGAAAGTTTTATGTGAGAAAGAACTTCATTCTAGACATGATATGGCTCTATCCCAAACTTTATAAATGTGTTTATAGTTTCGATAAATCTAAAACCTGACGTGGTTGTGCTTAACCCTATTCAGGGCAGGGGGCGTTTTTCGCCCCCCCTACCAAATTTTGATATATTGCGCTAAAACGACAGAAGATATAAGGATATAACAACCCAGTCTTGGTGACTTTTAGTCAAATTTAATAGGCAATTAAATTTTTGGCATTTCATTGTTCTAACTTTTATCATGTGACCACAGTAACACCATATTTGGAGAGTGGTTAACAAAAAAAATCTTAAAACGTCCATAGTTTCTGTCTCGTTTGTCTGAATGATCTCAATCAGCAACATTAAATATATATGACGTCATTTGCATTTATGACGTCATTGTTCTAATTAAGAAGTGTTCAATATGAAAAAATTGCATCTAATTTGCTGTATCTTGTTTATTTGATTCATTTTGAGTGAATATTTACTAGCAAAGAGGACAATACTATGAAAAAACTGTAAAGAAAATCAGCGCATCAAGTAAAACGATAATTAACAACCAATTGTTCTAAAAATAGAATCTAAGAAATTCTAGAAAGTATGTATTTTTGGTCTACGATATGTTGCCTACTATTTGCAACAATTCTGGAGAAATCAGTTCAGTAATTGATGAAATAGAAGTATATTTGTTTTCGAGCAATACATTTGCCAAATTCCCTTTGTTTTTAGTTGCCTAGAAACGAATCACGAGACTAATTAATTGCTATTGTTATATTTGAAAAACTAATTGTCCAAAGAACAATTAGGATAAGTCTCATTGTTATATCTCTTAAAGTTTCAGAGAAAAAGAGGGGGAGCGAAAAATGCCCCTCCCTGCCCAAAAATATCAACTTTCTTGCCTGCCCTGAATAGGGTTAAATCATACAAAAGACAGGTCAAAATTTTGTCCGAAAATTAATTTGTCCGAAATGCCAAAAATTTGTCCGAAAATATTTTTGCCGAAACTTTTTGCACTTAATGTATGCCTAACGACTTTCTACACGCAAAACAAACATTGTTATTTATTTGTTTGAAGAACGTCTGTCTTTCATATTTCATATTTCATCAAGAATTTTCTGGTATTCGATTCAATGTCAGATATCAGTAACACACTGACAGCACTCTAGTAGTGTTTGATGGACTTTTTAAGCAATGTTTCCGGGTTGTCAAGAGGTTGTGGACAGCTCCTATTTTGTTTGTCAAGAAAATTTGTCCAGGGCAATTAGTCTTACCAGCTGGTGATCAGCATGTTGGCTGAACCAGACGAGATGTAATATATATTTTCTTTCGCTTTGGGTGCTCGTTTTTATTTCTATTTCTACTTTCTCTTCTCAAACTAAGACCCTAGGGATGCAGGTACTCCAATACTTGACTTCACGAGATGTGTCGCGCAACAAGGTGTGCTTTCTCGTTAAAAATAATGGGGGTCATAAATAACAAGGACTTTTTTCGGCAGAAACGCGGAGCTTTATCGAGGAAAATCCGTGTATTGGATGGGTGACTTTTAGAAAAATCATACGATTGGGTACACTTTTGAGAACTTTTTATGCGACAGTGTTAGGATATCTTAATGTTTTCCGCATTCCCGATCATTTCCTTCCTCCAAGACTCAAGACTTGAAGCCTCAAAACTCTATCTGCGCAACCCCACCTCGAAATTTCTCCTCTGGTATGTTATTAGAAAGCTGAGAAAAGTTGGTGGAGGGGGGGGGGGGCTCGTCTCTGCAGTCCCTTTCTGCGCCAGCACTGGCAGGCGTTAGCCTTATTTAGGTGGCTCAGGACCGGGCAACTACTGTAAACATGCTGACTCCCTATTTGTCCAAATGAATGGGGAAAACAAGACCACAGACGTAGGGGCCAGGGGGAGTAGGCAAAGTGACCACATTGCCCCTAAAAACAGCTATATTATAACCTCAAAGTGCCCCTTTCCACAGCATTTTCAACTTAAAAGGTGACCTTCAAGTTCTAAAAAGTGGCCATTCTGAGAACCGTAACCCCCAAGTAAGAACTGCTTCCTACGTCCCTGTACAAAATAAGTTTATCATCAAAGAGTGACGTTGACGATGCCGCCTAAAACAACAAGTTTTCGTAACAAAATTGAAATTTGCCAGATCTCTGCTTCTTTTCAATCAATGACCCATAAATCAGATCATCAGATTTCCATTTCGTTTCAAGCGCGCTACCTCCTTCCGCAATGGCGGCCTGGCGCCCTGGCAGGGGAGCCAGGGGGCCATGGGCCCCCAGCGGACTTTTCAAAGGGGCGCCAAAGTTTAGGAAGGGAGCCAAAAACTTCATGAAGTTAGATGCGTCATCGCTATCATCCAGCAGCACGTGGCAAGACAGGTCAAGACATCAAAGGTTAATCATCAGTTCGAAAGAATTTATTTCTACTCAGGCTAATTGGAAAAGACAAATAAGGCAAACATTTCATTTACATCAACGTAAATATCATCTTAATATACGATTCTAGTGGTGTAGCTATGGAAGTATTTGCCCCTTAAATTTATAGATTTTCCAAAAACCATACCCTAAAATTTACAGGATATGCAAAATGCATACCCTAAAATTTAATATAATGGGTCAAAAAATCCCAAGGGATTATTTTTTAACATGATACCCTAAAATTTATGATTATACCAAAACTGATACCCCAAAATTTATGGTATCTTATGATATTACCAAAAATGACGACCTAAAATTTATTTTCTGCCTGAAAAAAGCACCCCAAAAAATGGCACATCCCTTACCAGTATATATGAAAGTGACAATTTTCTGAAGATGGTGGTGATTCATAGAAAATGTTACAAAGTGGTCGAAGGTTCCATTTTAGTACTGGCAAGCATTTGCTCTGGAGAGGCGTTCTAAGCAAAGCAAAGCGTGTCCTGAAAGAATTTGCGGGGGGCTTCGCCCCAGACCCCCTCATTTCAATACTGTACCCCTAGTTAATTTACCTAGCCATGCCGCTGTACAATTCGTTGATATTATTGAAAAATATCATCCAAAAATTATTTGGATTTATTTTTTTAACGTGAGTGCAAGCCATTTCTCGGATTTCTCTTTCTAAATTTTGGGTCATAGTTTTCAAGCCACTTGACCGTCCTGATATATCATGTGTCACCATGGGAAGTTCAATGAATACCTTTCTTGATATATAAAAGCCCTTTTTGCTATATTTTTACAAAAAGATAAAACGAGGAAGGTTGAGACCTTGAAATCCAGGTTTGGAGGAAGATCAAGCACTTTTTGCTGCTTTGGGCTAGTTAAACAAATTATGATCACGTGGGGATCAGTTTTTCTATCCTAGACATGGTTAAAAGTCGTAAGAAACTTGACAACTATAGTATGCTAGCAGGGGCACAAATGAGGGGGTGTGGGGGGTGTGACACCCCCCCCAATAATTTCCTCACCCGGTCCCAGTCGATATTTGATAGGGATAAGTTCGGTCACGATCCGGCTCTGAACTTGAACTGTTTCTGTTTTTCAATAGTTCTAAACAGAGTTGTACCACTGAGCTTTATCACAACCAAAGCCGGTCCCGATTGCCGCTTCTGCTCTGAAATTACCAAGCTGTATCACAGTAGGCCATAATGGTCCTGTTTCTGTGGAGGAACCAATTAAGGCCCGTATGCTCGCTTGTACTCACTAAAGTTTACTCCACACAATATATTTTTGTAAAATCCATGATTGGTATCTTCATGAAGAGAATGAAATATAAATAGGGACTTTCCTAAGCAGAAGAAGGAAGTATTGCAGGTAAATTCCAATACATTTTCATTTTGTTCAAATTCCCAGGGAAAAATTTTGCTCTTAGCAATCGGGTGTGTATATGGAATGGGGTTCTCTTTTTGTCGCGTTTTGTTAAATTGTTTTGCTGTTTCTCTTGTTTGCTTTGCTTGTTTACACAAATAAATAAAGCTGATGAAAAGACGGAGAGTGATGTTTGTGGAAGATAGTAAGGGTATTAACAGTGGCGCGGCCACGGGGAGGGGGGAGGGGGGATGGGGGGCATTTGCCCCCACTTCTGTCAAAACATCGTCCTCGAGATTCGTTCAAAAACGAGGAGAAAGGAGCTTGGTATAGGTAAGGTAGGGTAAGAATTTTCCAAGAAATGCCGGAAAGTGACTAGGAGAGTCATTCTAAGCCAAAGTAAGGTTGGCATTTTAAAAAATTGTCCCAGACGCACTATCACAGAATTTTCAAGGCTTCCATTTCGGGGTAAAGCAAACATTGGATTGTGAGAAGCGTTCTAAAACAACTTATAAGGTATTTGCGCAAATTTGTTTTCAAAGATGGTGCTTTATAGAAAACTGGTACAAAATTGTCATAGTTCACAATTGGTAAAGATAGGGATTCTAACCCAAAGAAAATGATGTTTAATCAAAAATCTTCATGGGGATGGTAACTTTTAGAACAAATTTCACAAAATGGTCAAAAATTCTATGTTAATACCGAAAAACATGGGTCGAAAGAAGCGTTCTAAGCCAAAGTAAAGGCGTGACCTCAAAAACATTCCTGGGGGCTTTGCCCCCAGACCCCTTTCTTTTAATATCCCCCCAGTTAATTTGTCCTGGCCACGCCGCTGGGTATTAACAATATTTTCNCACTGAGCTTTATCACAACCAAAGCCGGTCCCGATTGCCGCTTCTGCTCTGAAATTACCAAGCTGTATCACAGTAGGCCATAATGGTCCTGTTTCTGTGGAGGAACCAATTAAGGCCCGTATGCTCGCTTGTACTCACTAAAGTTTACTCCACACAATATATTTTTGTAAAATCCATGATTGGTATCTTCATGAAGAGAATGAAATATAAATAGGGACTTTCCTAAGCAGAAGAAGGAAGTATTGCAGGTAAATTCCAATACATTTTCATTTTGTTCAAATTCCCAGGGAAAAATTTTGCTCTTAGCAATCGGGTGTGTATATGGAATGGGGTTCTCTTTTTGTCGCGTTTTGTTAAATTGTTTTGCTGTTTCTCTTGTTTGCTTTGCTTGTTTACACAAATAAATAAAGCTGATGAAAAGACGGAGAGTGATGTTTGTGGAAGATAGTAAGGGTATTAACAGTGGCGCAGCCACGGGGAGGGGGGATGATGGGGGGCATTTGCCCCCACTTCTGTCAAAACATCGTCCTCGAGATTCGTTCAAAAACGAGGAGAAAGGAGCTTGGTATAGGTAAGGTAGGGTAAGAATTTTCCAAGAAATGCCGGAAAGTGACTAGGAGAGTCATTCTAAGCCAAAGTAAGGTTGGCATTTTAAAAAATTGTCCCAGACGCACTATCACAGAATTTTCAAGGCTTCCATTTCGGGGTAAAGCAAACATTGGATTGTGAGAAGCGTTCTAAAACAACTTATAAGGTATTTGCGCAAATTTGTTTTCAAAGATGGTGCTTTATAGAAAACTGGTACAAAATTGTCATAGTTCACAATTGGTAAAGATAGGGATTCTAACCCAAAGAAAATGATGTTTAATCAAAAATCTTCATGGGGATGGTAACTTTTAGAACAAATTTCACAAAATGGTCAAAAATTCTATGTTAATACCGAAAAACATGGGTCGAAAGAAGCGTTCTAAGCCAAAGTAAAGGCGTGACCTCAAAAACATTCCTGGGGGCTTTGCCCCCAGACCCCTTTCTTTTAATATCCCCCCAGTTAATTTGTCCTGGCCACGCCGCTGGGTATTAACAATATTTTCGGAGTTTTACCGGGTTTTACAATATCAAAAGAATAGCTTGTGTTAAAAATGCTCAGTTAAACTTTATGAATCAAATAACGCACAGCAGTCTTTAATTGATTCCGTACAAGCAAGCTTGCATGACTCAAAAACATACCTATTTCGTGAGGTTTTAAGTGGACCATCTTAATTCCATATTTAGGGAATACGGCTAAGATGCTAGCCAGAGACATCGTAATGTTTAATGTCAGTTACAGTTATGTTTTGTTTCGTTTCGATCGTTTGGAAAACATTATGTCTGTTATAGTTGTATTTTCGCTAAATTATTACAGTTAGGAAAACTTTAATTGTTAATTTATTGGCAACAACATTTATTTCGCGAAAAATCGGTCCCTCGCGAAAAAAAACTTGGTCCTTTGAACGCACACCCCCTAAAAAAAATTTGCATTTGCGCCCCTGTATGCTAGTTATGAAGGGGCGTCATTTCGCTGCCGGCCCCCTCAAACAAAAATAGCCAGGCCGCCATTGTTCTTCCGTCCTTTCCTAAAGTCCTAAAGATAAAATCCTAAAGTGTACCTCCACTGGTTACATCTTTGTCAGGCAAAGCCACGCGAAAGAGACAAAAAATTCCAACTTTTTTCACACTGACTCATTTCCAGTCAGTGGAAGTTTCTGAGCAGGCGGAATTTTAGACATTCAAAGGTCACTGAGCCATACATTCCTATTGAACTTCAAAGTGACATTTTCTCTGATGGACCATGGGCGATATGAAACGCTGTAGTTAATTCCTAAAAAAATTTCTTCTTGTGTCCCTATGCCCGTGAAGGTTGTTGTTGTTGCAGTCACTCAAATCAGAACACAGGGAAACAAGGAAAACCAGGCACAACAACAACAACCTTCACGGGCATAGGGACACATGGGGATTGGGCATAGGGACACAGGAAGAAAATTTTTTTTACGAATTAACTACCGCGTTTCTTATCACCCATGGATGGACCACCCTCCACCCTCTCCCTCCGCCCTCTCGGAAAATTCACCTGACTGGAAACTGGCCATTAGTCCTGTAATTTACGCAAAAAGGACTAAAACATTGTTATTTTCAGTAACAGTCCCTAACCCGGTCCTTCCTTCGTCCTGTTCACTCTGGAGAAAAAGACCAAAAATTCCAATTTTTGGCACATCTTTTCTACCTCTGTCCTGCATATGTAAGCAAAATTACTGATTTTGGGGGCAACAATTTTTCAAATATAAGCCTTCAGACCGAGGGGCAAATCACTCCAAAAAAATCTCGTGCACTTTCGTAAAAAATTCTAAAAAATCTTTAAAATCCTAAAAATCTCGAAAAATCTTGAAAATCGCAAAAATCTTCATAAAATCTTAGAAATCCCAAAGAAAATCCTAAGAATCTTAGAGAATCTCAAAAGATCCGAGAAATCTCCCCCAACAAATGATACAAATTCTCAAGAAATTCTTTGAAAATCTCAAAAATTGTTTAAATCCTCACAAATCTTGCAAAATCTTGAAAAATCTTGCAAGATCTTGCAAAATCTCCAAATTCTTTTAACATCTCGATAATTTTGAAATCTCAAAAATCTCAAAATCTCAAAAGGTCTTAGAATTCTTAAAAAATCTTTGAAAATCTCAGAAAAAATCGCAAAAATCTTTGAAAAGTCTGAGAGATTTTTAAAATCTCAAAATCTCGCACGCTATTTTTGGAGTGATTTGCCCCTCGCTTCAGACCAGATGGACCTGTTGTAGTGCAAGTATTTTTTTATAAGAAACCGCTTGTAAGAAACTCAACTCTCAGATCCCCAAAAAATTAAACTAACTATTTTAATAAACGAAATTGTTGGGCATGTTTTTACTTTATTTTCACGTGTTTACCTTATCATATTAATCGGAAGGTACTTGAGTACTGTTTAAACATTGGAGAGGCTCCAAAAACTTTGTTTTGAAATGTAATGTTGAGGAGCGCAGTTGAAGTAAATATGAATATTGTTATGGGACCTTTAAGAAACTCCTAAGAAACTCTGAGTACTCAAAATCTGATAATTGCAAGAAACTTTCAGTACTGGCTCAAATTCTTAGTTTCTTATATAAAACGTGGATTACATACAATTATCACGTGCTTTAGGGCACGACCTTTTGTTGAAAAGTATGGCTTTTCGGGACAAACATCGTCAATGACAAATTTACTTAGAATTAACAGCGGAAATCCATTCTAAAAAAGCACCAGTTTTTTGGGCAAAGTTGGTGAAAAAGTTCAAAAATTACAAGTTTTCCGGACGAAAGTGAAGCCAACTTCTCCCAGTGTAACATGCCCACCATCGTTGCTGAAACGCTTTTTCCCCAATTTATTTTCAAAGTTTGATTTTATTTACTCGTGGTACGATCGCCATGTCGTCCCGGAGGGGGGGGGGCACTTGATCTCAAAATGTACGGGGGTGTGCCTCTGAGATATTGAAATTTTCACCCTGTGTGGGAGCAATTTTTTCAAATTTACTACCCTGTCTGGGAGCAAACTGGCAAAAAACAATAGCAAAATATCAAATTCCTTGTCAAAATCCTGTACGAGAGCAATTATTTCATAACTATATACCCGTCTGGGAACATTTTTGTGAAAAAGGATACCCTGTTGGGGAGCAAAATCGCTAAAAACGACACCCGGTCCAGCGGCACATACCCAGTTAAAAAATTATCGAAGTGCCCCCCGGGGATGGCAGACTGGAAAGTTTGTATTTTCTGCACACAGGTTAAGAAGGTAAAGGTGAAGTTGCGGTTTTTAGTGCCAAGCGCTGGGATCGCAGAAGTAGCTTTGCGCTAATCAATTCTGCGACCCTTTTGACACTCAAGAGGTGCTGGTGGGATTTGAAACCCATCTGCCTGATGTGTTAAAATATGAAGGCGAATCGAACACGAGAAACTACTAGGCCATCCTCAGATTGAACATAACACAGCGATAATGTAAGCTAAAACAACAACAACTCTAATCTCACAAGAGCACGCTACAATCGTACGATACTCCTACGCAGAGGTAAATGTATAGCGATGGTCATCATAATAATAACTAATAATATGAGTTCTTAACA
>REGM01000190.1:617655-644967 GCA_004194415.1 Aurelia aurita | reverse complement strand
GGTTTATCTGGTGATAAACCGGGTTTATCTAATTGTGGTGACTTTCTCGTGCCATAAGAGCTGCCCACCACTCCTCCCGCAGCGACGGTTTCCAGCTCTCTACCTTTCAAATAGCGAACCTCCTTCGTACTCTCCATATCTTAGCCATTTGAAAGGAAGAGAGTGAAAACCGGTGAGAATATATCACTACCGTGGGGAGGCATCCGTGAGTACCGTGGGGGATGTTCAGTACCGTAGGGTTAAACATTTTATGATCACTATTAATCAATCTTCGAATCACTTTTCCGATGTTGGTTTTGTTATTTGTCGCGGGATTGAGTAGCACAGGGAATTTCTTATCCTCCTTGCCTCCTTTCTCCTTGTTCACGAGGGCACAGGTAGTGAACATGAAGATTACTGAACATCCCCCACGGTACTGCACACACGTTCCATAAAACGATCCAGAGATCCATATTTGACAATAAAATTTTATTTATTACATTTGTTATTAATTATATGAAATCATAAACTTTGATGACGTCATTAAATTTAAAATTGCTGACATCAAGCATAATGAATAAAATTAAACATAATCTGAAAGCTCTCATCGAGTGCTATCGAATGATGGTATTCTTGATGGTCTCTGGTCATTTTGGCAAAAACTCACTTCTTTGATTTGCCACCCGACCACGTGTAGAAAAGACGTTGGTCACGTGATCAGTATCTACCATTTTGAAAAAACATTATATTCTTAATTAGCCTATTAAATTTTAGGAAAATTCACTAAACCTCGGCTCTTTATCTTTCGAAGTGACGACACTACATCAGATCATATTTGCCATGGGCAGTTTGTGCGCCCCCCCTCCTGCAGTAATAGGATTAACCCTCCATGTAATAAGCGATTGGGCCTGCTGTGGTTGATACTGTGCAAATCTGCCATCACTGATCTTCGAAATTAGTCAATTAATCAGTCCCGGGGGGGCACTTCGATAATTTTTGTAGCAGGTATGTGCCGCTGGACAGGGTATCGTTTTTAGCGATATCGTTTTTAGAGATTTAGCAAACAGGGTATCCTTTTTCACAAAAGTGCTCCCAGAGGGGTGTATAGTTTTGAAATAATGGCTCTCGTATAGAATTTTGACAAGGAATTTGCAATTTTGCTATTGTTTTTTCCAGTTTGCTCCCAGACAGGGTAGTCGATTTGAAAAAAATTGCTCCCACGCAGGGTGAAAATTTCAATATCTCAGAGGAACACCGCCGTACATTTTGAGGTCAAGTGCCCCCCCCCGGGTAATCAGTGCCTAGATGAAATTATCGTTGATTTTGTCCTAATCCAAAACCTGTAATGTAAACCTAAGTTTAAGAGCAAACAAATAAAGTATCATAAATTGTACTATGAACCGAGTTCTATTTTGTACGACGTTTCAGGTGAAGTAAGATTAGTAGAACGTAGGATAAAAGAAGAGTTGATTCGAAAGATCAAATTTCAAGATCAAATTTCAGGGAATCGGCATGACGTAAATGAAAGAATAAAACGATTGGTAAGAATGTAAAATAGAAAAGGAAGAGCAGGGTAGGCTAGAATAATGTCATTGCAGATAATGGAATTGTTTGTTAAGTCCTGAAAGTAAGAGAGTGTTGGACCCCTGTTGGACCCCTGTTGCACTACAATCAAGTGTTGGACCCCTGTTGAAAAAATCGAATTTTTGCCCCCTTTCCCCCGTGTCAATGTTGATTGCAGTGCAAAAATGGGTTTTTCATGCATATTCACCGAAAGAATTATTCCCTCAACCAAGCAACATTGATATGGGGGGGAAGGGGGGAAATAATTCCGAAAAACGTATATTTTCACAGGGTCCAACACTTTTGTAAGAGATTGTAGCAATCGAAATTTCCTGCGTATTTTTAGAATGAAATCGCGCGTGAAACAATGCAACAATGAGACAAACACGAAATGATCCTTAGACCCTGTTTACAAGAGCAGAATGGGATCGATCCAGAATGGGATCGATCCAAAAATTTTGCAGGCGTTTACACGGGACCGGACATAAATGGATCCGCTTTGGGGTTTGATTTCCACCTACGTATTACAATGCAAATAATGCGCTTCGTTTTCACCTCTTTGTCTAAAAAACAAATAGCGCAGAAATAAAAGGAATTCCTAAAGCCAAACAAACGCTGACAAACAAAGGGATTAGCACAATTTCCTATCTGTACCAATTTAGGATCGATCCCGTCACTTGCATCCGTTTACACGAGACGTGATCGATCCCAAACTGGATCACTTTCCTAGCGAACCCAAAATGGCACGGATAGCGGATCGATCCCGAGCGTTCCCGTGTAAACGGAAGGCCGATCCGTACCAGTTTGGGATCGATCCCGTTTGGGATCGATCCCTTGTAAACGAGGTCTTAATGATCTTGTTTTTCACAACCCTCATTCTTGAAATCATACATCAGATCTATTCATCAATCTTATGGTATCAAATCTGTCTAACATGGAATAGGCTGACGTAAAATTTCCTAAGGAGCACGGGACTTGGCAGGAAAATTGCGCATTGTATATCTCAATTATATCTCTTTATCTCAATGCTCATTAGCAGACTGACTGACTGACTGACTGACTGACTGACTGACTGACTGACTGACTGACTGACTGACTGACTGACTGACTGACTGACTGACTGACTGACTGACTGACTGACTGACTGACTGACTGACTGACTGACTGACTGACTGACTGACTGACTGACTGACTGACTGACTGACTGACTAACTTTGCAATAAAAAAGGAGTTAGCAAGAAGAATACGACGTTTGTATCGAAAGAAGCAAGATATATAAAAAAATCTGCTGTCTGAATTTTCTTTATTTCATTCAGAAGCTCAACAGTAGGCAATGCAATTCTCGTATGATTTTTGAGTGCAATTAAAGTACTTATTGCTCAGGCTCTGAATTAAATAAAGGAAATTTACACGCCATATGTTTGGATGCATCCTTCTTCTTTCGATATGAATTAATGTCTTCTC
Source organism: Aurelia aurita (assembly GCA_004194415.1). Taxonomy (NCBI): domain Eukaryota; kingdom Metazoa; phylum Cnidaria; class Scyphozoa; order Semaeostomeae; family Ulmaridae; genus Aurelia; species Aurelia aurita. The sequence continues at coordinate 641,961 of REGM01000190.1, read as the reverse complement.
TTACCAACCCCTTTGTGCTTGCACAATGAATGAGTTTCCTCCCTAGTTCCACGGCGACTTTTGACGGTCTGCTTTGTTTACATTCAGGGGTTGATTACTCAGCCGAAGAAATCTCTTTGTCTGCAATCGCTAATCGCTTTGTACTGGCCTGTCAATCAAACGTAACTCATGCTATTGTTACCAAATCTGCCCTTGTTCATTGATGTATATAGTCCCTGTACGTGGTTCAGATCATGTGCTGCTTGTTTTAATTGTTTCACCTTTTTTCTTAAATTTCTCATATTTTTTTCAGATCTTGGTGCTACTTTCCGATGGCAATCAGCGCAGCGCTCCTGGTATCGATAATTTGCAAGTTGCTTCAAGGCCACTCAAGGAAAAGGGAGTTCATGTGTATGCTGGTGCTATTGGCAATGATTATGATACTTCTCAATTGCTTGATGCTGCTTCCGATGACTGCAGCGTCTATAGAGTCAGTGAAATGGATAATGTATCATCTTTCGTTGAAAATATCGCAGAACAGTCATGCAAAGGTAATAAGTATCAAAATCCAAAAGATTAATGTAATTACTCTATTGCCACATAGCTGAGAAAAATCTGAAATGCTTTAAGGAGCATACCATCGTACCAGTTGTCTCAAAAATGTAGACTCATTTGAAACATCACCAACATTCTTTTACTACACCTATAGCTGAACTATATGTTTTCCCGTTTTGCCATTGATTACATTACTTTAAGAGATATGTGAGTCTAGTGATTTTGTCTTAAAAGGTATGAAATAACATCCTAAAAAACCTAATTTTGAAGCATAATCTTCAAGGGATGTTTTGATTCCTAACTAACAGTCCAATTTTGCGATTTTTCATTGTCATTTAACTGTTGCATGAAAATGTGCTTTACTAGTGTGCTTTGCTAGTGTGCTTTACTTTATAATTTCAGAAGATAGTCATTCAACATAAGGGAATGAATGGAGTCAATAGTTACGCACGGGAAGTCTAAATTTAGCTTATTGTATATTTATTGATTTGGCACGTGCGTGGATATTGTTTAGCTAGAGAAACAATAGCGTGTGTAGGCGTTTTTTGTCCTATTTATGGATTACTGTACTTAGCTCCGTCCATAAACGAAAAAATCGATCTGATGTGCATTTTTGCAGTATGCTTCAAGCTTAGGAAACTTTCAAAACAGCCATTTAAAACAACTTGCAAATTTAAATCTACCAACCAGATAATGTTTTATGCAGAAACATAATTTAGCCATTCATCTTTAAGGCCAACAAGACAATTCGAAGATTGATCTTGGAATCGAACCTTGGTGATTTTTCAAATGTGTCTACGTTTTATGGGACACCCGGTAGTAGTTCAATCGGACAGACAAAATCTTTCCTTACCTTTTGGGAAAGACAAGATCCTCCAAGGTATCAAGTAGTTTATTCCAATATTGTGAGCAAAAGTGCTTTATGACACACAACAATCGCCAGAGTACTTGCTATCGTGACAGCAGAATTACTCGCAATTTGCAATCTAGAGCAATTTGTTAGTACAGAACGACAACAAACATATGCTCTTTCTTCTCCTTGTTTAAAGGAAGAAATATAGAACAATTTCATAGCGATTTTGTAGCATTTTTGCTCGCTAACTGAAGAAACATATCCGTTTGATAGAAATTTAGGAATCACAGGTATATGATTTAGACGGGGTATAATATATTTGAAAACTTGGCTATCAAACAATGCATTCAAGTTGACAGGTAACAATTTAGGTACAGTCAAAGGAACAAAGAGCAGCGGCGTGGCCAGGACAAATTAACTGGGGGGTATTCAAACGAAGGGGTCTGGGGGCAAAGCCCCCAGGAAAACTTTTGAGGACACGCTTAGAACGCTTCTCTCGATCCCATGTTTGCCGGTATCAACATAGAAATTTTGACCATTTTGTGAAAGATGTTTTAAAAGTTAGCATCCCCAGGAAAATTTTTGAGTAAACATTTAATGTAATTTTTTAGTATTCTTCGGCTTAGAATCCCTTTCTCCATTCCATCTTTACCAATGCCATTGGAAACTTTGACAATTTTGTAACAGTTTTCTATGAATCACCATCTTTGAGAAAATGTTTGCGCAAAGACCTTGTACTTTGTCCTAGAACGCTTCTCGCAATCCAGAGTTTGTTTGACCCCGAAATGGAAGCCTTGAAAATTCTGTGGTAGTGTCTGGGAAAATTTTTAAAAATGCCAACTTTTACTTTGGCTTAGATGAATCTTCCGGCCACCTTCCTGCATTTCTTGGAAAAATTCTCACACACCCTACCTATACCAAGGTACTTCCTCCTTGTTTTTGAAAGAATCTCGAAGAAAGAATCTTCTGTTGAAAGAATCATCTTTACACAGAAGTGGGGGGGGGGGCAAATGCCCCCCATCCCTCCCCGTGGCCACGCCACTGACAAAGAGGGTTCATCTGATATCATCTGATATATATCATTCAAATTCATCTGATATATCATCAAGATTGTTCGTCTTTTTCATTTATATTGTGCAAACTATAGACCTTTTAGCTATTCTGAAAAAGAGTTTGCATCGAGCCATATTTTGAAACAGGTTGTAGACTTTTCGAATTTGAACAAAAGTGATATAAGCTGTAACGCCACTCAATGGAACCTTTCGTGTAAAAATGTATAAAAATATCGCTCCATCCAAGGGCGCCTACCTGGTGTGACTGGTTTCGTGACATAGTACACGGAGCAATTGCTGTCTTGATAATCCGTGTATAACATAAGAAGTACAGGGGTATGCAGCTTCTTCGGATAAACCAATCAGTGAGCAGGATCTCAAGAGAAGTTTATCACAAGCGCGTCTCTTCCGTTTTGGTCTGGAAGCCGCGAGGTCAAGCGAAATTGTTTACATAAGCCTTTGTTCGACCAGAACTGAAAAGCCAAGTTGTATGCAAAACAGGGGGTCGCATGAAAAAGTCGATGAGCGACAATAACTACGAAATTAGATTGAATACATTTTTTCCAGGGGACCTCAAGGTGTTTTAATAGAAGCCTGCTGAGCCACCCCCAACTCTCTCCCCAAGCAGTTTCAGGTCGTAATCCTTCCCTCGAAAAATAATAAAGTCCTCTAAATGACGATTCGAATAAAACAGGGCTCATGGAAGAAGTATTTTCTGAGCGTATTTTTTTATAAGAAACAGCTTATAAGATTAAGAAACGATAGGCTCAATTTTTAAAACTTAAAGAAACTACCCTACCTGAATTAAAAAAGCTAAGGAACTTTTTAATTTGTAGCTTTAATTTTCCCAGGTCATTCGAAAATACTTTGATACTGTACAATAATAGTGGATGTTATGGCATTGTTTTGAGTGCGAATTATGTTATAACATGTGTTGAGATCTTAATAAGTAACTTGGAAGCCCCTCTAACAAACAGACAAGAAACTTTTGGTAGAAAATTGCCCTAAAATTTAAGAAACTGCCTACCAACCCCGGACCTTAGTTTCTTATAAAAAATACGTGTATTGCCTATTGACTAGTTAATGATATAAATTAGCGAAGCAAATGAGAGCATCTTCTATTTTGGAAGTAGCATCGCAAAATAAAACATGACATTACTCTTCTTGCATTTACCCAAGTGGATTCCTTCCTTCATTTGCTATTCTTCGATCTTATACATTCGTGAATTTGAATACTGAACAGAACACTGTTCTGAATTTAGTAAGGCATGGTCATTCAGTCACAGATCACAGATACATAAATGAACAGTTTGAGATAGTTGTTCGTATTTTCCTGCGAATGTGCTAACCCCCTAGTGGAACTTACGGCATGTTTTGGTTATTGGCCATAGCAACGTCTTCTGTCCACGGCAACGGTGGACGCGCTTGTGAGAATCGCAAACAGTAGAGTTAGAAGGTCTTTCATACCCCTTTATATTCTATACTTACGGCGATTTTCAAATTCTAACGTCTATCAGTGTTGACCAATCAAAAAGCGCCCTGTCTGGTTCCCTGTGGTCGTCTCTTATAATAGTTGATATCGCATTACATCAACACCTGAATCTGAAACCACAAAGTTATCTTACGTCATCTTACCCCCTTACGTCTTCCGGTTTGGATAAAAAGACTACACTACAATACAGCAATTACTGTGTGAACTATGTCATGAAAACAGGACTGCGAATAAACCTAATTCATACAAGGTAGGCGCCCTTGCTCCATCCAGACTCTTTAGTACAATAGCTAAAAGGTCTATTATCTGTACGCATTTTTCAGACTGAAATTTCTATAATTTCCGAAGTTCCTTTTCATTTACTAGCATTGATTTTATTAATTTATTTGTTCACCTTTCTATCGTGAAACATCCAAATTAGAGGACAGTAGCTATATTGAGACAAAATGAAGGCATTCATTTTTGTCTTTAACCTGGTCCATAAATTTTGCAACTCGCTCGAATGCATGAAGTTTCTTGCTAGTTTTTTTGCATATATTTTCAACATGACACTTGAAGTCTAAAGTGTTATCTAGTGTTATCCCAAGAAGCTGCTCTTCGTCAGATTGTTCCATACAGGATGTGCCACTATTTACTGAAATGCCAGGGCATTTATCTCCGAATAACATAAAGTGATATTTCGAAAGTTGGCAGCCTCTAGTTTCTATTGAACACTATCTTCATCAAATTCACATGCAAAGATAGTCGTATCATAATATAAAAAAGTACCCAGAGATTGTTAATGAGCATGCCCAATAATGGGGGGGGGGGGGCACTACACCTACAACATTACACTATTTCAGTAACTACATTTCGTCTTTATATTACTATGCTCTAAATTATTTGAGGATGGCTTCTGGAGCAAAAACGACGAAAAAAATGTAGAAACCCCAAAAATGATGAAATTATCAAGTGGTTTGATGACAAGATATAACCATTGGTAACAGGAAGTAGGTACAGCGGTGGTGCAAGTATATTCCATATATTTTTGGAAAGTTTAGGTGTTCACACTGGAACAAAGGAGTACCCACCTGTTTCATGCCATTTTTTCAATCACTATTCTGAGCGTTCCATTTTTTAACTGTACCAAACAGCTTACCACATTTGGAACTAAAAGGTACAATGCATCCCGGAATAGGATTTCAGTAATAATTCGCTTGAAACACATAAAATGGATATGATAATCTGTTCTTCCAGGTAGTCCTCCTGACTCGAGGGAGACTTATTCATTTGCCAAAGCCAAAACTTATCAAGTGCCTTTTTAAATGTTCTTTAAACCTATCCAGACTAGGCTTTTTGAAACTTTGGGGAGACTAGGGGGGGCACATTGTGAGGACCATAAGTGCTAGAGACTTGAAACTTGGCACAAGTAACGAACACAGTAAGGCAAACAAAATGACGTGATTTGTTTTTGTTTATGTAACGTGGTTAAGTGCTGACGTCAGCAATTGTTGCTAAATTAGGTGTAAAACCACCCGGACTTTGACATGCTGTATCTCCAAATCAATTAAACATATTGATATGAGATTTGAAACATACAAACATTATATCCTTAAGATTCTTATTTTAAAATTTTTGCTTCATATCATTAATATTTTTGCTGATGTCAGCATTTATTTATTTTGTTCACGAAAAAAAGAAATTTTTGCCTAAAATCGGTTACAAATTGGTCTAAAAATGGCAAACAATGCTACATGTACATAAAAAGATCTGCTGCATCGTATAATATTGCTAATTTTTCCAAAAGTGAAGCTTAACTTGGTTTTTCGCAAGTATGCATGCGCAACAACGAATTATTGATTACTTTATCAAAAATCAACAAACTATATATCAAATAAAAACCCTTCTCAAGAGGAGATCAGCTATGTTTGTTTCATTGTTATCGAACAAGTGGTTCAGAAGTTATGGCTGAAAAGGCATTTATTTCCCGAGCACTCAATTAAAAATTATGTGTTGACCCCCTGAACCAGTGTTAAAATTTTTGAAGCTGACATGAAAGGATGTCTCCTAAATAGAAACTAAAAGTCACAAAAAACTAGGTTATAGTAGAAGAAGTCAAGGAGCTGCGTGGAAAAATTCTCTTTGTGCCCCCCCCCCTTAGTTTGGATATGGTTAAATAAGGGTATTGATGACAATTCTCTGTTTCCAATTGGAATATCATTCCAAGCCTTTACCCTATTACTACCGGGGGCCGTGACAATTATGATCTGATGTAGTGTAGCGTCGTCATTTCGAGAGATAAAGAGCTTAGATTTTGTGACTTTTCCTAAAGTGTAATAGGCTAATTAAAGTTTTAAATTTTTTCAAATGATTGACATTGATCACGTGACTAATGTCTTTTCGACACATGGTCGACTTGGAAATTACAGAAGTGAGTCTAGTTTTCGCTACGATGATCACAGGTTATCAAGGATAGCACCATTCGATAGCTCTCACCGAGGGCTTTCAGATGATGTATTTTATTAATTTTTCGTTGACGTCAGGAATTTTATATTCAATGACGTCATCAAAGTTTATGACGTCATAGAGCTAATAATGGATGTCGTAGATAAAATTTTATTGTACCTTAATGATTTTTGCTCCTTGATGATTTTTGATACATTCTAGAGCCCCCCTCCCCCGGTACTACAAGGGTCCAAAAAGCCCGGTATTAGTAGGGACAATGCAAAATTTATTATATTACATGGCCGGTGGAGAACAAAAAATTCTGCAAAAACTCTACTCACCTTTTTGGAAATGTTTTGAAAAAAACTAACCACCCTGTCACCCTTTCTTAAAAATATGTATCTGCCCCGTACTTCTAAGTGTTCATTGTTATACTACAGATGAATAATAAACTAATGATCAAGACACATTTTTCCTGGTTGATGTCCAAAAAATATACAAATGTACAAATATAAAAATATACTTATGTTACAAGTTTTTGCCAATCAGAGATACAGTATTTATTTGGAAGATTTCAGATACAAACGACTGATGGACACTTTGAGAAAATTTTACATCATTTTAAACGCATCTCTCTAGTCTCTTTAAGTACTTCTCTGGTTGTATGGTATTTACATTTTTTCACCAAAATGAACAATTTTATTTTTCAAATTTCATTTTTAACTCATAAAAAAGTTACTGTCCTACACATATTCGCGTGATAAAAGGTGATAACCCTGTTCTGCATGGGCTAAAAAAAGCAGTCGTGTTTTGCACTGGCCATGTCATAAAATAAATTTTGCACTGTCCCATAGGGTTAATACTTACAGTGTATATGAAGTCGAAGTTGATATTAAGTCATTTTGGTAGTTTTTGATATGCTGAATTCATATTTCAAGACAAAATTTGAATATCTGCCGTGTATTTTGAATAGTGGGGGCTCGAAGTGTCAGCCCCTTGCAAAAAACGCGGAGTAAGAGGTCTGGTATCGAGAGAGCTCGTGACGAACTATCCGGGATGTGCTCCGAGACTTCAGTAGCACTCGGCATTGTATCGATCGCAAACAACAGACGTGAATCTCGCAAGAAACAACACGAAAAGCTTTGAAATGACTTCAAATTCAGAGCAAAGTTCTTCAGGGGAAGAAGAGTACGATGAGGAAACTGATTTCGATCTAGAAGTCGAAGATTTTGAGGTAAACCAAGTCGGAGGGGCTACGGCGTTGGTGCACCGATTGGAAGCGCGCACATAGGCCCAGAAGATTACGAAGATGACGACGAACCCTACTCAGGTGAACCTTTGGCTGACCAAAAATGGCTTGACAGTTATTACAGTCTTCATTAGCTCCCTCAAACGCAGTTTCCTCTTGTTCTCCAAAATCTGAACAGAAATCAGGCTCGATATCATCATCAACGCATTCATTCAGCACTGCACTGTTCTTGCCGATGGAGGAGACAGAGCATCTCATAAAGCCTCAAACAGAAATGAGATTCCATAAACTTATGCTTGAAACTAAAAAAATGCCTAAACAACAATATTTTCGAAGAATCCTTTTGAAAGAAATTTGATTTAATGCTCACTTGACGATGATCTCTCTTTGACTTTTCCCCGCTGCCCGCTGCCTTAGGCCGAGCTGAAAGTTCCTCTTCTGGTGTGTAATATCCTTGGGTAAGGATGGAGAGAGGGAGTTGCAGACACGACTGCATTCGGTGTATGGTTATCTGAACAAAATATAAATGGGCTGATCTACGTATTTACAAGACAAATAAACAATTACATAAGTACAAAGGTTAGGTTTAGTATTACGTGCATTTGTGCATGTGTGCAAGTTAGCTTGAATATTACATCTCTCCCTTTGTTTTGAGATAAAAATCAACGATTATATTGTTCAATTTGCGACTAGTAGTCTATTGCTTGAAAAATAGAGAATGATACGACATGTCCATGCGATTCAATGTAGCCTTTCTTGTCCCAGAAGTTTCCTAGCATCAGTCGTTTGGAATTCGTTTCTGATGGCTGGCTACTGCAACCATTTCTGCATCAGCATCCCTCATCTTCTGTGACCGGATCTGATCAGTGTGTATTTTTATGATACACTGCCTCTTTATTCGGCTCTTTGCGAATAGGCCTAATGTTTTCCAAGTTTCTTAAGTGACACAACTCCTAGCTCTTCGTAGGTATGCTCACTTAACAGCGTTACTATCTTGTGTCGTTGCACCTAAAGGATGGCATTTCCACAGCTCTTAATGCGAACAAGATGTTGTACTTGACTGGGTCTCTCGAACTTCGTTCCGCAGCACTTCCGCAGCTTGTTTATCTTTCTGAAGTTCTTGTGATTTCTGGCCAACCTCTCCCCACGGGCGGTGTATGCCAAGATGTGTCTTCTCTTCGTAGCAGATTTATATCTGAAATGACTCTAGCGTTTCTTTATCCTCGTCGCCAATGTAATATCCTTGGGTAAAGACGGAGAGAGGAAGTTGCAGACACGACTACATTCGGTGTATGGTTTTATCTGAACTAAATATAAATGGGCTGATCTACGTATTTACAAGACAAATAAACAATTACATAAGTACAAAGGTTAGGTTTAGTAACCAGGCAACGCTAAAAACCTCCTTTCAAAATCTTCAGCTTTAAAATGCTCTGAACAATAACAGATTGATTGACGAGTATTGCGATGGGGAGAAGTTTGCACGCTTCCTCTTCACAAAGTCAACCCATTTGCTTTCTCCTCCTTTTCGCCGTAGCTCTTTCGTCTCCACAATACGGCAGTCGGTGTAGAGATATCCCTTTATCTCTGCTTGCTTTATCATTTGTGTTTCCACATCCATAAACGANATCCATAAACGACAGCGGTCAGGCATTTTCAGATAATAAGCACGCATAATACACCACAAACCACAAATTCATTGCGAGAGCAACGGAGTGTTTACAAATCCTCCCGGATAGTACGTCACAGGCCGCTAGTCCCATGCCTCCAGACCGAACGCAACTTTTTACCAATTCACCCCAAAATCGATACTTTCAAGATGAAAAATAGCTGAAAATAAGCCCCAAATAAACAAAAGAACCCTTCCAATCAATTCAGCTATACTTTTTTAGTAATATGAGCTGAAAAAATGTTTTGACTTCATATACACTTTAAGTAATGAAAATAATGTTTTGAATATTGAAGATGCTTGATGCTTTCATGTTATTGTCTTACTTTTTCTGAAGTATATCAATTGTCGGCCAGTGTCTGACTAGAAAAGTGGAGCCCCTCTGTGAATATTCCAGTGCCAATGCTTATCAAACTTACAGTTGTTTTCGCATTTCTTTTCAGGCAATCGTATTGCAGTAAATCCATCGGAAGCTAGAGGATGTATGCTGAAGTAATAAACAAGTTAGCATGAACTTCTTTGATTTTACTTTTGAAAAAGCGTATCTTTTGAACTTCTGCCATCCCTTGTGATTAAAAATTCCGTGATAGTTTGTTGATAATGAGAACCGCCCGTCATAAAACTTTCAGAATTCTTCTATTCCTCTCCCTTCGTTTTGACTCATTTAGGACATTGTAGCTCACTGTTTTCACCGGAACTTTCCTTATTGGTAGAAATGATGATATAAAATTAACTATACATGCTTTCAGAATGATTAATGATATAAAAGCACATTTACATGTGTAGTTTATTTAGATGGTGATGTTAGGGGTTAGGAGCTCAAACCGAAACGCTCTATTAAGAAATAAATATGGCTTTGTCTTACCGTTTAGGTCGAATTTAGAATAATTGCTAGAACTGTCTTAATATTAATGGAATTGTCATCAAATACAAATATAATAATGGAAGTGTCTTATTTCTAAAAACCTACAATGGTTATCGTTGCAATAATGATGATAAAATCCAGGAAGACTTCTAATATGCCAAATCATGCCTCCAGCCATTATGTCGTAAAACTGAATCAACTTCTTGGCAACGCGATTTCCGATGCTTGCTAATTCCAACAGGGAATTATATGCAGAGGAAAAATTTGCCCCATTCTCATTCCATACACAATATCTGTGTGGTTTCTATGGCAATTGAAATTATGCAGATTTCTTCCAGAATGAGCAGAAAATATTTTCCACAGATTGTTACATAGCTTGATTATGATATGTAGCGAGACTTAGAGATAATGCTTGTGTTTTGTAACGAGAAAGATTTGGGGTTTCTTTCTTAACCCTATCTGTACTGTGCGATTTTTAGGTTAGTTCGTTCTCGGGGCGTAATTACAAGAGATATAACAATGAGACTTACCCCAATTGTTCTTTTGACAATTAGCTTTTCATAAATAGCAATAGTAATTAATCAGTAACGTGATTCGTTGCTAGGCAACCAAAAAACGAAAGAAATTTGGCAATATTATAGCTTCTTGACAAGAAAAATCATCTTTAATTAATTATTCCCCTAATTTTCTCCAAAATTGTTGGAAATAGTAGGAAACATATCATAGATTCAAAATACGTACATTGTAGCATTTTTCAGTTTCAATTTTTAGCATAATTAGCTTTAATTATCTTTCTGTTTCATGCGCTGATTGTCTTCGCAGTTTTTGTCACTAGGTGGTACTATGGCATTAGAGCAATTTCGCTATAAATGGCCTCTGGTTGGCCCTATGTGGTTACTTTGGCTTAAACTCGATGAGCTATGGGCAAAATTGAAATTCAAGCATTGTTTCACATGGCTGATTTTGCATAAATTAGCATAATTGCGGAAAACCCATTCAAAAGAAATGCAAGATTTCTCCTATGATATTATAGGTATCAGCTTCAAATCTTTGATGGAGGTCCTTAACACATAGATCTAGTGCAAAGACCTTTTTTATTTCGAATTTTTTCACAATTTGCTGTTTTATTGGCAAATTTTCAAAATGGCCGCAAATATTGGTGCTCGGTAATTATTTTTCAATGCATAATTAATTTTTGGAGAGAAACTTTGAAAATAAAATAGGTCTTTGCATTAGATCTATATGTGTAGCACAACTTGTGAAAATTGCAGATCTTTATTCCAAGGCATTCAAGAGATATTTTGCAGTCCCTTCATTGAAAACACCAAAATATGAAACTTGTGAAAATCGCATTTAAAGTTCAAGTAGAACTTCAATTCAAAAACTCTGGATGAAAAGTCAGCTAAAAGTTCCCAGATTGGCATCATTCTCTTCCTTAAAGTTTCCTTCTTGGTCCAAAAGCCCTTTTCTTTGTGCTCCTATGTTTTTCTTTGCTTTGCTGACTTTATCAGTTGCTTTTCTGTTGGAGTATTTTACTCGCTGGCAATCTTTCATCCTAGATCCTGCATGAAAATGCTCACTGACAGGTAATTTTAGACTTTCAAAAAACATCCCTGATTCTGGCAAATCCTTCATTGTAATTGATTACAGCAGAATCAGTTGCCATTAGGGGGTATCCCTTCCCACATAAACCTTCTTTGGGTATTTTTTTCCATAAAACTCCATTATCGGCTTCAATGAGGATGAGTTCAAACAAATTCTCCAAAACGTTGGAATGCAAGAAGGACCATAAATAAAAATTCATTTTCTTGATGAAGCATTCCATCATTTCCAATCTTTATTTTCTTAGCACTCCTTGATAAAGGTGTAACCTCGCCAACAGCTTTCCTCTTGCCTCCTGCTTGTGGAGTAGCTGTACTTTACATATGTTGTGTTAAGTTTGACAAATTAGGCCATATTAGGCCATCCACTTGGACCACTTTCACTCTTATTCTTGCTCTTTAGTCCTTCCCTTTTCGATTTTCGTTGCAAATTGGTTTCCAAGAAACTTCCTGTTTCATCTCCGTGCCATGTACCCTCTTATTTCTCTCATTTACCATGATTTTTGTAATAAATGCCTATGTAGTTAACGAAATTTTGCATCTCCTTCACTTCAGGGCTCCTCAAAATTTTCCTTCACCGTGATGGAGCCGGGCCTGCAAGGCTTCCTTGGTCCCCTGTTGGTCACTTGCAAACGAGGCCTTTTCATAATGGCAATCCAAAGTTCAAGAACACCTAAAAATAGCCTTTGACATGTTTTTGGGGACTTTAGGGGTACATTTCCTTCTAGTTTTCCTTTGTTTTGCGTTGCTAAGTGGTTGCTAGGGTTAATTGGGACCTAGTACCTTACATAAATTGGCATTTATGCTATTTAGCGNGGTCTTTGCATTAGATCTATATGTGTAGCACAACTTGTGAAAATTGCAGATCTTTATTCCAAGGCATTCAAGAGATATTTTGCAGTCCCTTCATTGAAAACACCAAAATATGAAACTTGTGAAAATCGCATTTAAAGTTCAAGTAGAACTTCAATTCAAAAACTCTGGATGAAAAGTCAGCTAAAAGTTCCCAGATTGGCATCATTCTCTTCCTTAAAGTTTCCTTCTTGGTCCAACAGCCCTTTTCTTTGTGCTCCTATGTTTTTCTTTGCTTTGCTGACTTTATCAGTTGCTTTTCTGTTTGAGTATTTTACTCCCTGGCAATCTTTCATCCTAGATCCTGCATGAAAATGCTCACTGACAGGTAAATTTAAACTTTCAAAAAACATCCCTGATTCTGGCAAATCCTTCATTGTAATTGATTACAGCAGAATCAGTTGCCATTAGGGGGTATCCCCTCCCACATAAACCTTCGTTGGGTATTTTTTTCCATAAAACTCCAATATCGGCTTCAATGAGGATGAGTTCAAACAAATTCTCCAAAACGTTGGAATGCAAGAAGGACCATAAATAAAAATTCATTTTCTTGATGAAGCATTCCATCATTTTCAATCTTTATTTTCTTAGCACTCCTTGATAAAGGTGTAACCTCGCCAACAGCTTTCCTCTTGCCTCCTGCTTGTGGAGTAGCTGTACTTTACATATGTTGTGTTAAGTTTGACAAATTAGGCCATATTAGGCCATCCACTTGGACCACTTTCACTCTTATTCTTGCTCTTTAGTCCTTCCCTTTTCGATTTTCGTTGCAAATTGGTTTCCAAGAAACTTCCTGTTTCATCTCCGTGCCATGTACCCTCTTATTTCTCTCATTTACCATGATTTTTGTAATAAATGCCTATGTAGTTAACGAAATTTTGCATCTCCTTCACTTCAGGGCTCCTCAAAATTTTCCTTCACCGTGATGGAGCCGGGCCTGCAAGGCTTCCTTGGTCCCCTGTTGGTGACTTGCAAACGAGGCCTTTTCATAATGGCAATCCAAAGTTCAAGAACACCTAAAAATAGCCTTTGACATGTTTTTGGGGACTTTAGGGGTACATTTCNCCTTGGTCCCCTGTTGGTGACTTGCAAACGAGGCCTTTTCATAATGGCAATCCAAAGTTCAAGAACACCTAAAAATAGCCTTTGACATGTTTTTGGGGACTTTAGGGGTACATTTCCTTCTAGTTTTCCTTTGTTTTGCGTTGCTAAGTGGTTGCTAGGGTTAATTGGGACCTAGTACCTTACATAAATTGGCATTTATGCTATTTAGCGTTCTTTCAACCAAAAAACAGATTAAATTTTCAAAATCTACGGTAGTTAATTGATCAAAATTGTAATTTTTCAAAAATTGAAAAATTTTACTATCTAATACCATAATACCACCTTGAGCGTCTCAAATAATCAAGATGAAGCAAATTAGACGTAATTTATTTATATTTTGCAACTTCTTAATTAGAACAATGACGTCATAGATGTGAGTGACGTCATAGATATAAATTTAGCTGATGTCAGCAAATATGAAAAATTATACATCAAATGAAAGTAATCAGCAAAAGCAATCGAATGGTGCATGTTTGAGATCATTCGGACTAGCGAGACAAAAACTATGGATGCTCTAAGCTTTTTTATTGACCACTCTCCAAATAAGGCGTTACTGTGGTCACATGATCAAAGTCAGAACAATGAAATGTAAACATTTTAATTGCCTATTAAATTTGACTAAAAGTTAACAAGGGTGGTTGTCATATCTTGTGTCGTTTTAACACAGTGTAGCAAAAGTTTGGTAAGGGGGGGCCAAAAACGCCCTCCCCCCAATACAAATAGGGTTTAAAAGACACATGGATATGGATACTAAATGAAAGTGAGCGATAATAACAATCATAACATCTAGGGTGAATTTTGAAAACAAAGATTCAGCTCTCTCACATCATAAAGCGATTTCCCATTTGAAGAATAGATTTCACACCTTCAGCGCAGTCTACCATAAAGATTTGCTCTCTCTGTTTATTCTATTTCATTGCGTATGAAATGTACTGATGAGAACAACGAATCTCTTTTTCATATCGGATACCGGAACCTTTGTTTTACAAAATGAACCCTTGCTATTCATAACAACAAGAAAAATTATACTTATGTCACAGATTAGATTGATTGTATTGTTATCGCTATTGACAGACTGTTAACTATTGAAAAAACGCATTGAAACTTAGGACGAAATTGTTTTACCTCGATTTCATGTCTGGATTTGAAAACAATGCAACCCGGTGCCAAAAGCTGTGTTCTGCGGTTTTCTTTCAAACACGAAGCAACCCGACCAGTAGTGCAATGGCTGATGGCTCAAGTTGCCTCCTCAAAAAATCGAACCTAAAATGTCTTAACATTAAGGTTTTCAGTGATAGTAGCCATGAAGAAGAGCTGCAAGTACCGCGATGAATGTTTTCTCAATGCCAGAATCAACAAATCTTTCACTGTGAACCAGCAGTTCTTCTTTTTGAAGGCCAATTAGCTTCCGTGAGCTTCACCGCTGCAACGAGAATTTCCAACGGTCGACGGCGACGGCTGTTCAAGACTAAGCCTCGTTTCCGTGCACACAAACAATCTGTGCACTGTGCATGGCCGTCCCAAATTTTGATGTGAATGCCCATAAGTCCCAGTTTGAGCGACCAATTAAATTAATTAATTGTAAAAAAGTGTTGTTGTTTTTTGCGATAACTGGGACTATTTAGCGAGTCTAGTTGCAGATGATGAGATAATAAAGCAACAAAATACATCATCACAGGGGGGGGGGGTAACGTCCATACATGGAAAAGCAGGGACGTTCTGCCTATATTTTGGGACGTTTTGCATATAAGTTATGAAGCTAGAAATGGATAAATTGTTCAATTTCTAACAGAGTATCAAGTTCTTTGTTTCAAAGGACAGGTCCGGGACCCGGGGGGAGGGGTACTTGATTTTCATTAGTGTGGGGGTGTGTACTCCAAGAAATAATGTTTTGACCCGGCTCTAGAATTTTCCCCTCCAAATGATGCCCGGCTTTAGAAAAAAACCGCGAATAGTATACTCCAAAACGTAAAAAATACACAAAATACGCCTTTTGACAACCGGCTTTAGAAAAATTGCCTTCTTTTGATACCCGGCTTTAGAAAAAAGAGGCGAAAACGATACCTGGAAAGGAGTGCACATCCCGTCAGCAAAATATACTAAGTATCCGGGGGTCCGGGATTGGTATGATTGACGATAAAATAAAAGATTATACTGTTATGAATGGTGTATCGTGTATCGTACTTCTTCTGAAGCAAGCTACCAACTTTTTCCCACATTTTGATTCTCGTAACAGCTGTAAATTCGCTAAACATTTTAATAATTTAGGTCAAATGTCGTCGCCATTAGTCGCTATTTTTTCCACGAGTACACGATAAGGAGGCTAGTCACGATTTAGAGGCAAGAATAGGCAAGAAAACAATAAGCACTACGCTCTGATCGCTTATTTGAATATGTAATTTCGCAGAGAAAAGACGAGAAATGGTGGGTTTATGAGATGGTAAGTTTATTCTTTAACATTAGTTTTACAAACACCGGATTTTTCCTTTAATAGTTAGATTACCATATTCTAGTACAGCAAGTTTATTAGTGATCATTTAAATTCTAATATTAATACCCGAGGGGAGGGGGGTACTTGACTTTAATTAGTACAGGGATGTGCACTCTAAGAAATAATTTTTGACCCGGCTCTAGAATTTTCCCCTCCTAATGATACCCGGCTTTAGAAAACATCGGCGAAAAGTATACTCCAAAATGTAAAAATAACACGGCGCAAAAGTTAAATAACTGCCCGCTCTAACAAAATATCCCTTTTGACAACCGGCTTTAGAAAAATTGCCATCTTTTGATACCCGGCTCTAGAAAAAAGAGGATAAAATGACACCCGGAAAGGAGTGTACATCCACAGTGATCCAGATCGACGAAATTATGGAATAAATAGGGAAATATGAAATTTCGCATCAAAAACATGCCAATTTTTGCATCCCCTCTAAGAGGGTATCCTTGGGCTTAACAGAACGCAAAAAAGTTCAAAATCGGACTACCCACTGATGAGAAATAGAATTTTCAAGTTTATTGAAATTTCAAGTGGTTCTTTACTTTAGAATTTCCGGTGCAATGTAGCGTTTCCGGCCAACTTTAAAATGTCATAAATCAGCCTAGAAACATGCGATTTTCGTGCTCTTTGGACGAAATGGTCAGCAGTCAAGTTGTGTGCAACATATGTAAAGAGGTTTTATATAGAATGTTGTTAGATAATGGGTAGGTGGACACTCCTGTGATGATTACTCTTGGCATCGTGTGAAGCCTTCGTGTGAGATGGTCACATTTTTGCTGTGAGTAAAGTTTTTCACGTCGTGATGGGTTATACTGAAAGATAATTTCAAATTAGCTACACAAAATATTGACTTGATGTTGAATAGATAGTCTGTTCTTGTTTGGTAAGTTTGGTGGAGATTATTGAAGCAAGGCTCGAGAAATTTGAAAGTTTTTGAATCGAAGATAACGACACGAGGTTGGCCTAAGTGTTAGGGTAGGGTGGGTTAATGTGGGTCTAAATTGAGCAAAATCTCAAAACACATAGCTGGTAAAACGACAATAAAATGCAAATACTTTCAAACTTTCCTTTAATTGACATTCAATGCTTCTTGTTTCATTCCAAAAAATCTCAGCTCTGATAGACGCAGTTGGATATTTTGAAAAAATTATCTTTTTAGGCAACTAAAATAGGCCCACATTTCCCGACGAGCGGGAAAAGTGGGTCTATTTTCCAAACTCGTATAATAGGGGAATATTGAAAGGTAAACGATTAAAAAAATGAATGGAATCATATTCCCCAACTATTTTCTATTCGATAAAGTGCCAATCTTTGCCTTTTATCGCAAGCAATCCCGTTCCCGTGACGAAAATAAAACTGCTGTCCTTATGCCGTGATCCACCATCGTTTTGACTTGGAAGGCCGTGATCGAATTTGATAGTAATGATCAAATAAAAACTTTTGCAGTTTGTTTTCGCCCGTTTACTGGTTACAAGACAGCACTTGCAGTAAAAGCAAAGCCTTTTTCACATTTTAAACACAAAACAACGTGGCAGGATGAATATAAGTGCGAGATTTTAAGCAATTCAAAGCTTCGTTGAATTTGAGTAATGGCTGAATTCTCAGTAGGCCCACATTACCCCACTTAGTAAAAAAATATGCAGAAAAATAATTATCGCTTCAATGGCTTTGAAATAAACGTTATTTCACTTGTAAAAGACCAAACGTTCACCTCATGTTCATTTAATGGACCAGAAAAGCAAAATAACTGTGGCAGGGGAAAGTTCTTCTCGGCTTTGAAATTCTTCCACAGTAGGCCGCTCACTAAAATTATTTTATAAAACGAATGGAGATACATCTAAGACGAATGTTTTATATTAAAAGGCTTCTTATTATGTAGACATTACAAAAAAAATAGCCAAGCCTTCTGCGATTTGGCGAGCAAGGATATTTTTAGCAAAAAGCTTAATAGACCCACTTTACCCCGCAGACCCACATTACCCCCACCCTATCCTACCTCGTGCATGTTTGAATGCCAACAAGAAATTAATCGCGCGTAACATCATACGATCATACGTTCGTACGATAATCGCGTTGGAAAGAAAGAGAATATGGACGAAGAGACCGTAAAGAAAATAGTGGCAGATGCTGTCAAAGATGCAATTTCAGAGTTACCGCGGATAAAAAAGCAATGGAGGATTTGCTATCAAAGCTAGAAGTTAAAATCAACCAGACTATCCTTGGGGAAATACAAAAGCAACTGAACCTTTGGCCACAAAAATCGAAAAATTGGAGCTCAAACATGCCGTTTACGAAGCCCATTTCTCTGGTATAGTTGAAGCAAAGCGACGGCTAGATGATGCTGAGCAATACAGCCGTAAGGGCTGATTGTCTCAGCAAAGTACACGATGTTTTCAAAGAAATTGATGTTGCGGTACCTGACGAAGTAATCGATACAGCGCATCGCGTTGGAAAGAAAGAGAAGAATAGCCAAACGGGAGTAACAAGTCAAGCAATGATTTTCAAGTTCATATCATGTAGACACAGGACCGCTGTGTACAGAGGTCGCAAAAACGTACAGGACAAGCGAATCCAACTCGACCTTACCTCCAAGAGAGCAAGCAAGACTTTTGAGTTTCGCTAAAGAGAAGGCCAAGGATTATGCAGAGGTAGACTTCGTTCTCGTGGATATCAACTGCCGCATTGGAATCAAAACAAAGAGAGGTATGACTTTATGTTCTTCGACAACGAATTTGATCTCAGTACTTGAGGCCTAACATGTTGACAATATGCTTGCCTCCCTTTATTTTTAGTTGTTGTTTACGATTATATATTTGCCTCGTGACTTGAGTATGACTCATGTTAGATATCAGGCGAAATATCCACAAATTAAAACACTTACAGAGTTTGCATAACTATTTCTTGCATTATCGTAATTTCGCCTGGCATCTAGTGTGAGACAGATTTTTAATAAATGTTTTGCGATAGTTCTTGGGTCGGATTTCTGCTTGGCAAGTTCTGTCGCGCGGGCTTCGGATTCTTCGTACACATTCTGTCGCGCGGCTCTTTTGTACGACCACGCGCGCGTCGGAGTGCTGAGTGGAAATCCGCCCTAAGAAATCACTCTAAAATTTTCTTCGATATTCAAAACAAGGCGAATTAAACCCTTTAAGGTACTATATATGTATTAATTTTGACAAGCTCTAATTCCTTAAAAAATGAAGTTTTCTCCTTGGTACTTTTCTGTTTGAATATATAAAAATTTGAAACACGAAAATGTTACTGAAATTAGATATGCATGCATAATTTATTGATTCCGCATACATAATTTTTAGATTTTGCGTAAATTCTAAGAAATTAATGGTAAATGATACAGATCATCATCATCATCATCATTACTTTATTTTTACAGCAGGCGAGAATTACTTATAGCTAAATTTACAGCTAATTTAAGCCTACTCTACAATACAATATATACAATATTACAGAAAAAAAGATTAAAATATGTCAAGGCAAATTAAATGAGGATAAAAACATAAAAGTCTATCCTGTTAGGAACCCAACCTGTGGTATATATATACTTTGCAAAGCCTGCAGTTGCACTTGTCACCTTTCCAGCACCTTATTTGCTTTTTAAAAATTGGAAGGGTGCTAGAATATTTAATCTCATGTGGTAATACCTGCCACATTCTATTTCCAAGGAAGGCTATAGTCTCGATTCCAAGGGAAGTAGTGCGTACCTTTGGAAGCTCCGCGTCGTTACCATGTCTTAGGTTGTAACCAATGTTTCGCTGCACGAAAATATCCTCCATGAAAGTTGGATTCAGATCGAATTTTGTTTTAAAAATTTCAGTCATAAGCAACTGCAGGTTTCTTATATGGATGGGCACCGATAGTTTGTTCCAAGAAAAAACCAAAATCATGTTTGCAATCTTTCTGTGCGATGCGCAGTGCCCTCCTATAGCCTTCCTACAACATGCAGTACAGTTGAATTACTACAATCAATTCGCTGCAATGCGGACAAAGTCAGGATTGAATAAGGTGCCTACGCATGTAAATCAATTTGAAAGTCTTAGAATTGAAAACCAGAAGCGTTGACATCTGCACTTCATCAACCTTAAAGGGAGTACAAAGACCAGCATGCTGATGTTTGTACTCCCTCGAATTTTGCTTGAAAAATATTTTCAAGCAAAATTCGTGATATTTTGTTAATTTATTTCAGAATTCATCGCTGAACAGAGGATTTAAATTATTTAGAGCATTGGGTCTCCGACATTTAGTTGTCATTGATGACAGTAACCAGGTATGTGATTTTGTACTTTGTAGAAATTTGCTAAGTCTAATTTTAAACAAATATTCTATTGCTGAAAGGCCTATTATCAGAGTTGCACGACGACAAGAAGAGAGAATTTAAAACAGATAAGTTTCATATCTTCTGAAAGTATACAAGTGCTGAAAGTGTTGTAAAGAGTTTGGGATAAGATGGAGGTGGTTATTGCAGAGCTTGAATGAAATAAATAAATAAATGAATGAATGAACGAATGGTCAGAAAGTTTCTACTGTAGAGACAGACACTCGGAGGAACAGAATAAGAGTCACAAGCAGACCTTATTTTTCTTTATCTTCTAAAAGACCCAGGCATGATGTTCTTGGTTTCCTGAGCGCAGTAACTAAATAAGTATGGGTAGAAAGGAGTAAGCGATGCAGCACGCCGTCAAATGCAATGTGTTTGAGAGTTTTTGGAGAGATTGTGATCATTTATTTAATCAAAGATTTAGGTGACAAACTGCGGGCTTGTTTGGAGCAGCAAAACAATCTGTGTGGATATCTAATGTAGTTGTAGTAATACCGGTATTGTCGACATGGACGACGGCCACCGAAGCAAGATTCTTATCAAGAAGATAACACTGGGAAAAATAGATAGGTCAAAGTTAACTGCCCTTTGCCCTTTAGTGTAGCAATGATTTCAACAGCATAACAATGGTTTTAGTGGCATAACAATGGTTTCAATAGACTTATTTCTTGTCATAGGTTGTTGGTATTGTTACTCGAAAAGACTTGGCAAAATACAGAACATGGGCTCACAGGGGTCAAATGGGTCTTGAAGAGTTAAAAGTATTACAACATTCTGATTGATTAAACATAGATTTCTAATGAAAAATATTTTAGATAAATGCTGCCCCCCCCATTTTTAAGGGGCAGTGCCCAAACAGCCATTCATTAGAGTGAGGTCAACAATAATTTTGAGAATAACGTCGTGCGGATTTCTTTGAACAATTAACGACACCTTCTTTTCTTCATGTCTCGATTCACTAATTTGCTGTCCAAAATCTCTGGTAATAACAAATGTATCTTCCTATTCTTTAAGAAAAAAGGCCAGTCGTTTTAGAGCCAAAACTTGTCGTAGATCAGAATTAACAAATGAAAAGCCTAGTATTAGACTATGTAACTTTGACCAAATTTGACACACATAGACCAGTCTTTTTCGACGAAACCCATTGCTTCAAAGAATATTACAGGGATGAGTTTGCGAGACTTTGTTATATTCTGAATTACTTTGTATTATGGAGTTGAAGTATGATAGTGACGCCGTTACATTTTTTATGCTAAAGGGTCAAATACATTTGCAATATTCTAAACTGTTGTTCGACCATCTGTTAGTTATATCCCGTTTGGAGGAAGAAGTGCCGACGTATACTATAAAAGTAAATCGGGTTCAATGCCCGTTAAAAGAAATAGCCAT
This sequence comes from Aurelia aurita, assembly GCA_004194415.1. Lineage (NCBI taxonomy): Eukaryota > Metazoa > Cnidaria > Scyphozoa > Semaeostomeae > Ulmaridae > Aurelia > Aurelia aurita. The sequence goes on along the minus strand of REGM01000190.1, from coordinate 620,047 downwards.
TATCACACGACGCTCGAAGACGCATCCGAATGAGAAGCACAAACTCTACTTTGAATAAATAATTTTTAAATCATTCAAATTTGGTACGTTGATTAATTAATTTTTTGTAAATGCCTCCCATTTTTGCGTTTTTGCGAAAGGTTTGAGAGAAGGAATTGTTAATTTATTTCTCTGTTTGCTGAATTGCAGAATATTGTAAACGACCACCCGCGACCTTTCAAAATAAATTGTAGCTGGCTAGTGAGTCCTTATACATTGTTAAAGCATTTTAGTGCGCAGATCAAGTCTGTTGTGGAGAAATGTTAAACAGAGTTGCAAAAAGTCCTTGACTCTCCTCCAAACCTGGAATTCAAGACCTTCCTCATTTTCAATTTTTTGTCAAAATAACGAAAATAGAGCTTTTATATTAAGAAAGGTAATGATTGATCTTCCCATCAATCATTATCTTCCATCAATCAATCAATCAATCAATCAATCAATCAATAAATCATTATCATTGATCTTCCCATGATATATCAGGACCATTACGTGGCTTGAAAACTATGGCCCAAAAGTTAGAAACAGAAATTCAAGAAATGATTCGCACTCCCACTAAAAAATTAACCCAAACAATTTGTGGATGATATTTTTCAATAATATCAGTAAGTCGTAAAGCGGCGTGGCCAGGGTAACTGCCGGTATTGAAAAGAGGGGGTCTCGTGGCAAAGCCCCCAGGAAAATGTTCGAGAACACGCCCATTACTTTGGCTTAGAATTTTCATTTTTTTACATAACCTTCCTCGATTTTTTGCTTAAACCTTCCTCCAAACCAGGTTTGTAGGTTTGTGAGGTTTTTGCATCTCTGATAAGATAACTTTGTAAGCGTGATTATTTTGTTGTAGGATTTTGTACTTGTTAGTCCACTTTTCAATTGCTTTCTAATTTGGTATTTTCATTTGTTAATTAAGGGTTAGAATCCCGTTCTCCCCAAATTGTGAATATATGCAGAATAATTTTAATGAAATGAAATGAATTGTAATTTTTCTGCAGAAGGGGTAGAATGAAACAATTGTTGTTGAAAATAAAAGTTTTCTAAAATTATATTATCTCTATCTATTTCTCGTTTCTAACATAATAAACTACAATGGATATATGATTGTGATTGGACAAAGGTGACGTGCGATTCAAACGAGGCTAAGGCTGGATATACAAGAAATAAAAATTTTTCACAACAGATATACATTCAGCTTTTTTAAAAAGCTATTTTGAACTTCAGATGCAAATTTGTAGAAAAATTTGTGAAGAACCGACAGAATTTCCAGTGGCGGCGCCATGCTTAAAAAGTGGGAAGGATAACTTTACATTTGCCCAATTTTGGGGGATAAAAGGTACATCGAGTAATTTTTTATTGCGTTTTTCATAAAGAACTGAAGTCTACTTTTGGAAAATGTGGAGGACATGTCCTCCCTCTGGCTGCGCCACCTTGAGGTGTACAAAGCATTTGATTGGCCGATTGGCTGCCATATTACTTTGACCCATGCCCCTTTGTTTTTGGCGCGAACCCAAAAGGAAGTTTTGATTGCAAAACAAGCCTGGCGGAAAGCTGGATGTCGACTCGAAGCAGACTCGAAGCGAAGAGAAATGAGATGGAACTTCAACAAAAGTGCAAGGCCAATCAATTCAGAAGATGATATCGTCCATAAAGCTGATAAGTCACATGATGGGTAAGTTGTATACCCGGCGCCTGCACTCCTATTAACTGCTATACCTCATGCTTGTCCATAGAATCCATTTCATACCCCCTATCTCTGACAGAACCTTTCAAATAACCCCCCTTTCTCTGACTTTCTGAGAAAATATCACCCCTTTTTCTATGAATTCACTGACACCCTTGAAATAGTGATTTCGTAATACATTCCAAATTTAACACTGAATTCTGTGCAGCCTTGCATCTATCAGTAGATAAGATGAGGGAATATACGATAAATACACCTGAATCTGAACTGAATGGAACTAAAGATCATTATTGTTTCAAAATAAAATACATTTACATTACAGACTGTAGATATGGTTATGTTGCTGCTGCACTTTTTGTCTTTACTGCAAAAACAAACAATAAAAAAGCCAAACATAATTGCATTATAAACCTAACAATACACTTCAAAAGATTAGTTGATTCTCCTGCTTATCATCTTGAGTTTGAAATTGCCATACCACATAACCACATAAAAACAAACCACTTATTGCTGTTGCTATCAGGGTTTCATTATGGTTAGGCCTATGCATGGCATATGTATGCACAGCACAATTAGGTCCATCTTATTGGAGACGCATTGGCGTGGAGAAGGCGAATATGGAGAAGGGAAAATATGGAGAAATTCTGCTCTGCAGGGCTATGTATGTCTTATTGGGTG
>REGM01000190.1:603383-617240 GCA_004194415.1 Aurelia aurita | reverse complement strand
GGGGGGGGGGTGGGGATGGAGTTATCTTTGAAAATGTCCAATGGGCATTTTGCACGAAAGAATCAGTTTGTATGTGGCCTCTAATTCAACTAAAATTTTGAGAACATGTGATTGATATACTGTCTAAACCCTTCACTTTGCATATATATTGGATGCTGATGATTGAAAGTCATTTTTACAATGTGTTGCAAAATAATATTTTGAATGGCTTCCAACTTATATACACACACATATCATTCACTCTGTAATGTTCATCTCCATTGACTACTCCAGTTTTTTGCTGGGGTCAAATTCTTTTGATTCTCTCAACTTTGCAAATATCTCAACAAACATCTTCCTGAAATCTATGTTTAATTCATTTTCACACTCTTGTTCATCGCAAAGAGCACACTGAGTTTCTGTGAATGTTTTCTTTTCTTTCTTCGGACTTGTCAGTAGATCAAAATTACTAAAATCCCAAGATAATGTTTGAATAGCTCTTTGGACCTTTTGTGATCTTTTCTGTACATTTGGGGAATTGTCGTCACCATGATATTTATCTAAAAGGTTCTCATAACGTCTAACAAGATCATTGTATTGTATGTCCATTTCTGACAAAACTGACAAATTTCTTGGTGGTTGATTCAATTGTGACACAGACGATGATAAATATTTTTGCTTTGTTGCAAGAAGTTCCGTAGCACCACAAAGAGGAGCATTGTTTAACACCTCATGTGAACATGATTTCAACCTTGCAAATTGACTTTTACCCAATCCATCATTTGGTGCAAACACATCAAACTGGGAAGAGTATTTATCTGCAAGTTGTTTGTACTTTTGTGCTTTCTCGCAAACATTTTTCCATTCCTCAATTTCGTTTTCAAGCATACAAACTTGATGCTGAAGAAGTTGGTTATCAGTTGAAATATCTTCAAGTTCAGCTTTTAATTCCTCTTGTTCAATATTGTCAATATTTTGTTGTATATGTAGTTCTTTGATTGTTTCCTGTAGACTTTCAATTTTCTCTTCAAATTCTAATTCAATGCTGTAACCACTCAAATCTAGCTCATTGTTTGGATTTTCATTAGTTTTCTCTTTTTTTCCTTCTTCCTCACAATCCCTTCCTTCCTTCAAAAGCTGCATTTTCTCATCCTCAAGTGATTTAATTTCAAATCTGTAATTCTCACATTTTTTCTCAAGGGATTCAATTGTTTCCCAGAATCTTTTGTTTCTGTTATTCAATGTTTTGTTATCAGCTTGCAGCTGCAAACACTTATCATTTAGTTCAAGGTTCTGTGCTTCAAGATGTTCGGAGACTTTTGTTTGGCTTTCAAGTGATTCTTTCAGGAACTCAGTTTGACGTTCGTAGAACTGTAGAAGAAGCAGCAAAAAGAATGAGATGAGGACACACTTTTACAAAAAAATACGAATATCAGAAGTACTTTCAGTCATATACAAATGAATAAATGAAAATAAGATCCCAAGCCTGCTTTTTTGAAATCCTGAATCCCTGAATATTCCTGAAAGTTTTTGGGAAAGATCCTGAATCCCAATATCCACAAATGCACAATCCTGTTGTCCCAGTAAGCCCCTTCGCACCCCTCTAATTTGATCTCACAAGCTAGTTTAACTTGTTTTAAAACCATTTATTCTTAAAAGCAATTTGATTTTATCTAAATTTAAACTTTGGCATGAACCTCTATCTAAGATTGTAACACCTATAGCGACTTGGGATTTTCATTCGTACGTCAATTTAGTATTTGGTGTTCCTCAGGGATGAGTCCTTAGTCCAGTTCTATTCATTGTGAATTGTTTTCCTAGATACACTTTTTTTAACGTTCTCAAAACAGCAGTTTTGTTCATTTATTTTAGTTTTTCTGATCTGTTGTTACAAAATAATCCCGATCTGTATTAAAATGTAATCTTAATGTTTTTCATCATCAGACTTTCACAGGTCTAAAATTAGTGGACATTGTGTAGCTAAAGAGGCAATGGCATCTGTAAGTATTTTCTTTGTCCTGTACTCTACTTACTTCACTTAGCCCCATTCATTCACTTCAAAACTGAATACAGTAGACTGTAAATATTACCTGTGCTCTGAGAGTCTGCTCTTCGTTGCATTCTTGCGCACCTCTTGCAAGTAATTCCAGCTCTCTGTTTCTTTCAAGGAGTGCCTTTCCTATTTCTGCAGCAAGTTGCAAGTCTAGAAAAATTTGATTTTTATTTGCTACATTCAAAATATACAAAGGCGAAAGGGGTGTGCCAAATACTTGGCTGCCCCCTTTTTGGACCTTGATGCCATACCGTGCTATGTTACATCCGTATTTTTCAAACATGCTGATTTTAATAACTGAAGATCAAGACTGCAGAGCTTTTTAGTAACAATCATTCAGAAAACATAAAAGTTCTAATTACTAAGCTGAGTTGTTTACCCAAGATGGTTGGTTCAGTTCTCCTTAAACACTGAAATTTTCTTTTAATTCTTTGTGAATATTGTCAAGTTAGCTATATGTTATGATTGGTATGAATCACTTTCTGTTATCACCTTCATTCAGGAGATTTTAGTTTAGGGCAAATCTACCTGCAAGTTAGCAAAAAACCTGTTACTGGAATATCAGGGAGTGCCTTAACTACTTTTCACACAACTGAAAGTGGCCTGAAACTTCGAGGGAAAAAAAGTTCTGAAAGCTGCTTCCGAAACCGTCTAAAAACGTCATTGATCTTGTCAAAGGACGGAAACCGGTTCAGACGTAATAACATGAGAGCATAATGTAAACAAATTGATCCTTCAGCCATGAAGAATAGTAAGCGAAGGAGCAAAATTTCCCATCGTTTAATATTTACAGCCATGTAGGGACCTATATCGACCCGATTTAAATTTGTATTAACATATGTTTAACGTGTTGGGAGCAGCTGGAATTGTGGTAGCTAGGTGGGAATATTTATTCTTGCTTGGTTGGGATCTTTTCAGATCTTTTCCGAAGAGTGTTTTCCAATGTTTTCAAACGTCGAGAATGAATGAATGAAATGTAACACATACACAAACAAGGCTAAAACAATTTGGGCTAGATCAAAGGATCAAACACGAAACTCTTTACAAACTAGACTCTTCTGTCCTCAACTCAGCTTGAAAATAGCTCCGGGCCTAAAGGCGTGAAATTGAAACCAGATGGGAAATCTGAACCGCCACACGAAAATATTTTCATACCCACCGAGATCAGTAACTTTTTCTCCTTTCTCGAACAAAATGAATTCCTCTCTTCGTTTATCTTCGTATCCGTTATCTACCATATCTTCACTCATAAAGATGGACGGCTCCTTTTCATTTCTGCGATCCATCGAGCCTTCTCGTTTCTCTCCTATCAAAATTACACGTCCTTCGATATCAGATATTTTCTTCCTGAACTGCGTAGGCCAACTGCTGGTTTCACATCTCATATCCGTGACGCGTATTACGTCATTTGGTCCTCCGCAGCTGTGACGGAAGGGAGGTCCAGAAGGTCAAACGCAGTCAAACGACTGTGTTGCGCGACGATTGGGGTCAGAGGTCAGACGTGCAAAAGGGGGAGGGTCACTTCCGAAATACAATGCTGTGACCGAGGGGCAAACCACTGATTTTTTTTCGTACCCCATTCATCCAAAAAATCATAAAACAACACAGAAAAAGCACAGAAAAATCACAGGAAAACTCACAGAAGAATCGCAAAATCACAGAAAAAATCACTTCATTAAAGTAATCGTAGAAATCACATACACCTTTTGACAAGTGATATTTCCTTTGCTGTGACCACAAGTCAACAGCTTCCTGATCTTCACTTACAAAAGTTTATGAAACACTGAAAAGAAATCTGTCAAAAAAGAAATTGATATGATTCTAATTACTCAATTTTGAGCAAACATGCATCAATTTCCTCTCACTTTTCTCACCCTACTCTTACCTCTGATGTGGGAAAAATTGTTCCTTATTTTATAAACTGTACTACTATCAATAACTTGAAGGTGTTGTGGTGCTGTGTTGTAATCCACTGAGATTGCAGCCAGAACAGTCAGGCAGACAGACAGGGTTAGAGCCCCACCAACACCTCTTGAGCAAATATCTCCACTCGATTAGCACTTGGCTACTTCTGCGATCCCAGCACTTGGCACTAAAAACCGCAACCACTTTCAAGGAAATTTCAGGAAATTGTTGCATGTTTGGTCAACATCACGTAAAAAGGTTTGTAGACTTCACTAATAAATCCTTGAGGCTTACCTTCACCTGTATCTTCTTGTGACATATCATTCACTTTGTTCTCTTCCATATTTATATTGCCCCTCTCATAGAATGTATTTTCATACCTTACATGCATCAATAGCAACTTCAAATAGGCATGATAGTGATGCTATCAGTCTTCAAGTTATTTATGAAAAGTGAGATTAATTTTTTAAAGTTATCTCAAGCTCCTAATAACTAAGCTTTGCAACAAATCTTTGGATTTAGTTGTGTTATGAAAATTAAGCAACGATGTTATCTATCCTGATTAGCGTCTAAATTTGTAGTCTCATGGTGGTAGGATAAAGTGTATTTGAAAAAGATTTTGCTGAACAAATGCCATGACACCTTACAGTTGAATAATTTGGATACAAATAAAATATTCTACAAGAAACATAAATGCTACTGATAACAGCTTAGTCCGTATTCATATAAGATCTAATATTCATCTCCCAATGTTTTGATTTCACTTTTTTCTTCAAATTCTCTCTTTTCAAACTTTTCTTCTGCTTTCTTTCATTTGTGAGAAGACTTTTGTGTTTAACAGCATCGTAATCATTTGCTTTAAAATGTGTTACCCTTTTCCTCTCTTTCACTTTCAGCCCAAATCCCAATCGATCATTCTTTAAGACCGTAGCTATAGGATGTTTTTGCCCTAACCCTTCAGGCCCCAGTCCTTTCTCTTCAGACCAACCTGCTTCTTTGAGCATTTTATAACCAACATTGCTTTCAGCGATCTGGTATGAAGTTTGGGAGTTTTTCTCTTTGTAAAGTTGAAATAAATGAGTCATTGACGTCTGGTGTGTTTTCATTTCATATGAAGGGATTTCAATTCCGCATAAATCACAGTGTTGAGTTCCAGTCCCATCAATATCTATACAACAGAAGCTCTCTGCTTCTTCTTCATCAGACGAAAGTTTTTCTTGTTTCACTCTCCTGTTATAAAACAAGTCAATAATTTCTGTTCTATCTAATTTAACAGCAATATTCCAAGCACTTTGACCACCATTATCTCTTGTCTCATAAATATCTGCACCCAGGTCTATCAAATATTTCACAATTTCTATATTTCCTGCTGCTGTTGCAGACATCAATGGTGTCCATCCATGCTGGTCACAGATATCTAGCCCTAAAGCTTCATTTTCCGATGAAAGAAGCTCTTTCACTTTTCTAATATTTCCTTCAGTGATAGCCCTGAAAAGACTGTTTTTTGTTGTTTCATTTCTCTGTTGTGTCCTTTGAATTCTAAGCCTTTCAATCTCAGAATTTTCAACTTCAAAAGTAGGCCTAGCATAAGTTTGGTTGTTAAAAGTATGTGGATTGCTTGACTTTTCTTTTGCCTTTCTACGATATTCCTTGCTTCGTTTCTTTCTGCCATCTGTAGGCTTGGCTGCCGTTGAAATTTCATTCTCTTCCTGGACTAAATCCTCGTAGAACTTTCTTGCGTCTAGGCCACTCAAATCTTCCTCCTCTGTCGACGTACTTGGATTATTGGCCGCTCTTACAAATCTGTCTAAGTACAGCTGATGTCCTTGTTCATCCATGATAATTGCAGTTTAGTTGTCCGTTTCGTTTGGTTTGTGTTCAAATAAACGTTTTCTGTTTATAAAAATTACGCAGCTTCAACGATTCGTCCGCCATTAAAAAAATTCATATAACGACAACTACAACAACACTATAGTAATGAAAAGAACCTTTGGGCGACTCTCGAGTCATGCAGAATTTGTTTTGATGTTTTTATTTTTGATAGACCTTTACACCTTTTGAAACAAAATAAACTGTTTATCAATGATACCTTGTAAAATGTTAACCTTAAACACAAACAAGGTAAAGCATGTTTGCGCAGTGAAGTAGTGGAATATTTTTACATGCCCTCACAGCACAGCATATTGTCACATCGATTGACATTTTTCAGCAGCTAAATTTTCAAAAAATTATGAACTTTCGTTTATTTAAGGGCATGTTGTTTTGTGCCAGGTATTTTGACATTATAGGCTATGAAATTTTGAAAATTTGTCGTTCCATTGCTGTAGACTGCTGGTGAACAAATACCACATGTGAAATGTTGTAAAATATTACCAGGCTTCAGGTAGTAACGAAATTTAAGCTGCATTAAAAGACTACCAGTTGTTTGTTCGTGAGCCCTTTAGACGGTTGTGAATAAATTGTCTTGATGAACTATTACGATTTAGGCAGAAGATGAAACGATTTGAAGCAAGGTCGTAGCCAGTGGGGGAAGCTAAGGAGCCGTGGCTTCTCCCCCTCTGAGAGCAAAAAATTGGTTTTGTCGTTGTTGTACAAATTTTTGTTTCGTTTTGTCGTGTTTCATTGGAAAATGTGATATATGTCTCACATGTCCCCCATTGGAAACCCTGACTTCGCCTCTGATTTGAACTCAAGTGTTGTATCACATTTTGTTTGCTTCGTCCATCTAGGCCATGCCATTAATATGAGGCCGGACGAGAAGAGCCCATAAAAGATGGCCAACTGTGGAGCTCTGAGTTATTTATCGTATGATGAATGTCCATCCAATAATGTCTCTCTTGCTATCACTCGTTTGCTAAACCTCACAAAATATCTTCAAGGTCAGATTATCTTTACACTTAGACGAGCTTATTTACGCTTGGATTATTACACCAATCTCTCATAATTGTTCTCTCTAATTTCTTGGCAAACTCTTTCATTAAAATGTCCACATTGAATAAACATGATTTTCTCTTTGAGATAATGCAATAAGAACATTTTACTCCAGGCTAATAAGAAGTTTTCATTCTTTCTAGGGGGTGTTTACATGCAGAATGCACTTGACCATGGACGCTTACTTTCAAGCTTGGAAGAAATAGCAGAGAGAACCAGGATTGGGAACTGATGGGATCTGTTGGCAATGGCCGGAAAAGATGGACAGACAGCACTAAGGTAATGAAAATATCCCCACTACTGCCGCTCTACTTGTCCTTCTTTGTCATCGCAGTTTTCTAACCTTTGCAAACAATGCAACTCATGAAAGAACTACTGCTTGTATAAAGTTTAGTTGAATTGAAATCAAACTGTACATTTGTAAGAAGCTAATCTAGTTTGTACGCGAGCTAAAACGAAGCAAGATGGAAACAGTTTGAAACGTTAGATGCACTTTACGCACGAGAGAAATGCCACCCTCCTACTTTCCCTTTTCTTCGTCATTATATTTTTCAATCTTTGCAGCAAAAATTCCCTCCTTTGCTTCGGCTTACAAGAGAAAGAGATGCTCGAAAAAGCGAAAACAAAGCTAGCTCACTGTTCTTTGTCATGCAATTTTTCAATCTGCATAAACAATGTATTTCTTCAATTGTTTATGTTTTGCACTTGAGGAAATTGCGCTGCGCAGTTTTCATGTATTTATTGTACCCATGACAAGAGGATAAGGATTTGCAGGTGCCTGGACAACACAAAATCGGATTGCGCTCCTGTTTCGTGCAGGTAGCCTTGTCCTCCTTGTTCAAAAGAAAAAGAAAATGTTGTATAAAACCATAGTTTAAATTTTTCTATTAGCTAGGATGAAACAAAAGAATAGATCTGGATTATTTATCATCAAACTAATCACTAAAACACATTTTACAATTGACAAAAAGCCTCAAATGTCATTGGTCCCTCCCCCCTCCCTCCCTACCAGAGTTTACACCTTTGTACCCCACATGTCTTTCCAAACAATACGAGGTACTGGTACAATGTTTCTAAATTCCGATACATAATTATTTCATTCAATTATATTCTTCCCATGAACAAGATATTTATTGTCACACTCTTTCAGGGGGGTTGCTTCTTTTTTTAGATAATCATCGACACTATACTAGAGGTATACGGTCTCTATAAATAATATGGTCTCTATAATATGGTCTCTTGGTTTCCAAAGGTACTTCTAATACGAAGAATGAGGCGACAATCACTCTCCGTTTCATAATTAAACTGCGTTTTCCACCTAATTGTCTTACTTCTAATACCCTTTCACTCTCCATAAAATTTCATGTGCACGCAATTTTTTTGATAAGAAAATTTTCGCAAGAAAATGTAGGCCTTTTTATTATAAGAAAGTCTGATACCTTGGTCTGAAAAAGATGAGAAACGTTAGCAACTTGCAGCTTTGATTTCCCTGGTCGCTCAGAATATTCACTGTACACTCATTTTTTTATAAGAAACCGCTTATAAGAAACTGTAGTATAGCCTCTTCCAGAAAATTAAGAAACTCTGCTAGAAACGATCAGAGGTCAATTCGAAGATAAGAAACTTTTTCAATTTTAGTTCTGAGTTGCAAAGTGTAATCACCAATCCAAATAATACTACAACAAATAATTTTTTGTTCATGGTTTGGTTCTTTTTGGTTGATTTTGGTTCAAAAGCGGTCCTCGATGAAATTTGATAACATGTGAAAGCTCCATTCATGAAAATTAAGAAAATCTCAAAGAAATTTTCACTAAACCCTGATACAATAATCAGTTCCAAGTTACTTACAAATAAATGAGTGTATTGAATATAAATTTTGAGTTCTGAAATTTGAACCGAATCAAATTTAACGTTAGTGAAAAGCGTTTTTGACTAAAGTAAATCAAGCCTGCTTTTACATAGAGCATCAAAGACTCAAGGAAATCATAAAACACTTTTTTGGTAGCAAAATGCTATCAAATCTAACTTGCTACAAACCCGGAGCCTTCGTCAGAAAATAAATTTGTTTTATAATAACAACACTAGACGGACTTTCGGCGGTTTTGTTTGTTGGGCACAGCACTTGTTAAGCTCAGCTTTTACTTCTAGAGCCGATACAGCTAAGCAGCCTCTTATTTCCCAGGCTGAGAAATTATTCCCTGAAATTCGCAACTTCAAATTTTATTAATGTTTTCAGTTTTGCCTCCATCAAACAAAATTGACACGCCTACTTTATGAATGAAGTTTTGTGGTTCTGCGACTGTGGTTACTTTTTAATAGATTGCGTATTGTCAAAGTTACAAAGAGCAAGTCTAAATATTTCTCACTTCACTGTATTTATTTGCGTTATAAATTGAACTAAAAGACGAAATATAAGCACAAACGAGAAACAGAGAGAACTTGGCTGAACCCCCGTTCTTGTGCTTGTTTGACGTGCTTTTAGTAATAGTTGTGGAGAAGCTCACATAAAACGGTTTCAATTTTAGATTCCGAAGAAAGGTTGTTGAAGTTTTGCTGCACAAGATCTCGGGGTGATAACAAGTTGAAATATAAAGCCACGGAAACCATGTCGCGGTCAAGAGAACGTTTGTTCAAAATGTTAACAGCATTCAGCTTCGATGAGATTGATTCAGAATTTGTAGATCATGAATTATTTGAAAGGGTAAGTTTGCTGACTTAAAACATTATTTGTTTATCCTTGAAAATTGAAAACAATCTTCAAACAATATCCGTTGTTAGTATGTTTTAAATTCCACTCTTATTTGTTATTTATTTTGTCGCTTTATTTCAATATTTAGAAGACGACGTCCTGTCAGGTTTCTTGTTGATTTGTTTACAATATCCGTGATCTTTACATCACGAAAGTTTTTCAGACCCTAAGATTTGAAAATCTAATAAAGCTGTCCTGTATATGATAATCCTAGTTGCAGTGAAAGAACGTAAAGAATTTCAAATCATCTGTTACGAATACTGATTTCTTAGGCCGTAGCTAAATGGTTGGCATTTTAGCTTGTTTCTACTGCTACGAGTAATTTTGCTGTCGTTGATCGAACAACAATTTAAACTGTTTCTAGAAGCTATGTCAATCGGAAATCGGAATTAAGAAATACGTCGGTAGTTACAAAGTCACAGGTCACTTGTTCTTGTTGGATTTTACTTCGGAATTTTCAAATAAAAGTAAGAGCACAGGGCAAACTAAACACCCCCTGCTGTCAGAACAAGGAAGTGAGTGGCATTGAGGTTCGAACTGGCCCCTTCATGTTAGATGATGTTCGGCTAATGAAAGAGCGGAGGGGCAAATCACTGTTTATAATCTCATACACTTTCAAAATGGTCGCAAAATAATCACAAAATAATCACAAAATAATCGATGTAATCACTATATTGACAAATAGTAATCACATTACAATCAAATAGTTCCAAAATATTCATTTAATGATGAAATAATCACAATAATCATAGAATTATTAAATAATCATCAAGTCGTCACAAAATAATCATTATATAATCACAAAAAATAATCACAAAATAATCATAATAGTCCTATAATAATCTCGATTAATAATAATTGTGATTAATATTCTCGTAAACTTTTTTGAGAGTGATTTGCCCCTCGGAAAGAGCGGTGAAACAGGAGATGAAGAAGCATACTAGACCTCCTGTCCTTGCGGATTTAGAAATACAACATCTTGTGGTTTATTGCTTGTTCAAACCACCCCACGTGCATGTACGTTTTGGTTTTATCTGGTTCTGAATGGTTATTGAGGGTTGTTTAATTTCTGTGATTTACTGGTGCCTGGTGGACACAGTGAGCCTTTTCATAGAGTACGTACGAAGAATTTTTCGCAGATATTTGACGGGGGAATAGAAATCTTTTCCAGCAAGATCATTGACATAGGAATTGTCCTTTGAAGAAATATTTTCGTCACATTTTAAGTACTCGTCGCGAAATAATAGGGTCAGGTCACCGTAGTCGTCAATACAGGCAGTCATTGTTGCAAGCCTGGCGGTACCAGAACCCCGTGCACTGGTGAACCCACTCCGCTCCAGCACCCCATTGCTAGTGAGCCCAGTGCAAGCTATTCATAAGAAGGCAAGCAAAGGTACGATCTCAAGAGTGAAAAATTAGTACAATCTAACCACTGTGTAGATTCTTTAGCATGCTTTGTCGTTATTCAGGTGAGCATTCTGTCGACCTTACCAGAATTAATAGAACTGCTGTAGACCTATCGAATCAGCCATCTTTGATGTTTTATTCTCTCCCCTACACAAATGGTCGTTAGAAGGAACACTTTGAAGTTATATGATAAATTGAAGATAAATGTCTCCAAACCGCCAACTCTTGCACGGTTCATTTGTCTGAAATAATGCAACTGGATTATCTTATTTTTCAGATCGAAACAGTGTTGAAGAAACTGGCAGCAAGCGAGAATGGAGTTAAGAGGAAATCAGAACGCAAATTTCTTGGCACTGTGCACCATAATACTTTTACAGGTATTTGCTTACTTCTTTTGGGGGTATTTTCTTGATTTGTTGTGTTCCCCTAATGTTGTGTTCCCCTAAGCAATTAAAGGGGAACTTTGATAAAAAACACAGAACATAAGGGTTCAATTCCCATCGTTAAAATACTCGCCACAATCCGTCAGCAAACACGGCATCAGTCTTTCCGAGGTAGGTCGCTGAGCACCAATCAAAGTAAACTCGAACGGTTAGGCCTAAGGCCTACATCTCCTAAATAGAAGCAGCAAGAAGCCATGCCTAAGTAGCCTGCGTGCAGATTATACTTTTCCACTGTGAAGGAGTGACAAAGAGGTTCTAAGCTATAGTCTGCACGCAGGCCATTCCTAAGCTGCCATTCGAAAAATACTTGCTTTCTTTTCAACGGCTATAAAAGTCAAATGCCGTACGTGTAAATAATGGCGTTCCTTACCACTGGTGAGGAACGTGCACAGCATCTTTTTTCTTTTACAAAAAACCAATTTATAAGAAACTAGTACTGAGATTTTGAAAAGTTAAGAAACTGTTAAGCCTGGTTTGGATATTGGTGGCAAGGATCGCAAGGATTACAAGGATCGCAGAGAAGTGGTTTCCATATAGTAGCAAGAATCGTAGGTGCCAAATATGTGTGATTCTTGCGATACCCTGGGTACCAGAGCCAAAATAAATGAAAATTAAAGAGCCAAAAAAAGAAAAAATTAAAGAGAAAAAAAATTAAGATAATTGTTTTAATTTTTAATTTTAATTTTCTAGTCTTTTGGCTCTGGTACCCAGGGTATTCTTGCGATCCTTGCCATTATATCGAAAACAGGCTTTAAGTTTCTCTTAGAACTTGAATCCTATTGGTCCTATTGGCCTTTGACCAAATGGGGTTCAAGTTCTAAGAGACTGTGAACAAACTTTATTCATTGCTGCAGTGAGGAAGTCACAGGATGCTATATCAAGCACATTTGTTGCAGTTGAGGTCATTAACAGTGAAACAACTGCATCTTTCGAAGCTTACATTCAATACTGAAGACCTTCTTTAGTCGCATATGATATGATAGAGAGTGTACTCAGTTGCTGAGCTATTGTGTGGAGAGCATAAAAGACGCAATGAGTATAAGATTCGTGAGCCCTGTTCAACTTCGTCTGGTAATCCATCAGCTAGACGAACCAAGGAGGTTTTCTAGACGTATGACGTATTTCATGCACGTCTTTATTCAAACAGAAATATGCTTGTACATAAATACGTAAAGCAGTGTGAACGCAAGGCCAAAACGGAGAGGTTTTGCTCCGTTTTCATATGAAAACGGAGCAGTGTGAACGGGGCCTAAGATTCATGAGCCCTGTTCAACTTCGTCTGGTAATCCATCAGTGAGACGAACCAAAGAGGTTTTCTAGACGTATGACGTATTTCTTGCACGTCTTTATTGCAACAGAAATACGCTTGTACATAAATTATGTATCTGGATTAAACATCACTATCTGTGCACCTAGAGCTAGTAGTTTTCACTAGCGATCCACATACCAAAGACGAAACATTTTAAACTGGCATTATTTGCTACTAGAAACACATGCGTTAGCGGCGAGGCTTTTAATAGAACCTTGTGCCGTTGGTGCTTACCGAAATACCACAAATTAATTATGGATAAATGCCGAAAAAGCCACTAATTAAGCCGATGCTGTGAATGCCGAAAAAGTGTCCTAAGCATTTTATAATCAGTCTTATATCAACGTATGTATGTATGTATATATGTACACGTATTTTTTTATAAGAAACTAAGAATTTGAACCAATACTGAAAGTTTCTTAAAATTATCAGATTTTCATTGCTAAAGAGTTTCTTACGAGTTTCTTAAAGATTCCATAACAATCTTCATGTCTACTACCTGTGCCCTCGTGAACATTTCGAAAGTTTTTGAAGCCTTTCCAATGTTTAAGTTCAAGTACCTTCTAAGTAATATGATAAAGGAAACAAGTGAAAAGGAAGTAATGATATGCTAAGAATTCCCTTTATTAAAATAAATAGTTTCTTGAAGAATTTTTTCCCAGTACTGGAGTTTCTTAACTTTTTGGCAATCTGAGAGTTGAGTTTCTTATAAGCAGTTTCTTATAAATAAAAATCCGTGTATGTATATTTTATATTATACAGGTTTAGTCTAACGCAGCTGATAAGCTGATGATCTTCAGATCTAATTGAATCCTCAGATCATCTTAGCCAGGGTTAGCCCAAAGTTAGCCTAGCATTCAAAGTGAAACCAACTGTAGTATTCATCAGTAAAAATCGTTTATATGTATTTTTTCGTAACTGTATATTTAATTTTAGTTTAGTTAGATGTTCTTTTAATGACCGCGGAGTAGTCATGGTCTCCTGCTCTCCCTGGTATCGTCCTTGTAGTGTAGTAAAGTAGTTTGTAAGTAGTGTAGTAAGTAGTTTGTTTTGTAAAATTTTAAATTGAATATAAAAAAAA
>REGM01000190.1:511103-588824 GCA_004194415.1 Aurelia aurita | reverse complement strand
TTGTTTCATGTTATTATTGTGTTTTGAGACCATATGCAGATCACACCATGATTAAAGTACACGTCTCTGAACCAAACAAAACTGAATAGTAAACACAGCTATATGAATGAATCTACCTAGTTATTTACGCGTCTCTATTGTCTATGTGCTCCTGCTCCTTCGCAGGATCAGAACATAACAGTTATGGCCATAGGGAGTCATGCCTGTTTGCTCCCCATGGTATCGTCCCTGTAGTGTTGTATAGTTGTATAGTAATTAGAAAGTATAGTAGGATGTAACATGTATTGTAAATTGTTATATGAATATAAAAAAATCTGCTTCTCAATTTAGGAAAGTAGCAGGAAACTGCTTTTTTCAAGATTGTTCAAGTTTTTACATATATCGTCTCATCTTTTAGAGACCTAATTATTGGCCATCACTGAAACCAGATGGTAGCGAAGAAGAATATGGTATGTTTATATTTATATTTACCAGTTTTCTGTTTGTATGTTTACCTTAGCGTCTTAAATTCTACGTTTTTGGTGCAGGACCTAAGTTTTCCTTCTAAGCAAAGTCCTTTGATTCTCCTATTAAGTTTGGTAATACAGGGTGTCCCAAAATCATTGTGCCCCATTTGTGTGGCTGCTGCGGAGGAGCTGTACGTTCTACTGTTCCATTCTTGATATAGTTGCATAGGATAGGCTTCAACTTAGAGTTTGAGACCTTCTTTTAGCCAATCGGACAAGTGGTTGCTGATTTATGGCACAAGAAAGTTGACAAAGTGATTGTTTCAAAAACAGCACTTTCTTTGTTCCCCAAATATGTCACAATCACGTAAATTTTGAAAGAAAGGGTGCTAGCGTTGTATTTGCTTTTTTTTCTACATTTGAAAATGGCTCAATGTTATTGTGTTATCAGTAAATTATACAATTAACCCTTTTTAAACTGTTGAAAAATTCCAACACAGATTACGATTGATTACGACAGACAACACAGATTACGATTGATTACGACAGACAACACAGATTACGATAGATTACGACAGACAACACAGATTACGATAGATTACGACAGACAACACAGATTACGATTGATTACGACAGACAACACAGATTACGATTGATTACGACAGACAACACAGATTACGATAGATTACGACAGACAACACAGATTACGATAGATTACGAGCGTGAAAGAGTTGGAATTTATGAGTCTCACTCTGTTACTTTTAGCGATTTATTTGGCCAAGAAGCAACTGGGAACTAAAAGCAAGAATGGTTTGCAGCAAAATGAAATGGTAAGTAACGAGTTTTATTACATTCTTTACGTTTGCCAGTCAATCATTTCAACATTCCGGGTTAGTCAAAAAAAAGTTTCGAGTTTGTACAGCTGTGAGATTGCAAATCATCAATCGATTTCAAGGAATATTTACGGGAATTATCTTCAACTTGAGACAAAGACTGCAAATCCCAGCGCAGCCAGAAATCTATACATCGTGTCTATTTTGATGCCAATACTCGTACAAAACCATTCCATGCGTTGCTGAGAGCAATGCAAGCTTTTGGGATTTAGCTCCACACGATATCGAGGCAAAGAATGCATTTAAAAAGAAGTGTTTTAATTTGCCAAAAGGTCCATTACATAAATTGTGTTCTAGTGGAAAGGCTAATTTTACTGTGAAAATTTAGTTTGTTAAAATTGGTCGTGCTATTCTTGTGCTATTCTAGCATAATTGGCGAATTCGCTTGGAAGCTGTTTTCTGATAATTGTTGGAAAGGGATTGAAAATGTCGAGTAAATATTTTCAATTATTCGAAAAGAAATTACTGTTCGTGGGAACTGTTGATAAGTGACGACAAAAATCTCAGAAAATTCTGACAATTTGTTTTAGATTCTCGCACTTGATATACTGGGTGCACTAATAGAAGCCGAGGGCTACAAAGGAGATCTAGTATTTTGTGTTCCCCACGAAATTTTCGGATTCTTTATTACTTTAAAGGTAATTCGTTTTCATAGTCTGCTTCAAATTGCTTGTCGCAGAATAACTTTTTCGCAAAAGTGGTCAGCGAAATTTGACATCGTATTTCAAAAGGCCTAACTGTAAAGTGCATGATTCCTGGTATCAATAGTTAAATAATTTAAAGGATTTCTGACTGTTGGAGGAAAAAGATTTCACTTCATTTCTGCAACGTAAAATGTGCGTGACAATAATTTTTTGATGGACTATGAATGAGAAGGACCTATTCTTAAATACTGCTCTATTTTACCTTTTTAACAGTAGGTTGTTTCTTTTTAAGGCCTACTTTTCAAAACTGCTAGAGCTGTTTGGCCCACGATGGAGCGATGTGATGGAAACTGCGGCGGAGCAATATAGGTAAGATAAGACGTTGTCGTCTCAGATACTGGGATGTAGTGCTCACATGGGAAAATGTTCATCCCGCCTGCCTAAAATCTCGTCAGTACTTGAGTGAGATCTCGTTTTCCAGGTTGGCTCTCTTCTCCATTTTACGAAAACCAATTTCCTATTGATTCCTTGAGATTTAAAGACCCACACTCCTCCCCAGTGACCAAAAAGTCTGCACGCAGGCTACAGCTAACCATGATCCTTTGTGGCCCCAAAGTCGACTTTCGTTTCTGGCCAAGGTTCTGTTTCTTTTGTTTTCCACTTGGCGTGCAAAGGATCATGCTTAACAATGGTTCTTTAAGATAGTGAGATCTCGGTTCTAATGGTGAACCCGTTTACCGGGCTCGTATAAACAGATCCTTACTATACATGAATTCCATACACAATTGTCACAGTGTCTTTTGTCAATATTTAAAGAGTGAGTCGTATTTGGAATAAGCGCTCGGATGAATCTGAAATTGGTTTGAATTCCTATTTGTTTTGCATTTGCGTCAAATTGAAATATATTCCAGTCACCATTCAGAAAATGTTATCTGTTAATGTGTTTCATGATTCACGAGGCTCAAATTCATGAAAAATTAAAGTGTAAAATGTGCTTAAAAGATTTTTAACATCTTTACAAGTGGTTTGATTGTGAAAAGGAATTCTTGAGACCTGTCCATGTGTAGTTGTCCGGAAATATCAAAGTTTACTTAGTTGCTGTTTAAGATTTCAGCAGCTCATTTGAAACTTTTCTGCGGTTAGGCGACATCTCAACTTTCTTGTCCTAATTAACTTCGAAAAGAGTTTTTGATTAAATGGCAATCTTGTACATCTGCGTGAGTCTACCAGTCACTTTCGCTAGCCTGAATTTAAATAATAGCAGACTACCCTAAAACCAGTTATCCGTTTTTAAAGCATCTCAATGGAAATACCTATACTTACCGTTATCCCCCAGGGGGGACACTCGGCACGTGCACATATTGGGTGGGGGGTCAGTCTGATTGATCTGAGTCAGAATATTGCCGAAAATGATATCCTTTGGTCCAAATAAACTGAAAGTATGGCCATAAATAATTTACTGATATATATCATACTGATATTTTGGGCACTATAAAGGCAATCCTGATCTCAAATTTGCATCATTTTAGGATATTTTATGTTCATTTACAGGTGTCAAGTATAAAATGAGCATATATTTCTGTGTTGCAAGGAAGCTGAACTGATATTTTGGGTTGTCTGAAATTGCTCGGACTGACCCCCCCCCCCCCTCCCCGTATGTGTATGTGCTGAGTGTCCCCTCTTGGGTTATCCCATTTCAGTGATGTAAACTCCCATCACCGTAGTCTGCATTGGAGAAAAATCCAGCGTTTTATTTTAATTGAGGCGCCAAATACCGACTGACGCAAAGAAACTTCCCCAAGGGGGTACTCATACATATTTAGGATAGGGGTGCTCAGGCTGGGGTACAAACCATCAACCCAAAAAAATAATTCCTAGCATAAAAATTGACCCAAAAAAATAATTTTTCTTACCCTACACACCCAAAAAGTAACAAATCGTTTGTAAATCATGCTTTTCTATATTTCTTAAACTGTTCTCATATTTGAGACCCAAAAAAATAATCCAGAACTTCATGAACCCAAAAAAATAACTGTACAATTGACTGACCCATAAAAATAACTTTGACCCAAATTTTAGACCCAAAAAAGTAACCTGAGCATCCCTATCCTAAATATATATGAGTACCCCCCTTGGGGAAACTTCACGAGCTAGACCTCGCGCAGTTTATTCACATTTGGTTTGTATCACTGCTTGGTTGAAAGACTTGGCTATCTTTTGAGATGCTGCATGGTCAATTTAAGCTACAGCTTCTGTCCGAAAACACGATTCAAAGAAAATTTCAAATCCTACGTTCATTTCATAATCAGAATGAAATAATCGCCATCCTTTCCCAGTCCCCATTTTGTAAATGTTTAACATAGAGATAAATTTGAAGTCGTCTGGAGAAATCTATTGTGTGCAAAAAGAACGATCTCTGCTTCTTTTCCCAATTTCGTGTTTCAAAGCCAATTTGGAATTCATTTCTTTGTCATATTTTCCAAAACATGGGAATAGGAAAGGTGGTGATAGTTGAACCTTAACTGAAAAGTGAAAGAATAAAAAAAATTTAAACCGGTTTTTGGAGGGCAGTCAAAGCTTAAACTGCCCAAGCAACATCTCACAAGATTGCTAAGCCCTGCAACTACATGCTGATGGTGATGCTTATACCAAGTTTGTTTTCATAACTTTTCGTTTCAGGAAATTAGGCGCAGTCTACAATCTCTTACAAAAGTGTTGGACCTCTGCGAAAATCTAAGTTTTTTGTAAATTTTGTAAATCTTCCCCCCCCCCCCCATATCATTGTTGTTTGCTTTAGTGAATCATTCTTTATGTGGATCAGCATGAAAAAGCTGTTTTTGCGCTGCAATCGCCAATCAACATTGACTGGGGGGAGGGGCAAAAATTCGATTTTTCAAGAGAGGTCCAACACTTTTGTGAGAGGTTGTGGCTGGAGAATATATGTTGGGTTACCTGGTAAGGAAATGTGTTAGAGTTCTTTATCTCAGATATTTCAAAGTCAGAGAAGCTTAGAAAAATCAAAGAATTGTTTAGCTTTCAAATCTTTTACATTTATAATCGGAAAAAGTTCTTGTGTATGACGTCACATGATTTAAACAAAGCAAAGGACTAGTGATCGAAACCAATTCAATCAAGGTCTTGGTTCTTGCATTCATCACATCTATCTATATCTATTGTCGGTTATAGATAGAATGTTCATAAACTTTTGCAAGTTTGAAATCATTTTCATAAAATTGCCGTTTGCACTGGTAACAGAAGACATGATTGTTGAACTGAAACATTTTTCTTAAATTTTTCCACAGAGCTCTGAAAGAAAAGAAGAAGGCGGAAAGAGTTGTGTTAAAGGGAGAAGAAGAAGCGTTTTGGAGGGTGCATCGTCCAGTGGTAAGTTTAATCTTGTAATTATTTTCGCTTTTAAGATTTCACATCCTTCATAAATAATATTGATGCGCGAGAAGATCGCTAGTGTTGAAATGAAATATTTCTCATTCTACGCCGAAGTTGTGGAGATTGTTTTTCCTGTTGTTTATGATTGTTGAAATTAGATTGTTTATTATTTGGTGATAATTTAGGGACAAATCATAGTGATGTTCTAAAAATATAAAAATAGTCGTTTTATGAAAGAATTAAGGACAAATTGGAGACAACATTATGCAAATTTATGGTCAATTTTTACTTAGGAGAAATATTTATTGTCACTATTTGTTAGGGATGATTTAGTTTTCAGTGATGATCCCTGGTGGTGATGTATCCTCTTCAAATCCTTTCTTTTGAAGATCTCTAATCTCCGCATCAGCACTAGGGTGTTTGCAATTTCATAGTAATTTTGCTGACAATTTCACAGTAACTGGTTTCAAATATTATTTTGGAAATTATCCGACCGATCGACATCATCTTAAGTTTGATAAGTAGGTCTTATTTGGCTCTGTTTATAAACAAGCTAAAAGATTCTCATTTGTTTATAGGATGACGTGGTAGATGCATTTGATGTTGGACATAAAAGATTTCTTAATCGTTGCTCAAGGAAGGTAAAGACGTGATTCTTGTTGATACGAGATTTCAAAGTAATGTTATGAGTCCCTGTTGACCGAAGTGACATCAACAAATCAAAGAACGCAGGGAGACAAGGGACTTAAGGTCATAAGTCTACTATAGGACTGCAGCAGGGCGCAGGGTTTTGAAAGTTTAATGCCTTCAAATTTCAACAGTTATGGTTATTTTCATATGTAAGAAGGCTTCTACACGAAAAAAACCTCAGTCAGATGGAACAGACAAATTTAAGGTAATTTTCAGGTATCTGCAAGTTTTTTCAAACTTATAACTTATCTTTCGGAGCTCATACAAGAAGGAGTTTAACTTTTTAATTTCTGTGCAAATGTGCAAATGTGAAATGAATATTTCAAATTTTATCGCTCTTAACTAATGTACAAGTCAGTCAACCGTGAGACATTTTGGAACACCCGGTACAATCTTCGTCCCTGCGTCTGGAAGAAACTATAGACATCTGCATAGACATTGCATTTATGATATTGCTGGAGATTACAGCTGAAATACCAATTATCTTGGTGGGGAGGTAGGGGCCAGTAAACACGAATATTGTTATTTTTCTAGCAATTATTTTGCAAGGATAGTCTTTGTTCCAGACCTTATTCGCTGTGAATTTCTAAGATTTTCGTGTGAATTTCTAAGATTTTCGTGTGAATTTCTAAGATTTTCGTGTGAATTTCATCAGTAGCTCATTGCTTAGATTTCCTCTAACATGATGATTATGATGATGATTATGTTCCTGCTGTAAATTATCAAAGCACTCAATTGTTTCTGCCATTCTCCAAAATCATGAAAAAATAGCAATTTCGTGCTTCCATGAATTAAAATAACTAAAGTTTGTCTCAAATTAGGTGTCATGTGAAAATGTCCGCGAATAAAAACATTAAAAGTGTCTTGCATGAGTAATTTTGCGTTATCGCCAATCTCAATATCATTCTCTATTTCAGGACCTCCGAACACTATCACTCCTGCAATCAGAGGTTAGTACACACATTTCTCAGTTAAATAATTCATGCCACAGATCCTCCTCCTCTGGTCGACTTCATCATCATCATCATCATCATCATCATCATCATCATCATCATCATCATCATCATCATCATCATCATCATCAATTTATTTTACGTAGGCTATTATATTAAAAAGAAAGAATAGCTAAACTACAGCTAATTTAGGCCTACAATAGCTAATTTAGGCATACGCAGCTGAGTTCAGCTAAATGATTTAACTAAATAACAAGCATCCAAACAAACTCATTTATAGCTGAAAAGTTTCACTATATTCCGACTAAAAGTTGAAACGTTTTTCTTGACGTTGCTCAGACAAGCGTTGGCGTCAAATCTGTAAAAAGATTGCATAAATGATTATTGAATCTCCCTTTGATTTGATGGCTCGAAGCAACCTCGTTCCCATGACCCAAAAAGAGGCTGTTGAAATCCAGCATGGCAGCCTGTATTGACGTCAGTATTGACGTAGGAAACTGTAGACAAGCATTGGCGTCAAATCTGTAAAAAGATTGCATGAATGATCATTGAATCTTCCTTTGATTTTATGGCTCGAAGCAACCTCGTTCCAATGACCCAAAAAGAGGCTGTTGAAATCCAGCATGGCAGCCTGTATTGACGTCAGTATTGACGTAGGGAACTGTAGACAAGCATTGGCGTCAAATCTGTAAAAAGATTGCATGAATGATCATTGAATCTTCCTTTGATTTTATGGCTCGAAGCAACCTCGTTCCAATGACCCAAAAAGAGGCTGTTGAAATCCAGCATGGCAGCCTGTATTGACGTCAGTATTGACGTAGGAAACTGTAGACAAGCATTGGCGTCAAATCTGTAAAAAGATTGCATGAATGATCATTGAATCTTCCTTTGATTTTATGGCTCGAAGCAACCTCGTTCCCATGACCCAAAAAGAGGCTGTTGAAATCCAGCACGGCAGCCTGTATTGACGTTAGTATTGACGTAGGAAACTGTGGACAAGCATTGGCGTCAAATCTGTAAAAAGATTGCATAAATGATCATTGAATCTTTCTTTGATTTGATGGCTCGAAGGGAACTTGAGGTACTTTGCTATAATTTTATTTTGGGGATTTTTTATCGTGATTATTATCAGAATTACAGCATCTTCTTTGTGGCAACCATTTGAGGTTGTGACGTCATCAAATTGCTAAATCGTAAACCAGAAAAGTGACAGATTTCTGCTTACCGCCATAATATAAACCTTAATAAACTGTGGTTTCCTTGAAGATTGTACCGTTCTTTCTCTATCAATGTAAATTTTACGATGATTTTAATGTTCTTCAAACTTTACATGAATTCTTTCAGTAAAAAGAAAAACGCTGTAATTCTGAAAATGATCAAGATATCAAAAATCCCCACAATAGAATTATAAAAAGTACCTCAAGTTCCCTTCGAGCTGTTAAATCAAACGAAGATTCAATAACGATTTGTTCAATCATTTTAAAAGATTCGACGCCAATACTGCTCAGACAAGGTTCGAGGCTTCAATTAAAACGCTTCAAATCGGGTTAGTCAGAAAAATGTTCAGACGTTTGAAAGCCTTTAACTTTCAAACCATCTATCTGATTCCTATAAACGGATGATTCTTGTGTAGCTAACATATCAACTTAGACAAGAAAATTTAGTTTGTCAAAATCGTTCGTATCGTTCTCATATTGCTAGCGATTTTATAAAAATGCTTAAAAAATAGGCCTAGAATTCTTGACCAAATTTGCTAGCAATCTAACCTCATGATAATAGAGAATAGACGCTGAATGACAGTCCTAAGTGTCGACAATTATACAGCAGCCTCTTTATACACCTAGTAAAAGCACTTTTATAAAATCGCCTGTAATTTGAGAACGATACGACTGATTTTGGCAAAGTAAATTTTCTTATCTAAGTTGATATATCAGCTACACAGGTATTATCAGTTTGTAAGAATCTGATAAATGGTTTGAGAGCTACAGGCTTTCAAACATCTAAATGTTTTTTATTCACTCACCCAGTATGAAGCAGATCTGCGCAGCTGAACGGACTAGCCCACCATATACGTTCATACAAACTTACAAACATATTTACTGCAGATATGTAAATGTTTGGAAGAATTTAGTTGACCTAGGTAACACATGGAACCATATTTGCCAAGCAGATTGGATTTAATCGAGCTTAATTCTAAAGATTTGTGTGGCGATTATGAGCTTTAGCAAGCAGTAAACATTTATTAAATTCTTTATCTGCTCAGATCCAAATAATCAGAAAAAAGATCCAAATGCCTTGTTACCAACAAAAATTGATTAGCTTAAATGTTTTGGTTTGCTGATTGTTTTGAATGAAATTCTAACCTGGCAACAGTGGCAAGAGGCTTTTGCCTTTTAAGCTTCGTTCACACTGGAGTAAAATCGCCTTAGAAATGCATCCAAACTGCGACGGAAAATGAGTTAAATTATTTTTGCCTCAATTTCGAGATTTCGTCGGTGCTTTCAACATCATTTGGATGGAATCAAAAGATTTGATTCGATTTCGAAGCGATGATATTTGATTACAAATTCATTTAAAACGAATTTACAAACTGTGTTCCAATTCTAACCCTTTTTTGCTCTTGTGTGTAGTGTGAACCAAGGGCGCCTACCTTCTATGGATTGAGTTTATTCCCAGTCCTGTTTTCATGACATAGTACACAGAGCAATAGACCATTTTGACATTTAGAAAAAGGGTCTGGGGAGAGCAATATTTTTCTGGTAAATGGCTGCCACGGAGCTATTTCTATTTCTTTGTGTCTGCCATTTACCAGAAAAATATTGCTCTCCCCAGACCCTTTTCTTAATGTCAAAATGGTCTATTGCTCTGTGTACTATGTCACAAAAACAGGACTGGGAATAAACTCAATTCATAGAAGGTAGGCGCCTTTGTGAACCAAGCCTTACCTGTCATTTAGGTATAAGTGTAAAGAATCCTTGGTGGGTGTGGCCTAAATTGTAAAGGAGTGGTCTACAACAGGACTAGCAACAATGAATCTTTTCGCAATTGCCTCGTTTTCCTGAAATTTTTGTATATTTGGTTTGAAGGAAGGCAAGTTATAGTTTTAAAAGAAATTGACTAAAATTATCGTGAATCACAAGTTATTGTTTGACAGCAAGGCATCTGTTTTTCTCGTATACAAGTGACCTACGACTTGCCACCATGGATACACCGGTTCCCATCAGATCACCGAAGTTAAGCATGGTTGGCCAGGTCATTACCAGGATTGGTGACCTCCTGGAAACACCTCGTATCGTAGGTACAACACCTCACCGAGGTGTATAATTGGTACCTCAGTGATGAAGGCAATAAAAACATCAGAAGCGTCAACTGTAAGGCTGCACGCTGTGTAAAAGATAGTCCCCAAGGGAGAAAAGAATGCCTGAGCTGAGGTGGTAATGGAATTGTAAAGTGCCTTTGAATATTTAATTATAGTAAAGGCGCTATATAAAAACGATGACTTTTAATAACTTTATTTTGATTGAAAAAAGGGCATTTCCTGCCCAAATTTTGATGGGGGTCTACGGGCTATTAATCGGTGGGCCATCCAGTCTCCTGACGGCCATGAATTCCCATCATAATAATAATAAGTTGTTTAGAAGCAACTTCTGTTCTTTATTTAGTAATTTTGTTGAATTTCTTCCTAGATATAAAAAACTATAAATTATATCAACTAAATGATAAATATGATCTGATATAAACCGTACTTGCAGTTATTTATAATAACTGCATATTTTCTAACTAATTACTTGATTTTTAACAACTAAATTTCAAATCGTAGGTGAATTCTCTACGAGAAAGGACAACAGTGCCAAGAATTCCATCATCGATAGCCGTAAACAAGTAAGTTTAATTTAAACTTTGTTTGTTTCTACGTTTGTTTCTTTGTTTGTTTGTGGCAAAATATTCGATAGGACTCTGGCAAATAAACGAGCAATAACGCAGGCAAGCAATAAACAGGTGAGTGTAATTTCAAATTTACCAGAATTCATTTGTTGTAGAATACACGTCTTGCTTATCAGAAACCACTCACAAGAAACTGTAGGCTCAATTTTTCATTACATTGAGAGACCGTGCTGTCTGGATTAAACACTCTAAGAGACCTTTGTAATTTGCAATTTCAGGTCACACAAAAATGTTTTGACTCTGTGCAGTATCGGCACATTATTTTAAGTGCAATTTCTAGTTACTACTTGTTTTGAGATCTTAATAGGTACCTTTGTCAAAAATATATTATTTCAAAATTGAGAAAAAAATTATTTCAAAAAATTGAGGGCATGAAAGATTTAAGATACTGTGAAGAAACTTTTGGTAGCAAAATATGCCTAAAATTTGCGAAACTGGCTGCCAACCCCGCACCNTTCTTTTCGTTGCGTTTTCCTCCTCATTTTTTCCTTTCCTTTCCCTAGAGTGGACTGAAAAGAGACTTGCAGCAAGTCCAGAACTTTTTAGAATGGTAAAACTTTTTTAGGTTTAATAACGGAACGGAAATCAATTTCGAGGACCCAATATTTACGAATGAAAGTGACGTTTTCAACGCCTCTTCAAATACGTCGGAGGGGTCCCAGTGGACACTGTTCTTGTTCGTTCTTGTGGTCTCCTTTTGGGCTGTCTTTTAGATCACAAAAGAGCTGTGTGTTTGTATTACATAACTTTCCTAAAAACTTCTTTTATCTAAATTTGAATGAAAAGGGGCGTACAGTACCACCTTTTTGCACGCTAAATTGTTGGTTAATCAGACCGTGAACTGAGAGTTGTCCAGGAGTTGTCCATGAGTTGTCCACGAGTTGTCCATGAGTTGTCCATGAGTTGCGTGAACAGACTGTATAAAGAACATTTTCCGAAGTTCTAAGCAGCAGAGAGGGTAGTGTGCATTGTCTTAGATTTCGAGAAGTTTGAATAAAACCATGTTTGAGTTTAGACTGACTACATGAGTCTCAGTTTTCAGCATTGAATTGAGTGATAGTTATGGTTTCAAACGGAATCTTGTATGAAGAGAACATAAAAGATCAGATTAAAAACATTAAACGAATACAAGGAATCACGTCGTCACGTGACAAGTACACGCTGTCTAGTTTGAGTCATCAAGGCTCAGCTGTATTCATCTACTTTACATCAACAATATCCAGACAAAATACATAATATTCTAATTATTTTCGACAAATCTTTTGCCATATACTAAAAAGCAATGCTTTGATTTTTACTCTCATTTCTGTAATTTTAAGACAATAAATTATGGGATTCAGAGTTGAGTTGAGCAAAACAAAACTCGTACCCCAATCATGAACTCCGTTGATCCAATCTGCTTTGACATTCGAATAATCCCTCAGCAAGGTCAAAATGCATGATGGGATATAACATAAACATAGAGTTATCATTATTATGATGGCAAGACGAGTTGCTTTGGAATTTGGCCGCCGAAGTTTTCGGGTTATGGTTTTCCTGAAACTTGATGTTATTTCTCGGAATACAGATGGTCTCTTGGCATGTAATCTACATTGTCCTGGCTCAGAATTGCGAGATTCTGTTCTTGTGCGATTGATTTGACTAATTTGTACCATGTTCTCCTTGAAAGGGGCATTCTTTGCGCCCGGTGAACTCGTTTTTCGAGGGTCAATGTTTGGTGAGTTTGTCTCCTTGAAAGGGCAGCTGCAATGGCCTAAGTTTTTGTCGTTTGCATTTTCGATTTTGTATGAGAGTTGTGACGCATTGGTGTCTTTTCTGTCGCGAGTTGCAAACGGTAGACTGAGGCTCCTGCCGTCCACATCAACACAACTTATTGTCGCAATTTGTTTGTTCTTTTGGCGAACAAGTATAACTGCTTTGATGTAAACAAAAGCACTCCAAGCTATTGATGATGGAATCAAAACAATCACAAAGATCCGCATCACTCTCATGTTCGGCGTCAAGAAACTTAGGCCCATTATTAACGCGGCTAAGAACCAAATAGCGAGTATAGGTTTCAGAACGATCATTCTATTTGCTGTTAATTCATGATATTTAAATGCATGAAATATAGCTATATATCTCTCTATATTCATCAAGGTTAATGATAAATATGACGTCATACCCATGAAATACCCCATTTGTAATGAACTGAGGTACAAAGCGCAGTTATATCTTCGTTTGATCAACAGAGCCGTCACACCAGCCTTCATCGGTTGTATAACCAAACCAGCTAGCATGTCACTAATTGCCAGGCTGATTAGAATGCAGTTTGGTACTGTTTGTAATGATCTGTTTTTGAATATGACAATTAAGACTAAAAGGTTGAGGATGAATGCGAATGGTGCTAAAGTACTGTCGAATATTATCATTGCCAAGTAGTTGTAATAAAAGTCATCGTTCACAGGGTAGCTAGCACCCGCTTTTAAGCATTTGAAGCTGAATAAGGTGCTGCTTGTCGAGTTTTCCATCTTTGCTTCCGAAGCTGTTAATCACAAAGATCTGAATTGATCAAAGATTTCAGCAAATCGATGTTGATGCGCATGAATCTTAGTGTAGTTGTATGAAATATCGAGTTGATAATCTTTAAGCTTAAAAAGATTGCAGCAAGGATGAATAATCCTCTTTTTGATCAACTGAACGATTCCACCAAGGTCAATTTTTCTTGTAAACACGACAACTGTGATATCGAAATTCAATACCCTGAGTCTCTCCAAATATTTCTCGCCGTAAATTCTTGTACGAAGAAAAAGCTGCTCTTCTTCAAATTACTTCCTTCAAGTTCCCAGGCTGCACTTGCAAATAATCAAGGCGACTTAAATAGGGCTTTTAGATTCGCTAAAGATGACGATGCTTTCCAACTATAAATCTGTAATTACCTTCAGCCTATTTATTTCACCAGTTTATTGAAATTGATGCCTGCTGTTTTGCTGTCCTTTCCAGATGGTAGAAATGCATTTAGTTTCTGCCTCTGCCTTTTCCCTCTGTCCTTTTCTCGATCAAATCCACTCTGTGGATGTTACGAAGGGATTGCGTTTAATTCTGAGTTCGTAATTCATCATAATCATAATTCGTTTGTTCAAGAATTTAACGTGCTCCCTCTCCTGTTTCAATCTCTTGTTTCAAATCAAAAGTTTAAACCACACGATTATTCCATTTCCAAAGGCTTCCTTACTTCTGGTTTCGATTTTGATTGTGAGTTTTCTCGAATTTTCTTTGATTTCAACAACAGCAAGATTAAGCTTCGTAATAATTTAACTTCCTCTTTTTCTGCACACCACCCGTTTCCTAATCGTCAGGATTTGAATTGAGAGCGTCCAATGCGTGCAGTGAACTCATGACCTTCCTTGTAAACTTACGCAGGCGGTTTCAATCCCCGCGCTGCCACCTCTTGTAAAGTCACAATCACATGCAGATTTTATTTTATTATATTCCCTTCTATTTCTATCAAACTTTTGTTCGCATCTCTTCGGTAAAGTCTGCGGCTGCTGTTTGCTTGCAAAATTGGCAATGAAATTCCTTTTCCTCTTGTATAAGATCAGCTGTAGTCCTTTATATTACTAGCATTCCTTCGACCTGGTCTTTTCTTGCAACTTAGGCAACGAAGTCTGTCTGCATGTAAGATAAAACCAATAAAACCTTCTCTAAGTCTAGAATTCTTTTATCCGCGTCTCTTATGTAAACTTCGTCTGCTCCTTGCTTGCGAAATTGGCATTGAAATCCTTTTACCTCTTGGGGATAAAATCAGTTGTATTCCTTTGCAATATTAGCTTTTAGTTAACCTCATGTCTTCTTGAAACTTAGGGAACGAAATGTGTTTGGCTTTATGACAGGACAAAACCTTCTATTTCTAGAATTCTTTTGTCCACGTCTCTTGGGTCAACTTCGCCGCTCTTTGCTTTTGAATATTGCAATGAAATTCGTTTGCTTCAAGGCTGAACTCCGTTATAGTCCCTTTGACTCTTTTATCCACTTCTCGTCGAAAAAGATTTTGGCTTCTGTTTGCTTTAAGCCATTGCATTGAAATCCTTTTGCATCTGAGACGAAATCCGCCGTATTCCCCTCGTATTTTAGGATTCTGCTCTCCTTTTCTCCTCGCTAAAGACTTTCGTTGCTATTTACATTAAACCATTGCATTTAAATCCCTTTGCTGTTAGGGCTGTTAGGATGAAATCCCTTGTTTTACCTTCCAATTGTAGCTTTCGTTTATTAAACTTTGCTTTATCCACTTTTCATCGGCATGGTCCTGTAGTCCTTCGCTTTGAAATGTCTTTAACTCTGGGATAAACTTGCGTTCTACCCTCTGCTTGTTCAAATTTTTTTAGCAAACGATATCAATGAGATATCTGTGCATCTAGGTTGAAATCTCTTGTATTTCCTGCGTATTCTATCCTCCTTGAATTCTTACGACGTATGGCTGCTCTTTGCTCAAGAATAAAATGCAATAAAATCCTTCCTTTGCCTTTAGGATGAAATTCGTTGTATTGCAATGCATATAATTTCATTGTTTTCATTTCTCCATCTTAAATTTTGACTTGTGACTCTATTCAACTGTCATCCATATTAATCCATTTGACCGGGTCGAGGCCGACTTGAACCCACGTATGTTGCGTGGTATCTCCTTCAGGGGTTTGAAGTTAATCTCTTATCTACAAGAAAGATGTACGATACCTAACAGTGTAATAAGATATTGTAATTCATTTGATAAGTTTCTTTACTCCTGCATAAATAATGTATGACCTGTGTTTGCCACAAACAATTCTGTCAAATTCCAGTCGTGTGTCCGCGCATTTTGCTGTTTTTATTATCTCTGTTCCTTTAGCTTTGGTGCGGGGTGTCCCACAAAAAATACNATCTTGCTTATTTTCAAAATGGCTGCATTTATTATATTTGAGGCTGTGACGTCATCAAATTTCTAAATCCCAAACCAGAAGAGCGACAGATTTCTGCTTGCCACCATATTGTAGGCCTTTATAAACTATGGTTTTTCTGAAGATTTTATCATTGTTGCTCTTTTAATTTTGGATTTACGATGATTTCCAAGTTTTTCACAATTTTCCATTAATTCTTTCAACAAAAAATAAAACGCCACCATTTTGAAAATAATTAAGATATCAAAAAATTTCCACGGCAGATTTACAGCAAAGTACCCTACGTTCCTTTCAAGTCATTCAATTCAAAGAAAAATGTAGTAGAATTTTACACCTATCTTTTAAAAAGCTAAAAGATTTGAGCCCTATGCTAGATGATGCACCGTTGTTTTTTTGGTAAGGGAATACCGCGTGAGTCAAAAAAATGTGTAGAGGTTTGAAAGCCGGTAGCTTCAAGATTATTCATTAGATTCCTATCAACTGATCAACTGATCAACTGATCATATTGTGTAGCTAACATGTCAACTTAGATCCAGAAATTTAATTTGTCAAAATCGGTCGTATCGTTCCCAAGTTACAAGCAATTTTATTAAAATGCTTCATCTAAAAAATTTCCAAAAACGCCAAAAATTCTTGATCATATTTGCCAACAATTTTGCTGAACAGCTATCACAATCAAGGTCTATATCTGCTATCTGTCTATCTTAGTGCTCAAACATCTTGATGAGTAAGTAAAGAGGCTGCTGGATAATTTTATACACTTAGTACTGTCATTCCCCCATCTTTTCTCTTATCATTAGGCTGGACTGTTAGCAACTTTGATCAAGGATTTTGGGCCTTTTTTGAAGGATTTTGAAATAAAGCATTTCTCTAAGATTGCTTGTAGCTTGAGAATGATTGTACTGATTTCGACAAACTAAATTTTCTTATCTAAAGCAAAATATGATCATTTTATTGGAATCTGATCAATGGTTAGAAAGCTACAGGCTTCTAAGGGTGTGTTTGATTGGTAATTCCAAACCTACCAACTTCTGGAAACAGTAGACTTCGCAGAGACGGAAATATATTTCCCAATCAAACACAGAAATCTTGAAACGGTAGGTTTCGGATTCATCACCAAGGTTTGCTACTGAAAATGAGAATCTTTCCAAAGTCTACCAAACCTTCTGCCTTTTGGAGCAGAAGGTTCAGAAGGCCTTCCAAACCTGCCAAACCTACCGTTTTCAGAATTTCAGGGTCAATCAAACACCAATTCTGAATCTACCAAGTCTACCGTTTTCAGAATTGGTACCAATCAAACACACCCTAAATGTCTAATAATTTTTGACTCACCCGGTATGATCCTGGTGAGTCGAATTATGGACCCACCAAATTACATATTCTAGCAATGGCTTTGTATTAGTAAAATTTTGCATTTTTAAGCTTTCTGTTTTTGAGGCATATTATGAAGTCAAGTTGCAAAGGTCCTTGATGATGCTTTGGCATTATCTAAGAATCAAAGTTTGATACAAACTCTAGAAATCAGCTTTTCATGAAATAGTATCACTCAGTTCAAGCTTTATATCATAATAATTTGTCATAATAATTTTCATATTTTTATTTATTTCTATCATTATTCAACAATCTACATCTAATCAGGATTGCAATTTTCTTTACTGAAATGATAAATAATTCTCCGATATCTACTATATTGTTTTTATTGTTGCTATTGGAGACTAGATGCAGCTGGAGTTGAAAGAACTGTTGTTGTTGTTGTTTTTGTTGTTGTTGTGTTGGCATCGTCGTTGCTGCGTATAAATACTTCATATATCTGTACACTAGGTTAGTCATTGTTAAAGATCTGTTCACATGTTCACATCTACCGTATATGTGGTTGAACTCCACAGGAGTCTGGATAACCTAATTCTGTAGAATTTCCCTCAACATTACTGCCGTACTCTTTCGAGACGACATCATTTTCTTTCTCATATCTTGTTCCTCGAGTCCTTGTTTTTGGTTCATTGCAGTATTATTTTGCAATAAGAATATCTCCCGCTTTGGATGACATTTTTCTTTTGAGTCTGTAGGCTTTGAGTATCCATTGAATTCATTCTTGGACTTATTATCTGATAAAAATATCTTTTCGTCAATCTAGCTGTCGATCAAGATTACCTGCCAACTCTCTAGTTCAAATTTTCTTCTCTACATTTTTATATCAGCACAGCATCTAAGACATTTTGAAGCACTTTCTGCATCTTGGCATTATCCTCAATCGTGTACCAATTCATTACAAACTTAAACTTGCATAGACTTGCATAAGTTTGCATAATTCATTTCAATGAACTTGTAATTTGCATAATCATGCGGGATATTAATTCCACATTCCTTACTTCAGCGCAGCGTATGTCCTTGAAACTCAGTCATACTTATAGTGTGTCTCGCATCAGTAATCACAAACGAGGCCACACTGCTACGAGCTCTACGGCGTGTATCGCAGCAATAAGGGCAAATCATCTCAAAGATCTTTCCGCGCATGTCTCGTAAGTTGAGGCAGTAAATGACAGGATTGAATGTTGAACTTAGGACCACCAAAGTTTTTGTCCAGTCGTAAATTCCTTGAAACGCAAACTTATCTGACTTAAGCGATCTGATTATCGTTAGAATGGAGTACGGCAAATAGCAAAGTACTGCTGTTACTAGGATTGTTGCGGCAACGCGCGTTGCTTTATTGTTCATGAATCTCTTTCGTCTTAGCCGCGCGGTTTTAGGTGTTGCCGTACCACCAATAGATAAACTGGCTTCTCGTTTATATACTCTCCTTACCGCTGCTAACGTCCGTGCTTGTGCGATTGCACTCAGGATGATCGCTAACGGTGCGAGAACCGCGAGAACCAACGACTGCAGACGAATATTCTGCGTGGCAAATGAAACCACGAGTGTAATTATTGGTAATATCCACGTAACGACGATTATACGCATTACATGCGAGTTTGATGCGGTGAAATATTGGTACTTATACGGATAAAAGATAGCGATGTAGCGGTCAAGCGAAACCGCGGTTAACGTCAAGAATGATACCATGGCTAGGTAATAACCTGTTTGAAATGACGACACGAATAACCAACAGATCGATTTGCATTTTAAAATCACAGTTAGGCCTGTAATTATGAGCGGCTGAGTGAGCATTCCTGATAAAAAATCACTGACCGCTAGGCTTGTCAGAAGCAAGTTCGATACGGTTTGTAAGGACCGATTCTTAACGACAACGCATATGATTAGCAGGTTAAAAATAACCGTTGGTGGTATTGAGATGAGGTTAAATGACATGACGCCTGTCAGACTTTTGTAATGCCATCCTGAGATGAAGTAAACGATTTCTAACTGCATGCATTTGTCATGGAATACTGTGTATCCCGATGGATGCCTCGAGCATTTTGATATATTCATTTTGACAAGAAGTCTACCGATTTGTTTGCAACTCTTCACTAATGTCGTACAGTTCCAATTACTATATGTTTATGTTTTTCCAACTCTTCACGATAGTGGTCTTATAGTTTCAAGATGAATCGCCACGTTTTTACTGTGTTCTTACTGCATCCGTTTCATGGAATGCTACGAGACACGTGGAATCCGTCAATGTTTTTCTGAAGCTGATTTCCAACAGAAATAGCTTTACTCTGTAGATCTTGTGGAATGTTGCAAGCAATTTAAGACATTGCTGCCAATGTGGAATCAACCAATTTCTCTGCAACTTTTGACAAATGTGAACGAATGATTCTTAGCAGCAGTACTTGTGAAATACTGCAAGCACATTAAGACATTGCTGCCAACGTGGAATCAACCAATTTCTCTGCAACGTTTTGATAACTGCGAACGAACAATCCTCAGCAATAGTTACGGCTGTACTCTATAAATCTTGTGAAATGCTACAAGCACATTGAGACATTCATACCAGAGAGGAAACAGCAAAAGACCTGTCCAATTTCCCACGAAGGTGGTCTGAAAGTTCTCAAAGCAAAATATCTGAACGTTTTTCTGTCTGAACTTCGTGGAATGCTACACAAATATTACGACATCGATGTCAACTGGTTGTCATTCAGAGCGTCCTTAAAATGATTCACTAGCGTTGCCCATATTTCACAAGTTGCCTCCGTTGCCTTCCTTCCGCCAGATGCTGGCTATTTTCTCACATGTCATGTCAGCATGCATCTTTCTTTGTAACAATGTCTTTATACAACGTAGCTTAGTGTTGATGAATCTAGGAAGAAAAATTGAAATTAGCTGAATCTACAAATTCGATTATGTCTCTTTCCTATCAGTTGTGACGTAGCCGTGTGTAGTACACTGCACCCAAATCCCCTTTATCTCTTCGCAGCAGCGTCTTTCTACAACGAAGCGTAGTGTCGAAGACTATACGAATGAAATGTGAAATTACACAAACTAGAGGAGAGCTGCAGATATCTATCGCCTTATATACCTAGCATTTATGATGCAGACAAGTATCATTTTTGCACCGCCTTGTTTCCTAAATCCCCTTCTCTCTTTGCAGCAGCGTCTTTCTACAACATAACGTAGTGTTGATGACTCCACGAACGAGAAGTGAAATTAGCTAGAAGTAGGATAAACTGGCCCTTTTATGCCTATCAGTTCTGACGCAGATAAAGTATCACATGTACAACTTATTTCACAGCCTTGTTTCCTAAATCTTTCTAAGTCTTTCTAATCCTGCAAGTATTCTGGCTTTATTTACATGAATTACAAAAGGGATGACATCGATACAACATACATGATACACCTGTTTAATACTAAAAGCTGATTAGTGTTACCGATAGAATTATTTTTAATTTTTCTCAGTTTCAGTGTGAAATTTTGGCATCTGTTTCCTTCATATCCTGTCGATTATTGGAAGCGAAGATAATGAAGTATCGAGAAATGCGTAAATGTCAAAAACTTTCTTCCATAATCACTGCACAGGTGCATTGCATTCGACGCTTTTTGCACGTGTTCTTTCTATGAGAGAAACCAGGCTTCGGTTTGCCTCTACGGTGGGATATAAGTGCCACTGCCGTGTTCCTTGTTCCATGTTCCGACTTTAGTGACGAGTTTACTGACGTGTTCCTTGTTTAGTGACGCCTTCCTTGTTCCGTGTTCCGTGTTAACTTCAGGGGGTATCATTGCCCTTTTTTCCTCCTATAGCAATGGTAATACATGGCACATTCCAATGAAGTTGCGCTATCTTTACCCCCTGAGAAATATCATTTTGAACATGGAAACCTGAAATCGCCTGAAATGCCTAAGAACAGGGGAAAACTAAGTTGATAACTCG
Source organism: Aurelia aurita (assembly GCA_004194415.1). Lineage (NCBI taxonomy): Eukaryota > Metazoa > Cnidaria > Scyphozoa > Semaeostomeae > Ulmaridae > Aurelia > Aurelia aurita. The sequence continues at coordinate 567,651 of REGM01000190.1, read as the reverse complement.
CTGTCATCAGAATTCAAAGACCTTACCTGCGGAGCGTCAAGACAAACATAGACATAGGAGCTGGGGAGCATAAGGGGCACCGTGCCCCCAAGTTTTTGATGGTGCCCTATTTTAACATTACAATGCCTTTTCCTGAGCCTTTTTATAAGTTTAAAAGGCCCTTCAGTCCTAAAACGTGGCCCTCTTGAGAGATGCGCCTCGCCAAGTGAGAATTGCTTCCTACATCCCTGAAGAAACATGAATCAATTCTAAATTCAGCGTAAGGGTTAAAACTGTAATAAACCTGCAAAAGGTATGATTAGACCATAAAATATTAGGAATTACCACCCTTTGAAGAATAGTAACTACTTAGTAACTCCAAAATAAACAAATGAATAGTGCAGCCAAAGTCTCGGATTTGAAGAAAATCGTTCCCTGCAATCAAACTAAAAGTCAGAGGGGACAGTACAAAACATAAGATATGCAGACAGCTGGAAAATAACCAGACTTAAATTGTTGACGACTTTTGACAGCACGTAGCTCACAAAGATGTCCACACATAACAAAAACTCCACTAGTGATTAGAAAGTTTAATTTTGTTCCTTTACGATTTCCTTATTCTCTCTTTTGCCTTGTTGTGTATTTGCGACAATTTGCTGAAAACTAGTGAAAGGAGGACAGTATTCAATGACTTTTACTTTGCTCAAAGGCATTGTCAAATTTGATACCATAACTCATATAATTCAAGCTCGAAATTTCATGGCCTACTGCCATTTTTATACGCGCTACTGCCACCATTATTGATCTTGTTGCAGACTTCCGCTAAATACAAAATCAAAAGTATATACCTCAAGAACTCCAAAGTTTCTCAGTTAGCAGCTACAATTTTCTGCAATATCAATTCATGGCTCTTCAGTTTGATAAAAATTTGCCTATTTTATCAAGTTGCCACAACAAAACTTCGTGACGTGACCAAGTTGTTTTCTCTTCAATATGCTGCAATTAAATTAAACATCCGTTTTAGTTTTTCAATTCAAAATAAACACCGAAAGTAAACACCGCGTACTTGAATTTAGGTTGACTTTAGTTGAATGGTGGGCGACGGCAGATGTTTTAAGAGTGCGTTTGCTATTTGTATTTGCCAATTCAATTTATTTTCAATTCAATTCAATTGCGTTTGCCAATTCAATTTATTTTCAATTCAATTCAATTGCGTTTGCCAATTCAATTTATTTTCAATTCAATTCAATTGCGTTTGCCAATTCAATTTAGCTTTGCTCTTTATCTTTAAAGGGGCTCCGTCACCAAACTGTAAACAAATCTATAAATACCATTGTTTTAGGCACGTGTCCATTGTCTTCTGCAGTTTGTTTGGTGGCTTCACCCAAGCCATAAAAAAAACCATTAAAAATCCACTTATATCCGAGCAATCGTAAAAGATATGAATGTTTAATTTCTTCCTTTGCGAAGTACAAGGATTTATCTTCAAAATAACGCTTTCATTTTTGAAAAAAAGATGAAGGTCTGTGTGATATTGCCTATCAAAAAACTGCAAAATTACCATTTCGACAAAATTTGGAGGCGAAGCCCCTTTAAGTAAAATGTTTAAAAATGCAAGGGAATTAAAGTGAAAGACACTCAAAATTTACAGCTGTACTTTGGTTGATTGAAATGGTGATTAATGTTTGCAAGCTGTTTCTGCGAATCTCAGCATGTTTCGAATTACTTTTCTTGTCGTTTGGTTTGGATTACGCAGACTTCTTGAATTGCTTTGCTGGAGAAGGCAGTCAAAATGAACAGAAACGCCAAGCTACCTGTGTTGTTTTTATTGAATCGATGTTTATTGAACTGTTTACATAAATGAGGTTGCTGTTTCATCAAAAATGTTAGATGAGTCTTGTTCCTAAATCCTTGATTTTCTTTGTGCTAATATTGCAAAAATATTTCTTTTTTGTTTTTATTGGATTTCGGTTTATTGAACTGTTTAAATAAATGAGGTAGCTGTTTCATAAAATCTTAGATGAATCTAGTTCATAGTTTGCTTTGCAGTAGTTTGATTGTTGGGTTTAAACTTGATGAAAATTCCTTGATTATGTTTATGATGCTGCTTAAGTTGCAAACACTTGTATTTGGTGCCACTTGTATTTGGTGCCACTTGTATTTGGTGCCATTTTAAGCTCCAAAACAACGGTAATCAAAAAATTTACGATGCCCTGCTTTGTATCAAGAGAAAACCTATAGAATTGAATTGAAACTTTCCTTGTTTTGTTTGGTAAGAATTCAAAAAAATCAGCCCAACTTCTTTGATGGATATTGTACTGAATTGCCAAAATGTTATCTTAGTTTTTAGAGCTAATCCCGCTAATTTTAGAGCAAACTTCACTGAGCAATTTTCAACAGATGAAATTCTGGTTAACTGAACAAGGTGGTCAACATGGTGCCAACATTTCACTGAACATCAATGTTGGGCGGTGTTGATTGAAAAGTTGGCATTGGTTGACCGGGGCTTAAAATCTAAGTTTTCATAAGAATGTTGCTGGATGTCACTGCCTTGTCTGGAATACTAATCTAGTTAATCATTTATCTTATCTGATATCTTGTATGTGAATAAAATCCAAAATGTAATATCTAATATGGAAATCAAACAGGCGGGGACCGCCTTGTCTTAAAATCTAATATGCCATAACAATTTTTATGGATAGAACATCTGCTAACATCATTGTATTCAAATTCGTAGTTTCAAGTCCTTTTTTGAGCCTTTTCAAACATACCTTTCAAGCACAATTGAACATAACGCTGTAATGGTGTGACTAATGTGAGCTAAATGAATTTGCACATCTAAGTCAGCCTTTTTACTATAATTTATTCCAAGATTCATTGAAATTGGCATTTCGGCAAACTGATGCAAAGCCGCTTCTCAAGCCGATGGAAAAATTCAGCAACGTTGTTTACACTCAACTTCAGATCACGTGATTGCCCTCTTGAGGAAACTTTCTTTTCATAAAAGTCAGAACTTTGTGCCATGAAAAGCGTGATGCGGGTAACTGTATCAACAGATATAGAGATGATTTCCCAAGTGTATGGTCACTTGACTTGAAGAGGGTATATACAACATTAGCTGAATATTTCTGTTAAGAAAAGCCTTCGAGCAAAATTGCCGATAACTTTGGAACATTACAACGAAGTTCGCCGTTCTACTATCATACATTGTAGCTTTCGTGGAAATTGGCGCACATTTATGATTGCATTTTTCAGCAAACAATAAGAACTATTTGCAATTTCATTGCCACATATTTCAAGGCATCATCGATATTGCACTGACATACATGATTGATATTGATGCAACATATACATATTCTCGTATTTTCAATTTTCATCTACATTACATCACCACAAACTCACCACTTTTAATTCTTCAATTCTTAGCAAATATTCACAGAACTTCTTGCAGTTTTCGCATCACACATCCAAATGTTCTTTCCATCTTATTATGAAGCATACACGTTTTACGATGGTGTAACATTTAGAGATCCTAACTTTAAGTTTCAACTAACTTACCTAACAATTGGCTAACCACCTTCAAATCTTCAATACACCATCCAGAAACACCAAGTTGTAATTCAATTTATTGCCACATTTCGACAATTCTAATTTTATGGTGCCTGTCATTATCATCTGATAAATACACTTTTTACAGTGACGTTTCATTTATAAATTCTATTCAATTACTTTAGCTCGCCGCACAAGCCAACCCTTTTCAATATACAATCTTCATAATGATATGCAAAAGCAATTTCTTGTGGCTCAATTTATTGCCAAATTTAATTATTTAATTTCATGGCGCCTGTCGACGTCTTATATTTTAGCAAAGTACTTTTTACACTGACGTTACATTTTTATATTTTATTAAATTAGCTTACCTCACCATACAAGCCAACCCTTTTCACTATTTCTTCTTCAGAACGATATTCAAAAGGAATTTCTTGCAACTTTAATTATTAGTAGATTTTATAATCCAGTTTTATGGTGCCTGTCAACGTCTTAAAGGGTTTGTGCAAGGTTAAAAGCTTGCATTTGCAAAGAGCAAAACAATCTAAAAACATCCCATTCAAATCGACGTTGCACACGCGCTGTGAACAATGGATAGCGAAAGAAACGATGCAATTGAGTGTTTTTTTTTGTTCTATTTATAGACAAGCCTATTTACCATTGCACATTCTCTAACAAATATACTTTTTACACCAATGATGTAACATTTATGAATTCTATTCAATTATCTTACCTCACCACACAAGCCAACCCTTTTCACTATTTCTTCTTCAGAACGATATTCAAAAGGAATTTCTTGCAACTTTAATTATTGGTAGATTTTATAATCCAGTTTTATGGTGCCTGTCAACGTCTTAAAGTTTGTGCAAAGTTAAAAGCTTGCATTTGCAAAGAGCAAAAAAATCTAAAAACATCCCATTCAAATCGACGTTGCACACGCGCTGTGAACAATGGATAGCGAAAGAAACGATGCAATTGAGTGTTTTTTTTTGTTCTATTTATAGACAAGCCTATTTACCATTGCACATTCTCTAACAAATATACTTTTTACACCAATGATGTAACATTTATGAATTCTATTCAATTATCTTACCTCACCACACAAGCCAACCCTTTTCACTATTTCTTCTTCAGAACGATATTCAAAAGGAATTTCTTGCAACTTTAATTATTGGTAGATTTTATAATCCAGTTTTATGGTGCCTGTCAACGTCTTAAAGNCCAATTGTAAATCAGAACTTCTGTATTGTTACCCTGTACAAATATGTTTAAAATAAAATATAAAATAAAAACATTTATAAATCCCAATTAATTCGACTTTCAGCTACCTTACTTTATTACAAGCTAGTCAATTTCTAGTCTCCAGTTTTGACTAAAATTCCAGGAAAGAACGTGTTGCAATTATTATTTAATAAAATCTCAAGTTGCCTTTCAACGTCTTAACATCTGACAAACACACATTTTACATTGATTTAAAATTTATAAATTATTTTCAGTTACCTTACCTCATCTTTCAATATACAATCTTCACGGCGATATCCAGAACTTATCGTAGCTTTATTTTTTCCCAAATTTGATTATCCAATTTCATGGCACCTTTAAACGGCTTAAATTCTAACACAAATATAATCCAAAGTGATGCTACGTTTTAGCTGCTGTTTTATTGCGAAAAGCAACCCTCAAAAGTAAACAAAAAACTGGTTATCAATTCCTTTAAGAGAGATCCCGTTAAGTGGCGACTTAAGATACGGGTTGTCACATTGTCTTCGCAAATAAGATGCTTGTATTTGTGATCCTGTGGTTTTCGTACAATCATCAAAAGTGAAATCGAGTATTGTTTTATTTGACTGTTAAAACACTGTTTGAGTAGAAACACTTATTTTATTTAGACAGCTGATACTAGCTATAATCGTAATTGTAATCGAAGATATCTTTTTAGTTACTTTTATATGCATCGAAATTGATTATTTGTTCTACATTTTGATCGTAGAATTTCTTTAAATCGTCAGTTCCACTTGAAAACAATCTTCTGATAAATTTAAAGGTTTTTTTTAATTTCAATTGATGCATTTTTTTCAGATGACTTTTAAAGTTTTTGAATTTCCTATTAATCAATTGTTATCGCTTGTTCATAAATGTCTGTTGTTTTCGTTGATCGATTTTCATGGCTTTGTTAACGATCTTTTGTTTTTTTATAATCAATTTTTATTGTTTTGTTTACAAACAGATGTTTGGCCTGATCGGTCATTGAATTTTGATATTTAACACCAGGCATGAAAATTTTGCTCACGTCAATCTCTGATTTTCAAAATTAACTTATTGTTTCATTCGTAATTTATTTCCTCGTGAAATTAACTATCTATCTTTTCTTTGGGAAAGGAAGTTTGAAAACCTCTAGTATCTGTTCGTTTTGCAGTTTTAAAATTTCGCACCAGGCATGAGTATGCTGCTGACGAAGATACCTTGATTTCAAAATCTTTTATTGATTTGGTTTCTTTGGTGATTTCTTTCCTTGTAATTTCACTTGATATCAAATATTGATAAAATAAATGTCGAAATATATTTAGTGTCATTTGATTGTGAAAATATGAAATTTCAATCCAAGCTTAAAATCTTCATCACCATCATTATCATCAGCCATTCAGGCCACTGCAGGCCGGTGGCCTCCCCAACGTTTTCCAGCATAGTCTGTTTCCAGTTCTTCTCATCCAGTTGACCCCTGCTTTTTCTACTACTTCAAAATCTTACCGACGCCAGTCTTCGAAGTAATGAATTCATGACTCTGAGGAGATTGCCAATCGTTTCTTGATCCTCACATATGAACATGAATTGGAGCAAATCATCAGAGGAAAGTCGTTTTGTATTGGATATGTTTTAAAAACTTGGTTTAGAAATGTAATCAGGCAATATAAAGGTGGCTGGAGCCACTCTCTTTTGATGCCTGTCAAAATCGTAACCAATCAAATCATGTGGGGTCTGGAGTTGAACAATGGCGCACGTCAGGCCTTTATTTCTTTTCTATTTTAAAACGCACCCATATTATGATGGATTCTTCTTAACCTCTGAGGAACTGTATTGTTAGAATATCTTGATGACGGATTTTAGGCCTGTTTTGAACGCTTCTTGAGCTGAAACTTTTTCATAAAATCACGCGTAACTTGAGAAATATACGACCGAATCGGCCCAACTAAATTTGTGTATCTAAGTTTGTATATTAGTTACACAATGAAGATTAGTTAAAAAAATCTGATGAACAGTTTCAAAACTACAAGGTCACAAACGTTTTACCTTTTTTACTCAGCCGCATCCTACGTATGGATGCCTACATATTTCATTTACATCCCATCATAACCCTACCATCATTTACACCCCTTTGCCTTTTTTACTCAGCCGCATTCTACGTATGGATGCCTACATATTTCATTTACACCCCATCATAACCCTACCATCATTTACACCCCATCAATACCATTCCTTTCTTGTCTATGATAATCTCAGCTCATTGAGAAGTAGCTCTCATCAGTAAGCATTATTGTCGCAAAACATCCTACCTTTGGTTTTCTACACAGATCATTCACACCTTAGAATAAGACGCCATGATTCCTTTCTTTCTTTCTCGTCAAAATCAATCTCAGCGCATGGAAAATCATTTTCTCCTGAGCTAACAGTATTGCTGCAAGTTGTTTACCTGGAATTGTTTACGCTTGATTTCGCATTCATGGTATCGAACAGAGCTTGAAATTTACTTACTTATTGCCGAATTAATGGCAGGTATATTTTGCTCCCTGCTGCTGTCTATTGGTTGCTTTACCCTCAATCTCATTTTTTCTTCTTCTTGTGGGCTGTTTGCTGTTTCCGTCTTGTTCAAGACAATTGTAACCTTTCTTTTCCATTTCTCTCGCTCGTAGTCGTTCTCAGTTACACGTATTTCTTGNACCCTACCATCATTTACACCCCTTTGCCTTTTTTACTCAGCCGCATTCTACGTATGGATGCCTACATATTTCATTTACACCCCATCATAACCCTACCATCATTTACACCCCTTTACCTTTTTTACTCAGCCGCATTCTACGTATGGATGCCTACATATTTCATTTACACCCCATCATAACCCTACCATCATTTACACCCCATCAATACCATTCCTTTCTTGTCTATGATAATCTCAGCTCATTGAGAAGTAGCTCTCATCAGTAAGCATTATTGTCGCAAAACATCCTACCTTTGGTTTTCTACACAGATCATTCACACCTTAGAATAAGACGCCATGATTCCTTTCTTTCTTTCTCGTCAAAATCAATCTCAGCGCATGGAAAATCATTTTCTCCTGAGCTAACAGTATTGCTGCAAGTTGTTTACCTGGAATTGTTTACGCTTGATTTCGCATTCATGGTATCGAACAGAGCTTGAAATTTACTTACTTATTGCCGAATTAATGGCAGGTATATTTTGCTCCCTGCTGCTGTCTATTGGTTGCTTTACCCTCAATCTCATTTTTTCTTCTTCTTGTGGGCTGTTTGCTGTTTCCGTCTTGTTCAAGACAATTGTAACCTTTCTTTTCCATTTCTCTCGCTCGTAGTCGTTCTCAGTTACACGTATTTCTTGTCATACCATTCTAGAGTTACGGGTTATTTTGCTTGGGAGCTATTTCTAAAACACCAATACATAAGTTTAGGACATTCGTTAGTGGTCGAATTATCAGTCTAAATCAATGAGACACACCTATTTTATCGTTTAAATAATGGCTAAAGATGCCTTGAGATAATATGGAGCTTAAGCAACCAAAGAACAAAGACGAGATAGAGCTTCGTCTCTTATCATGAAGGCCTTACCTTATTCTCCATGTGTTATCTTTTAATTTTATTTGGCAGATCAGGATTGAAAAAAATGTTTTTATTGCATGCCAGAACAGCAGCAAGCTACAGACGAAACACCAAAACTCGAGTATTCTTATCGCAAAGCCTAGATTTTACTTACAGAATGTCAGAATAGGATCCCCAGGTAGTTCAATTGCGAAACAATGGAAATTTACTTCAACGGTAGAAAGTTGCGTTTGAGTAATGGGACTGTATGCTATTTGTTATTGATAGAACTAAACATTTATTTAGCAAATAATTTCGTTACTCAGCACAATTTTAAAGTTCTGTACCACACGAAGACTTTTCAACTTTAAAATCTCTCAATGAAAGAAAATTTTGCCGAAAAACGGTAAAATCTATTCAGATTAGCCCTTTTCACGCTAAAAACACGGACAATCGTCTGGTGGGACAAATCGTCTGAAACTTGCTCGCCTAATGTGAATTTATTTGGGCTTTTGAAGACTTGTCCGTGTAATAAACAAATCGTTTAAAACCAAACTCCTATCTACAAATATTACAAGTACATTTTCTCCCTTCCAGTTTTTTTATCATAGTTTTAAACTTTTTGCTATTTTGTGCGGATTTTATGCTGTCTGACAAAGTGTTCCAAAGTATACTGCCTCTTAACGACGCGAACAAATAGACGTACAAAATCGGATGACTTGTACTTCGAAAATTTTGTCCGTGGTCCGTCCCTTTGTCACACCAGACGTTTTGTCTGTCTTCTGGTGTGAAAAGGGCTATTACGCCGCTGCCGTGCCCTGCAATCGTTGTTGCTTAAGCTTCCTGATTTATTTGAGAAGGACTCTGGCTAGTGGTGCTAGATCAGATTTAAGACACGATAGTTCGGGTGTGTTTCATTTGTACCACTGCTGAAAATGTTAGACCTGGTAGACTAGGAATTCGTGTTTGGTTGAACGCGAATGAAATTCTCAAAATGATAGGTTTGGTAGGTTTGGAAGGCTTTCTTGACCTTCTGCTCCTAAAGGCAGAAGGTTTGGCAGACTTTGGAGAGATTGGTGAATTCCTCGTGGTGGATTAGAACCGTTTTTTAATATCTATGTGTTTGATTGGAAAATATGTTTCCATCTGTGCGAAATCTTACATTTTCAGAATTTGGTAGGTTTAGAATTAAATCAAAGGCATCAAACAAACCCTTTTACTCACCTTACAAGCCGTGTTGTTTGTTCTTTCGTAAGTTATCTCTTGTCTGCCAGGTTTTCCAACTCCATGTACAAAATACAGACATCTGAATATTAATAAGCAATGGTTTCGATACTATGATGAGTTCTCATGATTGCGGCCTTGCGGGCTGATTAGCTCAGTTGCTTAGTAACAATCTTTTATCCTATAAGGAGTGGATGTTTTCCAACTAAGATCACAACTGAGTTCAAGCAAAACCTTCACTTGTTTGTCTTTTTCAAACCTCTTTGCTGTCAGTTTCTGAATGATAAAACAGTGACTAATGCACTATATTTATAGGTCATCGATAATAGGCCAAAATTGTTTACAAGGAAAGTCTTGTATTTTAAGATCTAATGCCGTTTCTTCTCTTTATCGACACAACAGAATTACCATGTCGCATGATGATGACAAACGTTTTCTCCGCTGTTACTTTTCCCATATTATATGATTTACCAAGCCGATGCATCAATTTTTTATATTTCAACTGTTTCGGCTTAATTTGATTTGAGATTTCTTTGCAACACTGACCTTCTTGCAATAAACATTAGATTTTGCGCCGCCTTCTTCTTGATATTATGCTTTATTTAATTAAACACGTCACGTCTTATCATGTCAACAAATGCTTTGCAACTGTTACAAGATTTGAGAGATAATTCTGTGGATCCATTTCATTTAGCCAAACTATTCTGCTTATTGTTGAAAACGGGTTGATAGTGTTGTTTATTTGTTTATTTGTTTATTTACAACATAACATTATTAACGCTCTCTCAGATATTGAAAAAATTCAAATACAATCCTAAAACCTTTCTTGTAATATTTATTTATTTATTTTTTTTTTTCTCTATCGCTACCTAGCATTCGAAGGTAGTTTTAGGACACTGAGAAGCTAAGCTTATCGAAGCAGTGTCCTGGTCCTTCCTCTCGATGTGACCACACCTCGCGATTCCTTTAGCCTGGAATCGAATTAGAGAGAGTTGGCGACTCTCCTCACTCTACGTAGCAGGTTCGACAGGGCGGGGACTCGAACCACCAACCCTCAGATTGGTAGTCAAGCGCGCTACCATTGAGCCATCCCCGCTTTATTTATTTGTTTAATTTAATTTAATTTAATTTGTTTAATTTGTTTAATATTTATTTGATGTTGACATTGTTGGAGAACAAAGGAACTGCTTTTTTAAAGCAACCACTTATTTTGACTTTCCTGTGCCATAAATCAGCAACCACTTGTCAGATTGACTCAAACAAGGTCTCAAACTCTAAGTTGGAGCATATCCTATGCAACTGTGTAAAAAACAGGACAATTGTTACAGCTTACCGCCCCTCCAAAGCAGCCACACAAACGGAGCAGAATTTTTTGGGGACACCCTGCAGCACGCCTAACCAAGCCTGATACAAAATATTTTTGAATGCCATGCGTCTTGACGCCTTATCATGGTATGATGCAATTCAGCTTGAACTGCGAAACAGATACAGAAAATGATCTGATTAAGTAGAATGATTTTAAAGGGGCCTTTGCAACCGGCATACCTTGCATTTGCCATTCCTTTGTTGTCGACCATTTTAGTGGACCATTGCGACAACAAAGAGACCACAAAAGGATGTATTCACAAAGCATGCTGGTTGCAAAGGCCCCTTTAAAGAAGGAGGTTTAACTGTTGTTTTTGTTGTTTGAAACGACCACAGATTTCCTATCCTCGACCGAAATGCACCAGACGTTAGATAAATAAACTATGATTGCAAATTATTTTAAAATAGGCCTGATAGCGCTGAAAATTGTAACTATGACCCAGAAGAATTTAATAAATTTGAATGATTTTTTTCTCTTTTCAGTTTGATATCACATTGTGAACAATATGATGGAGTCGATGTTCTTCTGAATCCAAAAGGGGAAACATCATCAGCGAGTTGTTGGTTGAAAGATTTCGTACCAAGGTGGGCAGGCATTCATTCATTCATTCATTCATTCATTCATTCATTCATTCATTCATTCATTCATTCATTCCTAAAAATATTCATTCATTCGTTTATGTATCAATCCATTCGTACATTCATTCTGTCATTCGCTTATGTATTCATTTATTTATTCAATGATCCACTTACTTGTTCATTCATTCATTCATTCATTCATTCATTCCTAAAAATATTCATTCATTCGTTTATGTATCAATCCATTCGTACATTCATTCTGTCATTCGCTTATGTATTCATTTATTTATTCAATGATCCACTTACTTGTTCATTCATTATTTTATTAATTCATNGGGCAGGCATTCATTCATTCATTCATTCATTCATTCATTCATTCATTCATTCATTCATTCATTCATTCCTAAAAATATTCATTCATTCGTTTATGTATCAATCCATTCGTACATTCATTCTGTCATTCGCTTATGTATTCATTTATTTATTCAATGATCCACTTACTTGTTCATTCATTCATTCATTCATTCATTCATTCCTAAAAATATTCATTCATTCGTTTATGTATCAATCCATTCGTACATTCATTCTGTCATTCGCTTATGTATTCATTTATTTATTCAATGATCCACTTACTTGTTCATTCATTATTTTATTAATTCATTCATTCATTCATTCATTCATTCATTCATTCATTCGTTCACTCATCTAACAGTCATAATATTCATCTATTTATTAGGTTCTTCCTGTTTTCATATTTTCATTCAGTTACCTACTCATTTATTCATTATTCCATGCACCATTTTATCTTTAAATTTGTTCTGCTTGTTGTTTCATTTGCCGTGGAAGGTCTGTAATTTTGAGCTTTATCGTGTATTCTATTCTCGTTGAAAGAGGCTTTAAATTTGGAAATAAATTTGGAATTGATTTATTGTTTGGTAAAGTCCAATCGAAATTGAAGATTTTCCTGTTTAACATGTATTGAAATTGGGTCTAAGTCAAGGAAGAGTTTCTTGGTCGACTATTAAAAAGTGCTCCATGCAGTAAAGCACAATGTGTCTTGCTGTTTCAAAAGTGAGAACTGTGACCCAAATGAATGCATGCAAAAATAAATACAGACACAATACAATAGCTTTGTGGTATGTCATGGACCTTATCAATAGACCTTCTTGCCCCATGTGACTAAAATATGTTTCTTTGATATATTTTATGAGCATTTCTGAGGAACAGCTTTTTTAGTTGTCTTTCTTCTGTCGATATTTTATTCTAAATTCTTTCATTCCAGTTCTTTACTCTTTTGTGTATATTTTCCGTTCAGGACATTGTCATTGAATTTACTGAGGCTAGAGAAATGGGCAATCTCGTTGAGAGAGTTATTGTCAGACAGAAAAGGAATTGACGAATTTGAAACATTTCTAAAGAAAGAATTTAGCGAAGAAAATCTACGGTGAGTTTTATCTTCACAATCAGAAAATAGATTGAGCAGTCGATCAATCATTTTAAAGATCAGTATATGATCTATATATTGATATATCTATTCATATATCAATTTATTGATTGATTGATTGACTGATTGATTGATTGACTGATTGATTCATTGATTTAAGCTGGGAAGCAAGAAGAGAATGATTTTACTCGAACAAAGCAATATGCAGCAATAAGGGCCAATGTTTGTAACAATAGCATACATTGCTTTTGATTGGTGTGATAGTGCAGAGTGATTAGCGATCGCAAACAAAGCTATTCTACGGCCGATTAGTATTTTATATTTCAATTTATTAAGGAGGGTGACCCTTCAACCTAGTGGCTGATTTGCAAGGGGCCCTCTTAGTAAAGCCATGTATATAAACAAAGTAAGCCACTAGAAACGTCCTGAAATTTGGATGGCTAACTCACTCATTGTACGTGCGAAAAATGTCTGTGAGGAGATGAGATGAGTGTATATCGAAAGAAAAAGGAAAGATCTCAATGTTAGCAACGGGCTTTGTATGTATCGGATTCAGAAGCTGAACAGGAAGTAAGTTAGGGTTTTTTCACGGCGTAATGCAAAGCAAGCTGTTTGGCGACGTCTTAATTCCCTTTCTCGCTAAATCATTTTTACCAGCAGCTGATTCAGAAGCTTAGCAGTAAGCATTATAATTCTTTAATTGGAAGTATGTTTATTTTTTATTGTTCCCTTACTAGATTCTGGCTTGATTGTGAAGATCTGAGATATGCTCCCAAATCAAAAGTGCAAAGTACTGTCATTAGAATTTATAGGTAAGTTACATATTTTATTCAGCAATTTAAAGTCCGTTTTAAAAGTCCTTAGACCTAACTTTTTCGTCACAGAAGAACTAAGACCCTCCAGAATACTTAAAAAGTAGCTAGCCTCGCTAACTTGAGTTTTAAGTTATGGAGGGGGAGCAATTTATCTAAACATAATTTTGTATCGTGCCAATTTGACTTTTCAAGCGAGAGGCCTTTTTCTATTTGCCGCAAAAACTATAGCCTGCGTGCAGACTCTACCGGGTGAGTCAGAAAAAACAATCCCCGTTTGAAAGGTCACTGCTCCCTCCTGGATATCAAAACGATAATATTGACAAATACAGTATTTGATGGTTGACATGTTCAAATATAATTTAAAATTCACCCGACTGAAATCAGCCACTCCGTTCTGAATTTATGTGCGATTTTCTGGAGAAAGCCCCTTCAAGAAACCTTCAAAACAGGCCTAAAATCACGAGCAAATTTTCCAAATATCTCTGCCTCACAGCAATGACTTGCACATGCTTTAGCCCGTCTTATCCTCTTGGGGGGATAAAATCTCTGAGAATAATGTTGTTTTGTTCCCAGGGATGGCACGTTTATCCTCCCAAAGGGATAAAACGTGCTAAAGCATGTACAAGTCATTGCTATTAAGGAAGAAATATGACGGAAATTTGGTCGTGATTTTATGCCGTTTTTGAAGGTGTCTTGGAGGGGCTTTGATTTCAAAAATGACTAGAATTTCAACTAAAATTAGTGAATAACATTAAAATGGCAGGGTTTTATTTCAATGCTATGTCGAAAATAGGTTATGATTTTCCTCAACTGTTTGCTTTGCCTCTGCCAATGAAAATCCACATCATAAGAGTTTGGTACCCAGGGTATGTCAAATCTATCTAGTACTTGTTACCTTGGAGGAGAATGTTTTATGTTATATGAAGAAATCGCCCATACTTACAGAGCATTTAGGGGAGGCATAACAATGTGGCTACTTAATTACAATAAGGTTGTGTTTCAGAATCCAGAAATCATTCGAGACCGAATCGTGACAAACTTTCGACCAGCTTTAGATTTCGGCTGATAAATTTCAGCAAAAATTGTTCACCCCTATAGTATTGGTTCTTAATGTATACTTCACGTTATCCACAAATCTTTAAATTTTATTTTTTTAATTTTAGTGATTTTATGGCACGAGGGGCACGATTTGAAGTGAATGTGGATAACAAAGCAATGACAAAGATTAGCGAAGGAATTAGAACTCCATCAAGATATGCTTTCGATTTAGCTCAGGTAAGATTCGATGTTTTCTAAATCATTGGCTAACTCTCTTTCTCGCTTCATCGGTTTACACGCATGCGTGCTTCCTTGTCAATCATCAGGTTTCTCCACTGATCTCTGTTGGTCGCTGTTCTCCGTAATTCATTTCTGCTCAGTCCACTTCTCTATGTCACTTAGCCATTATGTCCGTTGGCTTCCTTGTTTCCTTTTTCAGTTAACTTTTCCTTCGATGATGAGCTTTTGTAAAGTGTCTTCCCTTCTCGTTGTGTGACCAAACAGTCTCGTCTTTCTTTTCATGATTGGCAAAACAAGGGAACATTACTGAATCGAAATAATGAAATTTCCCTTTGAAGAACTGCTAATCATCCCTTTGCTATTGATTGGCAATTTCGCCGCGCCAACTTTTTATTCTTCTTAAAACTGTAGCGCTCTAGATATGACTGATATATTTGTGAATTGCAAAGGATGAAAGTTCTGAAAAATTGAAATTACTGTAGCTTGAAATTGCAATGACAATTCAAGTTGATATTCGCACTATTGCTATCTTCAAAAATCTCTCCAACCTCATGAAAAAATCAATTTCTTATATAACCTGTTCTATTCAATTGTTTAGACTTTGAAAATGAAAATTTACCAGATTGAACCGCTCGTTCCAACCCTCTAGTCTGGTAAAGTAAAAATGTCTATTAAATTTTAATTGAGCATAGAGACAATAATAAAATTAAAAAATGAACTCATCCAATTATACCTTTGAAATTTCCCTTCCCTTGATGATCTTCGGATGTCAGGAAGACACCGCGACTGACAACACCTTACACGAACAGCTGAACATTCGCAAATGAAACCGTCGTACAAATTACATTTTTAAATTCACGTCGCCATTTCCAACTGTTAAACATTATTCAAATTTACAAACATAGGCCGCCCTTTTAAAACCATTTAACAATTTCCTCGACGAAACTAATGTTTAATGAGAGTATTTATTTAGAAGAAGAAATGTGGCTGTTTTTATTTGATTATCTAAAAGAAATAAACCATCTGCAAATCAACTACCCAAAAAAGTACTTCCTTAAGATCCGCTGAAAATTAATAAAATATAAGACAAATGTTTACATTAGGTAAATAAACCGATATTTTGAGAATTAGATAATCTCTTATGGAACAAACCTTGCAAAATGTATATTTATCAATCTGACACAAAAACTACCGTGTGTGTTCAAGAAAAATTTCCTCCTATTTTGTAGCATATAGTCTAGCAGAATAACAGAGAAGGACAGGATTTGAAAATTTATTTCCACTTCCTTTATCTAACCATGGGTGTTTAGACACTGCATGTGTGCTTCTATAGAGGAGCGCCGCAACTAATATGCTTATGCGGAGGACAAATTTATCTATCTAGTTCTGCGGAGGAGGTAGTAAAATCCTTAACAACAGAACCTCCTTAACGACAGAACTTTCAAAATGGCGGCTGACACAAGGATAGGAAACATTAAAGACATTATTATACTGATTATACATAAGGAAATCATTCTTATCATAAAGGCGATGTCTAACTACAACTGCGGTGTCTAACTACCCATGATCTAACTTATATCTCGGCTCCTTGATTATTAGCTACTGTTTATCAATACTTTTTTGCACATTATCTCCGCAAAATTACCTCAAACTTGTTTAAACTACGTAGATACCAAGAAATTTGTTTTTAGTGAAATATACAAGAAACGTTGCCTAGCAGAATCCCAAATTGTGCGTTTAAATTTTTTGAAGAGGCCACTTTACACAAATCTCTTTCCACGAGACTTTTTCAAATCTTCACACTTCTGAATTTATTGATTCAGATCAAAGCACCACAGTTTAGGCTTTTCTACTGTAGAATCGCAGTTGTACTTTTACACATATACAAATTAAAATCACACTTCACAAACTCATATGATTTGTATTGAAAATAGATATCTTTAAATTTTCGTGCGTCACAGCAAATTCTCGATTTTCTTCCCTGTACGAAAGTGTTCCTTTCCTCCCTACCGAATTTTGACGTATCGTAGAGACTGATTTAATGGTTATAGTACCCAATTCACACTGACACAGTAAAATCAGCTTGATCTTAACCAGGTTAAATTCAACCAATCAAATGAATTCGATTTATTGGATTGACCAATTAGAACGCAACATTTCGACAACCTGGTTTAGTTTATGCTGGTATAACTTGCAAGTGTGAATGGGGTATTGTCTTATTAGTCAGCATGTCAGCATAAATTCCAAATTTTAGCAACAAAGTAAAATTCTTGCCATGATTACGTTTAAATTGTATTCAAAAGTTGAATGATATAATTGAAGGATTTATTTAATTTATTAAAAACATCATGAATTTTTTGTTTCAGAATCAGATATTTAATTTGATGAACACAGATAGTTATCCACGATTCTTGAAATCTCAACAATATAAAGATCTTGTTGAGAGAGCGAAGTCAGAAAAAACGTCAAGTGCAAGGAAATCAAATAACAGGTAATGCAACGTTCTTGGGAAAAAACTCACTAAAATTAACTAAACTTCCTAAAAATTAGAACACACCAGATGAGTCAAAAGCTTTGACGTTTGAAAAATCACAGAAATTTGAACTGGGATGTGTAAAGGTTGAATATTAAAATCTTCGATATTTTAGGAATATAATCTGTTATATATCAAGGAATTATTCAGTTTCAACGTATCATGGGTTATTAAAATGTCGAAGACTTTTAAAGATAGTATTTGCACATCCCAATCCTTTCACTTCACTCATCAAAAGGAACTTTTCGTGATTCACGGAACAAAGTTTCCTTTACAACTTTCAACTACTAATATTTAAATTCTTCAGTATTCGCTTTTCAAATCAATTTTCAAAACTATCATTATTGCAGAAAATTTGTATTGTTTGTTAATCTTGCAGATTGCTGAATGCAGCCAGAGGATTCGTAAACCGTCCATCATTATCTGACATATTTTCAAACAATCAAAAAGAACATCGAAGACTAGGTCGAAGTAGTAGTGACTTCCAGCCATCCATTACAGTCTCGAAACCCTGTGAGGCTCAATTGAGTACGAGTTTTGGTCAAAGTTGTTGGTACCTTCAAACAAAGCCAACATTGGATAGGTCATGTTCTGAAAGCGACCTCACTAAATTGGATGAACGATCAAACCCTGCTTCTCCTCTACCACACCGAGCTGGTCTGAATGCCCTCAAACTGAAAGGCCTGCCTGTCTTGAAGCTGTCACGTTCTGTAACACCCAGTGCATCTCCTGGTGGAAGCCCGTGTCATTCTGGACCAGGTAGTCGGAATCAATCCCCACTCGCATCTCCGGCTCCTGGTAGAAAGAAATTCGGATCTTTGAAAGATTCTGATAGGAAGTAAGTATTTTTGTTTTGCTCGTTCTTTAGATTTGACAGCTCGAATGTTATGTTCAAGGAATTTTCTTCAATCTCTCGGGCCTCTACCGTTTTCAGAGACATTTCCAATCCCCAAAGGATACTCCCAAGCACGTCGTTTCGAGCAAACTTGCTAACCAAAGAGATGAGGTTATGATAGGGGGTCGTTTCTCCGTTGCTCGCCCTTAAAGAGCTGCATGCTCGCTTCAAAATTGGGCTTTATTTCCCAGCTTTTTCTCCTTTCTCCCTAGTTTCCATATCTTTATAGTCTTGCTTTCTACCACTAAAGGCTATTCAAAGATTTTAATATGGTTCCTTTCGTTAGATCTTAATAAGATAGTTTTGCACATTGTCAACAAAGAAGTACAGAGTATATTGTCATCAGAGGTGACAAACAACCACTCTTTTAGTGTCTTTCAAGGCTTTTCACGACAAATTTTTCAAGGTTCAAGTTTGGAAGTAATGTGAAGGTGGCATTGTTTATCATTTTGCCTTGTAGATCAAGTCCTTTATCTGTGACTGATTTAAATGAGAAGTTGAATGCAGTTAAGAAGAATAGAGATATCGATGAGACAGAAGATTTGAATGACTGGCATTGGGAAAAGGTATCACACGATTTCTTCTAACTATCGCGTGCTTTCATCTCAAGAAGCGCATGATTCCATGTGAATGCGAAGTTAAATGCAGTAAAGAAGAACAGAGATATATAAACGGAAGAATTGAATAACTTGCATTGACAAAAGGTATCACATGATTTCTTCTAAATATCACATGATTCAGTCTTGAGAGACACGTGATCCATGTAATGTTTCCCTCTATATTTGAAGATGAGGGTTCTTTTTCACGAGTCATATGAAAAATCACATTTTAAAATTTAGTCCTTCGGTTATGAATGAAATATCAATTTCACCTAATCGGCTACATTTTATAAATAGGAGTTTTTAAACTCATGAACTTTGAGGCACACCACTGGAATAAACTGGTTCCAGTAGACCCATCACATGATCTAGCATTAGTATCACATGATTTAACATAGGTATCACATGATTGCAGTTTAGAGTCACATGCAATCGCATCCTTACGATATTCGTGGACTCCTTTGATCCACTACTGGTGTGCGTATGTATCATTGATAAGAGAGACATTGAAGAACATTATGTTTAAAGATTATGTCACACATTCATATTTGAAGAAATATATAAAGATAATTAGATCATCAATTTTGTGAGTTTCCACGTGATCATTAAATAAGACTCAGTATTGTATTAGGATAATGTGATTATTCAGAAAAGCTGAGCTCATATATAGGAAGCGTTAATTGTTGTCACTGCCCAAATAAGATCTGCGCCTGCCCATCCATATAAGGCTTTTGCGTCATAAGACTCGGGCCTTATATGAGCAACGTCAAAGTATAAATTCATCTTCAGTAAACGGACATTTTGATACATAAGAGAAGACAATTAGGCTCAAATTTTGTATGTTGTATTAGAAGTCTTGATTTGAATTCAGGTTTGAAAATCATTTTTCAAAAGAACACTGTTTTCTTGTATCAACTGCCACTGTCCAACATCCTTCCAACATCAACACCAACATCCTTCCTCCCGTTTCCAATATAAGGAAAGACTTGGGCTCTTGGTAAATCCTGAACTTCACTCCGGATTGCCACAAATTTATGGAGGAGATTTTTCATTTGACTCTAAAACCTAGAATTGGGTGTCATTAGCAATTGAAAAGAAGGTAGGACTGCGAAAAATGTGCTCCAATTTTTGCACTGTTTTCTTTAGGAATAAACCCTGAATTAAGCCAAAGGGCATTCTGCTAAGCTGAACATCACGATGGTTCTGCCCCCCCCCCTTCCTCTTACATCCAGAGGCAACTGAGCCTCGTATATCGTTTTAAAATAACTTGTCAGGAAGTCATCATCAACTAATAGCTTCTCGGAAGGCCTGACCAAACTAGCCAACATTTTTTGCTAAATATTTATGATTTTGCTTTTCAAACAATGCTTTTTGATTTGGCTACCACCTGCAACATTTTTGCTTGTTAAAGGCAACTTTTGTTTTAGAGCTACTTCAAAAACATCTGAAACAATTTCTGCTAATAAAAAAATGTTTCAGGTGTGGTCAAACGGAGGAACTTTGTTTGGCAATCAAAATGCTTAATTCGTATAAAACTTGTTTGGTCGTTTGGTAAGGAACGTTGCTAAGGAACGTTGCTAAGGAACGTTGCTATGACGACTGAGTGAATTATGTCTTCAGAAAATCAAATATTCCCTTTTACGTGGACAGCAAATTTTGAATTCATCTTGATCTCCCCTGTGCAAAAATAGAAGAGAGATCTTAACGACAAGGCTTGCTGAGGGATAATCATGGGTAGTGTGGACACAGTTCGTGTCGATCGTGCCCACAATTCATGGCCTAACTGTGCCTAAAGGAATAAATGTACTTCGTTACCTTGCTTGTCTTCATTTCATTGGAATCTTTCCTCTCCTGCTTTGCTTCCTTGCTTCGATCGTTTTCTGTGGGCCTAAATTTCAAATGTTACCGCGCTCCGGAAGTTATGGCCTGAGAACTAGTTCCCAGGCGACGCAGCCTTCGAACGATGTAGGAGAGGAAAGATACCAATGAAATGAAGACAAGCCAGGTAACGAAGTACATTTATTCCTTTAGGCACAATTAGGCCATGAATTGTGGGCACGATCGACACGAACTGTGTCCACACTACCCATGGGATAATAATAATATATGTTTAAACGATTACTTTCGTGATTCTTTCATCTTAGTTTTTGATAATTTTCATTCTGCAACATCCAACCTTACCATCAAAAATTGACAGCCAGTAATAGCTTTGTCTGTGAGTTGAAGAAAGCGTTTTGAAATTAGTAGAAAAACTTTGATGATTTAATTGTACATGATCAATAATACGCAGTACTTCAAAGAATAAATGTTTGGCTATGGGTTAGGCCAACTTAATTTTGACATGAATTTTTTATGAAAGCCAAGAAGGCGGTAATTAAAATTGAATTTAAAATAAATGAAACTCAATAAATAATTGAATGTTGAGTCAATTGATGTGAGAACTCCTGGGAAATTTTGCATCTGCTGGTCGAGATGATTTATTGTTTAACACAGGGTGTTCCACAGGGCTCCTGCCTTACTCCTTTCAAAATTATCTTGAACAGTAAGCCGCCTTATTAGCTAGCCTTCAATAAATCAAACCGTCCCCCTATTGTAGGTGAGTTGTTATCTGACGCCTTTCAATTAAAGGAATGCAGACTTCTTTTTGACGATTTATCATTCCACACAGATTGTTCCACAGGGCTCCTGCCTTACTCCTTTCAAAATTATCTTTAAAATTAAGCCATCTTATTAGCTAGCTGTTAGTGAGTCAAATTATCCCCCCTTTTGTAGCTAAATTATCACCAGACACATATCACTAAGGAATGCGGATTTGTGATGAGTTATTTTTCTCCACCGATTGTTCCACAGGGCTCTTGTTTTACTCCTTACGAAATTATCTTTAAAATCAAGCTGACTTATAAGTTGGCCTTTCTTGAATCAAACCATCCCCCTTTGTTGCTAAATTTTCATCAGACGGACGCCGTTCCACTATAGAAGGAAGGAACATTTTGGTGATTTAATGTTCTACGCAGATTGTTCCACAGAGTTCATGCCTTTCTCCTTGCAAGATTATTTTCAAAGTTAAACTGACTCATGAGCTATCCTTTATCCAGGCAGCCGATGCTCTTCTGTAGCTAAATTTCGACCAGACGCCTTTCCAATAAATATCTCAGACATTGGTAGATTAAACAGCTTATGTATATCTCATAAGCTTACGAACGCACGTGTATCAATAACTTGGTTTTCAGAACTATCTTGGGATATTTTGCGGATCTTTTAAATGAATCTGAGATCAGCCAAACAGCTTGGAATCGATGACCTCAGACCATCGTCTGTTTCCAGGAATTCTTACTCAACAGTTGTTATTCTAGATGTATTGCCTCAACTAACTGTGTTATTGATACGTGGTCTTTGTAGGATTCTTTCTTAGCCACGAAGAGCATCTTCGTAGAGGTTGAAGATCGTAGCCCTGGTTTTAGCCCTCTTGCTAGCAGACATTTGAAATTTGAAAAGCGGACACCTTCGGGACCAACTTACGGTGTCCGATTTAACGAGGTCTCCGCCTTGCAGGGAGAATTTTGATATACCATTCCGCAGTCGAATGCGAAGGCCAGGCCCTGTTCTAGCTATGATCAAAAACTGGAAGAGAGAAAAATGTACCTGTAATATTTGTAGATGGAATTTTGGTTTTAGCTTATACTTTGTAATTAGATTGTTGGTATTTATTAGTTTCACGCAAACTAGAGCCACCACCAACTGTAAATAAATGGATTATTATTGTTATTATTATGTTCGCGTTGCATTTCGGGATCGCATGGGGGTTTCGATATCGGATTCGATGCGGAGATGCAACGCAAACAGCGCCTTCGCATTCGACTGCGGAATGGTCTATTGAAATCTGTTTATCGTGACGTAAAAGCAGCGTCTGGGTTAAAGGGGTATCCGGTTTGTATAGGTGTGCGCTAAGAGAGAGTTGGCTGCATAAGTAGATAATAATCCATTTATTTACAGTTGGTGGTGGCTCTAGTTTACATGAGACCAATAAATATCAACTATCTAATTGCTAGGTATAAGTTAAAACCAAAGTTCTATCTACAAATATTACAGGTACATTTTTCTCCCTTCCAGTTATTGATCATAGTTTTAAACGTCTTGCTATTTTGTGCGGATTTTATGCTGTCTGACAAAGTGTTCCAAAGTATACTGCCTCTGAACGATAGTGAACTTTGTCCATATGAAGATGTTTTAATTTTTGGCAGCTGGAGGAGGTTCTTTATCCTTAGATTATACTTGACATCTTTGGTTATAAAAACTCCGACAAAATGGAAGGGCTAATGCCATTTGTGGATTCATATATTTCGACCAGTAGTTTTTGTAGATTCTTACAATGGGTAGTTATCTCTTCCGACCTTGCCAATAGTTCTTCAAATGTAGATGTATAATCGCCATGGAGAACTCTCAAGGCACGCTTATAACCGGTTTTTTAGAAAATTTTAGAAAAGATAACGTAGAGCGTCTGATTCTGCAAAATGTCCCAGGAGCTGAATTCACACTTGAAGCGTCGTTCTTGGCGCATTCCGAATAACAATGAAGCGCGGTGACGCATTGCCAATGAGACGAAGTTGGATTAATTAAACTTCATCAAGTCGCCGCTCTGCATCGCACCACGAAATCGCCTCAAGTGTGAATTCAGCTTGATTCTTATAGAAAACGTTGAAGAAAGAAAGCAAGCATTGCCCTATCTTACGTTATGGATGCCCTCTTTAATTTTACATTAATTTTTCATTTTTCTTAATTAATTGCTTGTGGCAAACTCAGGTCTCAAAGCAAATAACAATTTTCAACAGGATGAAAGTTAAGACCAATTCGTCTTTCGCTCAGAAATACTTTTGGACATACTACTACTACTAAACTGTTTCCCCCAAGTTTTCAGTATTCAGCTTTTTCTCACAGCTTGTTATAACATTTTCCCAGGTCTTTCTGAACATATATCATTCTGAATTTTATCTTAGAGAAACATTTTGTTCTGCACTGGAATGCAATGCTAATCCCCCAAAACTAGAGTTATGCTTAAATTCTCCTTATAGCTCCCAAGCTAAGCTTACTTGTCGTCGAATTTCTCGCTCATGAACTCAGCAATATCGCGTCTAAATGCTGAGGCGGTTTGCGAAATGGTTGATCATTTGTCCATCCGACACGGAATTGTTTTTGTTAATGAATGCCGAAATATCAACTGGGTAGTTTTTCTTGTTGGGCAGTTCGGTCTCATCGGACCAGAGTCTGCTTTTCGGCTATTTTTGATATGTATGAGACTTGACTGTTTCCTTATAATTTAAGAAATTGATCCGTGTTGGACAGACCACTGATCAACCATTTCGCAAAGAGCCTCTGCTTGCAAATTTCCTATTCTATCGACCACTGCCAGATGTTGCGTGCGAATCTGCAGTTGTTGCTGTCTTCAATTGCTATTACTCATTTTTCAACGCGCTAAGCTATGATATGTCTATATTTTTAGCAAGGATCACGTTCTTCGATATGCGGATTTTCCTTAGGTCGACGCTGTTTCCTTAAATATATTGAAGGATTGATGTGCACGCATAGTCTCTTCTAAAGGCCTGATCTACGAAATTTCCTTTCCACACCAATTGGCAAAGAGCTCTCTTTTCTTTGGAAAACCGAATTTACCCACAAACAAACACTACTACGGGAAACGAAAACATCAACTGTTTTGGATATGCAACGATGAAATTACGCGATTCGCTCTCGAATATTTGAATATACGATTTATTAGAACGACGAACCGCTGAACCCATTCCTTTTATCTGGTAAGTAAAAGATCTATTGCAAATCAGACACACGCTAGTACTGATCAGATAATAAACAAATCTCTTGCTAGAAATTGTGCTTGAAAGAAATTGATTCCCAGCGGAGTAGTTGTTATCGTGAATTTATTTCTAAACTTAGGACTGATTTTCAGATCTGTTCAATCTTCACTTACTGATCTTAATTCTAATTTTCCATTTCATCATTTATTCTAAAAGTTAATCAAAAATCCGCCTGAAAATTAATTGCATTCCACATCAAAATAGATTTGTCCTGCATTTCAGCTTTTCACGTAATTGGATAACTCGAGGGATAACTAATTTCACAAAACACTCCACTTTATTAAATGTTTTGTTCTCAAGAAACTTTTAAAGGATTTCGTTATTGTCAACAACGGGGCATCTATTGGCAAGCACCTGTCCACAGCGAAAGCATCTCTTATGGCCTAATTTCTTAGATATTTAAACTAGAACTGAAGTATTCGGTAGATTTTATCGCTTATTACCCTGAGTCTTCACGCAGGCTAGTACTTAAAGGGGCTCCATCTCCAAATTTCGGTCGAAACGATGATTTTGCAGTTTTTTGATAGGCAATATCACACAGACTTGTCAGTTATCTAAGTACGGAATTCAAGGTCTTGAACTTCAATGGTTCGAATCGTATCTCAGCAATAGGCATCAATTCACAAAGGTAAATGGAGCGGAATCTAAAATTGGTAGCATCAGCTGTGGCGTTCCGCAAGGCTCTTGCTTAGGTCCGCTACTTTTCCTAATCTATATAAATGATCTGCCGTTCGCCTTAAAAAACTGCAAAGTAACGATGTATGCCGATGATACTAGCATATCCTATTCCTCTAAGAACATCGAGGATCTTACTGAAACGCTTAACAGCGAATTGAAATGTTTGAAAGAATGGCTTCAGGGCAATAAACTTTCTTTGAATGTAATTAAGACTCAGGCAATGGTCATCGGATCTAGACCAAATCTTAAAAAGATCAGTGAAAAAACTGTAGGTTCTCCTGCATTTGTGATCGATGATTCTCCTGTAGAACTCGTAGACAGTATTAAATATCTTGGTGTCCAAGTTGACAAGTACCTCGTGTGGGATGAACAAATTAAATCTGTTCAAGCCAAGGTTTCCCGCTCATTAGGTTTCTTAAAATATGCAAAGAAATTTTTGCCTAAACTTATTCTTTGCAGTTTATATANCGGAGATAAAAGCCCCGCGCGGAAGTGGTCTGGGTATTCCAATATTAGCCTATTGTATTTGATGAATTCGACACGTGCGTGGATATTGTTTAGCCAGAGGAACAATAGCATGCGTAGGAGTTTTCTTTGTCCTATTTATAGATGACCTCCGCTTAGCTCCGTTGATTCGCTTTAATGTCAGACGCTCTAATTAGATCATCTACATAATTGTAGAAATGATAACTACAATATTGTAGGCATTAAAGAGCCATTGTCACCCAGGGTCCTTTGCAGGCACGCTGCAATTTCAGACTGTCTTTAAGACCCTGTTTACACGAGAGAAAACTGGATCGATCCCAAACTGGATCGCTCTGATAAACGATCCCAAACTAGCACGGATAGCGGATCGATCCCGAGCGATCCCGTGTAAACGCAAGGCCGATCCGTACCAGTTTGGGATCGATCCCGTTCTGGATCGATCCAGTTTTCTCTCGTGTAAACGGGGTCTAAATAAAATTCTACCTAAGCGGAAAATATGGATCCACACTGCAGTCGATAAACTTTAATTGACTTCACTTGACTTTTCTATCAGTTCTACTACTGCAATGTGGATCCATATTTTCCTCTAAGACCAAATTTGATTTTCAGACGGTCTGAAATTGCAGCTTGCCCGCAAAGGACCCTGGGTGACGATGGCTCTTTATGCAGCTCTGGTTTCATACAACGAAATTCAGTGCATTAGGCAGCCTTGAGCTACTCACCAGCTGACCCAGAGTTTGGATTCATTGTAATATTCTAACAAGGAATTTTCCACGCAGATGTCGGTCTTCATTTCGCACACTTTTAGAACAAATGTTCAAATGAATAAAACTATTTTGAAAGTCGTAGGAGGATGTTGGAACACCACTCACCTCGCTTATTTCTAGCTAAAAATAGATTTGATCATTAACATTTTAAATCTTTTGCTTGCTACATTCCCACATATTATTATTAGTTCTACGGCCAGTTCACGCCTACTGTGATTCAAATAAAAAGATTTGTGAGCAATAAGCAAATACATAAATAGTAGGCAAATCTAGTTCACAGGTGTATTTGTGTAAGTCTTTCCCTTCAAGATGATCGTGGCTTCATCTATGATTTGGACGCAGATTTTACTGACTCAAATTAAAAATCTTTCTCTTTAAACCCCTAGAATTGTTAGATAAGGAAAGAGAATTGACGAAGCAAATAATGAGATGCTAGGTATATACTTTTCTCCAAATTAAAACGATGCACTGCAACTTCTGGTTCGTTCTCAGGGTGAACAACTATGTATACCAGGTGGGTCAAAAATGTCTCCACTGTTTGAAAATTTATGCTGCAAAAACTATCCAGACAATTCATTAAATTTTTAATGCTTCTTTTCAATGGGGCTTCAACTTAATTTTCGATATTTTCCTCATAGTTGTGGATGCACTACTTCTCTCGAATGTCAATCTCGTCCCCAGAGTGAGTTCGTTGCTCACTCGGCTTCGTGACTAGCGTATGACTTCAGAACACCCTGGGAACGAGGTTGCTCGAAAGTCAGATATTAGCCAGAAACCATTTTCCTCAAATCACTCAAAAACAGTCAAAGCCCTGGTCCCGGTCATACTTAGTGACAGCCCCTCAGATAGAGCCTTTGTTCCCACTTAATACCAGAAGCTCTTGATGATAAATTTTAACTTGAAATACTAATTTCTTTTGAAGGATTTCATAGGTGCTGCAATATAACGCATCAAAATTTAAGTTAGTTATTGGGGATTCTGATAAACTATATCCTAAAGTTTTTACTGCAAAATTGTCTGCATTCAGTTAAATCAAAGTAGTACTGGTATTAGTTGAAGGTCGATTTTATTAGCAATGGTGCAATATAATCTGTTCACCATTTTGCCGAGCTGAGCACAAATTGTGATAGGATGCTTGCTGTGGTTGCTTGCTAAGAGAACGGAAGTTTGGCTAGATAGAGACGATTTAGAATGAATTTCTAACAAACTTCAACGAAGTTGCACATTTCGACTAATGTCACATAGCGTACGTGTTAGGTATGAGAGATTTGATTGCCTTTCTTTCCAGGAAATATTGAGATATAGGCCAACTGTTTCCTTCTATTATTGAGCTTTCTTCACTTTAAGTAACTTGAACTGCATGGAAGATGGTTGAATTTGTATCAGTTGTTTCATCGACGCGCTTGGAGTCACCATTATTCAGTGCATTTAGCGATGATCGTTCAACATCCATAGATCAACCAGAAACACGCAGCTGTACAAATGCTACTTCGCCGCTGCATGCATGCATCGTGCTTATTTGAAATATCGTACAAAAGTTAACTTTGAATGAAGTCATTAGGATGATGAAGTCCAACTTCCGCGATGAGCCAAGGGGGGGGGGGGGGGGGAACTCTTCCGACATTTGATATGCTTGAAAATCCCAGATCAACTAAAGTCTCATATTAGATGTCAGGTGACATTTACGATAACGCGAAGAAACTCATGCAAATCTCTTTGATTGTTTTTATTCGCGGATATTTCGCCTTACATCTAATGTGGGACAGACTTTTAAAAACAGGTAGCTGGAGAATGTCATGTTGCTGCATGACGATGCTTGTTTGAAATAGCTTGCAAAGAGAGAGCAATGCTTGTCAAATCATTACTTAAAAGAGCCATCGTCACCCATGGTCCTTTGCAGGCACGCTGCAATTTCAGATCGTCTAAAATCAAATTTGGCCTAAGCAGAAACTATGGATCCACACTGCAGTAGTTGAACTGATAGAAAAGTCAACTAAAGTCAAATCGTTCTATGTTTGCTTAGGCCAAATTTGATTTTCAGATAGTCTGAAATTGCAGCGTTCCCGCAGAGGACCCTGGGTGACAATGGCTCTTTAAAGCATCTGTTCCTAAGCATACTAATATTTAGATTAAGATGGTGATGCTTGTTTGAAATAGCTTGCGAAGAGAGCACGATGCTTGATCAATCATTGCACAGGCATCTGTTCATAATCATACTAATATTTAGATTAACTTTTCAATACTACATAAGATGATAAATCAGTTGGTAATTAAACGACTTTATTGGTTAATTAATATCATGATTCATCAGATAAATCATGATTATCATGCTGTAACTTCTCACTCGCATCTCACTGATTCTTATGTAGCTGACATTATGTTTTTTATCCTCTAAGTTCCCCCGTAATCTACGACATTATCGGGATTAAGCTCCTTCGTGGCTTTAATGATTTAAAAACAACCGATCGTATCTGAATTGAGAATTGATATCACCTAATATCTTTTTCGTTATTTAGCAGAATTTTGGGGCCGAAATGTTTCAATCCGCAGGGTGTCCCAAAAAATTGTGCTCCGTTTGTACGGCTGCTGTGCAGGAGCTGTAGCCTTGATTGTCCCGTTTTCCATACAGTTGCATAGCGTATGCTTTAGCTTAGAGTTTGAGACCTTGTTTGAGTCAATTTGACAAATGGTTGCTGATTTATGGCACAAGAAGTTCAAAATATGTGTTTGCTTCAAAAACGGCAATTTCTTTGTTCTCCAACGATGCTCAAATCAAGTAAATATTGAAAGAAAGGATTCTAGCGTTATATTTTAATTGTTCTATATTTGAAAAATTAATAGTGTTGTTTATTCAAAACATTACACAGAGCAATCACGAAACAAGGTCTTAAGCTGTAAGTTGAAGCCTGATGCAATTAAGGAATGCTCTGTTGTACAGTATTTATCGCAGTAGTCCATGCATTATAAATCGATCGACTTTTTACTCTAATGCCAATTGCGTGATTTCACAGTTTTTATCTGCTCTTTACAGTCATTTCACGTCACTTTAATCCCAACTCACTTACATATCACATTTTTTACTATAAATCTCCCTGCTGAATGGTGATCCCATTACATGAAGTTTCGGGTGGTTTAGCTGGATTCGCATTTTGAGCATGTTCTTGACGCTACCAACATCAATCATGAGTTTCATGACACAAGAGTGAATACAACTTTACAACTTATGTATGCATCAACAGAGCTACGACTGCGTGCGCATGTACGAAAATTTGCAACTTTGCACCTAGACTTACGACGTGATTCCTTGTATTCGTTCAATATTTTAGTCTGATTACCATCCAATTCAATGAGCGATACTGAGACTTATGTAATGAGTATACTTTGCACCCTTCTAGCTTCAATTTACCAATGGATATGTCGAAAGAATGATTGCCGTCTTCGTTATCAATCTCCGATTTGTGTGCGGGTGTTATTGTTGCTGCATAGCGAAGCAAAGGTCCCTTGTCATAAGTCTAGTTTCAAGTTTCGCTCGTTTCCACACGAGTCTCGTAGAGCGATCTTCTCGCTTGCATGTTTATGTAGCAGTAGCACCTGCGTCGTACGAGCGAGTTCGATTGCATTTATTAATGTTCTGGCTTTGCAAAGAGAAGCGGCAGGTGGTACGGTTTTTTCTTCCAACACTCGCCAACGTACGGACGGTGGGAATTTAGCTATTGTCCTCAGAATAGGTGTTTTCACGAACATTTCTGCTCAGCTTATTATTGAAAAAACAATACAACTGGCGAAGACATGCGGAGATTCTTGGCTGAGGCTTGCAAAGAATAAGCTGAAGAAACAGCGAGAAGCGAGAGGAGAGAGGGATCAGCAAGCACACTTCAGTGGGCATTCGATTCCACTGAATTATAAATCAAGTGAGGGCTAAACCAATTTGCAAGAAATTGTGTTCAACGCTGTTAAGTTGGCTTACACGAGTTTGTTGGTGAAATCGTGGCTTGACAGAACCTGTTCTTCCGCTCACTTGTTTGCTTGCTTGCTTGCGTAAAACTTGTTTATGTTACGGTTTAACAAATCTTTAAAATATGGTATGCATTTCAGCAGATCGGTGTTGAACGTTGATCATATTGTACGTGGCTGCTGATCAGATCATCAACATACAGAATATACAAAAGGTGGAATATACACAAGACAGAATATACACAAGACAAATATATATCAACGCACGAATACCGGGCGATTCGTCAATTTGCAACGATTTAGCAGCTGGCCTCGAAGAAACAGTTCTCATAAATGTTTTTCTTGTTTTTTTTTAACACAGACGATAGCAGATGATGTTTTGGTTGTTGCACAAAGATTGGAATATTTGCAGTTGTGGATTCCTGATAGATTCGAATACTTTTGCAAGTTTATGGTTGCTAAGATTCCCAGTTTGCCAGTAGAAGATATGCTTATTTG
This sequence comes from Aurelia aurita, assembly GCA_004194415.1. NCBI lineage: Eukaryota > Metazoa > Cnidaria > Scyphozoa > Semaeostomeae > Ulmaridae > Aurelia > Aurelia aurita. The sequence continues at coordinate 536,336 of REGM01000190.1, read as the reverse complement.
ATAATTAGATAAGTTCTTCAAAATAATTGTCTGAAATATATAATAACAAAGAATCACGGTGGTTGTGCACAGACTAAAAGACTTGCAAAGTTAGAGTTCACATCCTTCTGCAAGTCTTTGGTTCTTGAGATTCACAGTTGACAGGCAGAAGATATCTTGCTTTGGAAAGGTTTCTCAAGAGTATTGCCGTGCATAGACGATAACAGAATTCCTTTGGATTTTGTACAAGGATAACAATACTTTCAAATTCACAGACGTGACAGATTTGCATCCTTCTGCAAGTATCTCATTTCTGAGATTGGCAGTTATCAAGCAGGAGATATCTTTCTTTAGTGACTTGAAAGGTTTCTCAAGAGTATTGCCGTGCATAGACGATAATAGAATTCCTTTGGATTTTGTACAAGGATAACAATACTTTCAAATTCACAGACGTGACAGAATTGCATGCTTTTGCAAGTTAATGGTTGCTAAGATAACAATCCAGCAGGACAAGACGTTCATATTTTAATAATTTAGGAGGTTCGTCAAAGGAATTGCCAAACTTAGTTGATAGCAGAGGCTTACTTGTGCTGTTGCACAAAGATTACAATACTAGCAAATTTAGAGACTGCACACAACTCACATGCATTTGCGAGTTTATGGTGTCTAGGATTCTCGGTTTGCAATGAGATGACAACTTGTTTTAGCAAATTGAAAATGTTGTTGTAAGATTTCACCGAATATTGCAAACAGCGGTAAACACAGAAGCACGCTTCGTGTAAATATTTACTCAACTTTCGTGCAAGTTGAAGTTTTCATCATACATCGGCTGAAATTCTTCAAACGAAAATTAACTCACCATGGATACGGGTGTGGGCGGACCTTATCATGGTAAACACAGGGCGAGTGAACCAGATGCCTCGGGGAGGAGAGATAATGCAAAGCATTCTGGGAAAAGTAATTCCAGTAAGCAAACCCCGGAGAACAAAGAACAAAGAAGTCTTAGTCATCCGACACAATCGAAAACCTCGAAGTTTCCGTCACTAACAAAGATTGGCAGATCGCACACTTTTTCATTCAGGAAGAAATCCAAGGCCAAAGATGTAGAAGCCAAAATGGCGGACGTAAATGATGAAAGGCATTTACAAGATTGTCCTAAAAGTGATGGAAAAGGATCCCGAACAAGGACGCATGATGCAAGGACGCATGATGCTTCAAAACAAAGTGACAAAACGATGAAGACTTTTGATGAAAAATTAAGACGTCAGATGGAAAAGACAGCAAAGCAGGAAGGAAAAAGGGGGCATGGATCTTCGAGGCATGCCGAGGTAACAAGGAGTCGCTCACAAGATTCACGCGTTTATAGCGAGGGAAAGGAAGATAAATCGCTCGCGAGAGGATATGACTATTCATCAACGCACTCGTACAATAAACCAACTTCAGGAAAACATCACAAAAGCCCAAGACGAAAGGATTGCAAGCGAAAAGAAGTCCCGATTGATCGAAGTTATGATTATGATAATGTCCCATTGTGGTTACGAAACCCACCGAAAATCCTTATACAAGATTTCTCATCAGATTACGTTGACGAAACGTCTTTCGATGAGGAATACTTTGATTTAGTACAATGGGCATTTCGAATTCTCGAACAACATTGCGATTTTTCGATTCATCCTCAATTCATTGAGCTCGAATTTGACGATAATGAACCAACAATTTTAGGAGCTGTTCCGCTAAATGGCAAAGAGCTGCCCGTTATAACAACTGAAACTGCACGCGTTGGGAGCACCCTTGACTACATTCTACATCCTATTTCTACTGGTGCTGCAAATGTTATGCAAACTGGCGCAAAATTCGCGGATTTCACGTCTCGGGTGTTTCGTGGAATGAACTTCGATTTGATTACGAAGAAACGCGGTGAAAACAATTCTAATGAAAAGAAATAGGCCTAAATTTGTTTTAGTTTTATCAAAATTTAGTGAAAATGATTATGTTAGTGATAATAGTAGCATACAGAGACGAGGTTTTGGGTATATCACGTGATTTTGTGGTCACTATTTTAAGATGAAATCCAGGACAGAACAGCTAAAAAATTGTATGAATAAAGTAGTATACAGAGACGAGGTTTTGGGTATATCACGTGATTTTGTGGTCACTATTTTAAGATGAAATCCAGGACAGAACAGACGTGTGGTTCAATGAAATTCAGTAGCAAAAGTATGCAATTTATAGCAAATATTGAAGAGAACTGTTCTGTTTTATTGCAAATTTTGAGAGTGACGAAACTTTACACGAAAGATCCTTTAAGCTTGAAAATATTCTAAAATTTGTTGCAGTTATCAACGTTGAAGTAAAATGTTTCGTAAATTAATTCTAGAGAGCTTTGCGCTAATGTGGAAACCAGAATTGTTTGATTGAGCAATGCAGTCTAGTCTAAATTCAAAGCAAATTGTTCCTGTTACTTTTACTTACTTTTTACTTACCAGAAAAAGGAGCTTGGAACGAGCGGTTTTATCGTATGGCGAATATTTCGAATTCTTGACAATAGAAATCGAATTCCTTTGTCCATTATTTACCGAAATGAACTGGTCATTGGTTGGAATCTTTTTGCTACGAAGCAAAAATGCTTTGTTCTGATTTCTGATTTCACATGTTTGAGTTATGAGAATAATAAAAATTCTATGGTTCTTTGAATCACCAAGAAGGGGTCTGGAGCGCGCACAATTCACGCCAAAACGTTATCATTGAAAGAGTTAGCAAGGGAGACCATTCTTTAGAAATTAATGCTGTTTATTTGATGAAAGTAAATTAGATATCAGCACCTAACGAACACCTTGAGTCCGAAATCTTAAGTAGAATGAAGATTGGTCAACCTCAGACGAAAATAGCCGATCTTAGACGTGCAGTTCAAGACCAACGTATTCTTGAAGACTTCTCTTGCGTATTTCGTAAATCCCTAGAAAACTTTGGTCAGAATTTAGCAGAATATAGCTGTTTTCGTTCGCGTCGTTTCAAACATTTTCAACGAAATAAGAACCATTGAAAAGATATCAGACACATGATATTAAACCTTTTGAATACAATGACAAGAATTTGATTTTGTTGCTCAAATTTGGAGTTTGTGATGACATGCTGACTAATACCCCATTCACGCTTGCAATTTAAGCCACCTTCAACTAAACCAGTCTATCAAATTTTGCATTCCAATTGGTCAATCCAACAAATCGAATTCATTTGATTGGCTGAAATTTAACCTGGTTTAGATAAAGCTGGTTTAGAGGCTGTTTGCGAATTGGTTGATCAGTGGTCTGTCCGACACAGATTGATTTCTTGAATAGGGAAACAGTCAAGTCCCATACATATTACCAATAGCCGAAAAGCAATCTCTGGTCGGGCGAGACCGAAATGCCCAACAAGAAAAACTACTCAGTTGATATTATGGCCTTAATTAACAAAAACGATTCCGTGTTGGATGGACAAATGATCAACCATTTCGCAAACAGTCTCTTTAACGGTATCAGTGTGAATTTTCAGATAAAGATATAAAATATTATTGATTCTTGTTTTAAAAATCTTGTGTATCAATTCACGTTTGCCTTTTTGGAACTCTTGCTGCATTATTACTACTTTTTACTGTAGTCATTTAATTAATCGAGTAATTATCAATATTTGGTCTTGCTTTATCAAGCAACCGTTGCCACAGTATATCATCCCAGTATACCTAGCTATGAGCCATTGTAAGCTTGTTAATAACGTTGCTTTAACGTTGTATGCTTTGAAAGATGACTCCATTCAATAGACAATAACGCTAAAGATGGCGGCCGCGCAAAGCATGTTGGTAAAAAGCTCCCTGACGACCACCTAGCGACATAAATGGTTTGGTCTGCCGTTTCGACTAGCTAGCTGTGGCAAAGTTCCTGCTTTGGAAAGGTTTCCTTTCGAGCCATGTTGCATTCGAATTCAAGGTCGATTCGAATTTAAGCCAGCTGGTCGAAACGGCAGACCAAACTTTTTATGTCGTTAGATGGTCGTCAGGGAGCTTTTTACCAGCATGCTTTGCAGCAAAACACAACAGAGTCTTTTGAGCCGCCATCTTTAGCGTTATGGTCTATTATGGTGGCATGCTTCCAAAGGGAAGAACCTTCACACAAATCATGTGATATTTGGTAACTTGTAAAATTATCTACGTTTTTGATTGCTGAAAAGTTGAATTAATATTGATGAAAATTCTTGTTTATACGCATGAAATTTTGATCAAAAAGAAAAGTATTATCCTTTGCTGCACCTTCCACGTAGCATTAATGGTGCCATAGTTGCATTACATTCAGCTTGTTTCTTCTTTAACACTTGCAACATTTTTAGGGAACTGCTTAGAATTCTCGTTTATATTCATAAAACATTTTAAAACAAAAAAGGTCATAAACTCTTCGCCCCACCTTCCATACAGTATTGTTGTTGATTAGATACCAGCCCATTTCTCTGTTTTTTCTACAATTGTTTTAAAGAAACTTCTTGTGTTGAAGCTGATGAAAATTCTCGTTTATATTCATGAAATTTTGATCAAACAAAATCTATCAATTATTGTTCCATCTTCCATTACAATATTGTTATTGATTGTCATTATCGTGTTTCTTCTTTTCTCTCTAACTACGTTTAAGAGGCGCTGATTGTGATGCAATCAATGTTCATGTCAACACTCTGTGCCCCACCTTCTATACAGTAGTGTTGTTGATTACATACCAGCCCATTTCTCTTTTGTTCCTAAAAACGTTTCAAGGAAACTTCTTCGAAGCTGATGAAATGCTAGTTTATATTCATGAAATTTTGATCAAATATTATCTATCAATCATTGCCCCACCTTCCATGCAGTATTAATGTTGATTGTACATTATCTTGTTTCTTCTTTTATCCCTAACCACGTTTAAGGGAGTTGCTCGTGATGCAATCAATGATAAATGATGACGTTAGCACCTGTGTCCCCCACGTTCCATGCAGTTTTGTTGTGATTATGTACAAGCCTTCTTCTTCTTTTATTCTAAGAACGTATCAAAGAACTTGCTGTGTTCAGAGTTGTTAAGATTTGAGAAGTTTGAACAATCAACTGTGACTGATTGTCATTAAAGAGTTTTTCACTACCACAACTTTTCCAAGAATTCCAAAAAAAACATTATTTCCTAGGTACAGTATCTAAAATTATTGAGATTGAAACTAATTTTCATAACAATTAACTCAGCCCAATTCCACTTGCTATACACCAAAATTTAAGTTAATTTTTGATCATCATATTGAACCAGCATTCAGACTAATAAGAGCAAAGCCTTAATTAGCAGGCCGTATCAAACATGCATATAGGATTTGAAACAGCCGGTAAAGACCTGACTGGATCAAATCTTCTTAGCTTCGACTTCGTTGTTTTCCAAAACGTAAGAATCAAATAATCCAAGAAACTAGAGGTTCAAAAAAGCTCCCAAAACTTCGTAAAGTTGAAATCAATGGAATGGATATGCATGTCGTACCTTCTTACTAGCGCGCAAAGAGAAGCGAAGATGCCTGTTTTAGTCGGAAATGCTCCATAGATAAAAACCAACCTTTGGACCTGAGAGAACTGGTTTTGAGATATGTTAAGGTCTTTAGAATTTTTGTGACGTTTAATAAAAATATGTTTGTTGCGTGTGGTACCATCAAAATTAAACGACAATATAATAAATAAATGATTGAAGTACCATAAAATAGCGTGGATGTAGAAAACACGACGTTTCGAGCATGTACTCGTTATCAAGTGACTCGAAATCAATCGAGCCGAGTAAAGAGAAGGAAAGATTTTGTGACGTTTAGCTGTTTTAGTTGCTGGGAGCGTTGCCAAGAGAACATGCCTCTGGTTGGAACAACTCTTTGGAAATCAACCTTTGGACCTAAGAAAACGGCTTTTGAAATATGTTAAATTCTTTTAGAACTTTACGACGTTTTAGCCGTAATAGTTGCTGGGAATGTTGTTGTAAAGAGAACATGCCTATTTTGCGCCGAGATACGTAAACAACTTTTGGACCTAAGAGAACAGGTTTTTAAATGGTTTAAGTTCTCTTAGAATTTTAATGACGTTTTAGCTATCTCAGTTGCTCGTAGCGTTGTTTGAAGATTGTTTAACTTCATATCAACCAATTTGCTCACAGTTGGACTCATGAAGTGAAATTATTTCAAGTCTTAAATTGTTATTATAAAGCTTTCCAAGTTACATGAAAAAATAATGAGTCAAGAACAGATGTTAAGCCGTTCTGGATCATATCTGCAAGTTTGCGCTCTGTCGAGGAAAAGCTTGACGTTCGCTAAAATGAACATGCTGTAGACTTACTACTAAAGCCCTTTGCTTCGCTATGCAACTACAACAACAACACAGCATCACCCAACAAGGACTCATGCACAAACTGTTTTAAAGCCAGGACAGCCAATTTTGTGCCATAGGAAAGCAGTGCGAAGCAAAACGTCTCCCAAGCACCAGTCGGAGCACAAACGATGTCGTAAGATCCTGAGACGAAAAACACTCTTTTAACTTTAGGTTAGATGTATCCTTGATGGCATTGGTTTTACCAATCAAAGCAAAACTGCACGCGATTACAAATTTTTTTCTTCGCCACTGCTCTGAGACTGTTTCACAAAATGCTGGAGAATAACGACGAGCCTTTTAAGGCTTCTGTCCAATCATGTAATCGAGAGTAGACCTTTTAGCTATTCTACAAGAGAATCTTGATCGAGCGATATTTTTATACATATATACATATACATTACATTACGAGCGAGATATACGAATGGTTCGATTGAGTGGTGTTACAGCTTCTAGCACTTTTGCTCGCATTCGAAAATTCTACAAAATGTATAAAAATATCGTTCGATTCAGATTATTTTTTAGAATAGCTAAAAGGTCTATTATCGCTCAACCTCGAACCCAGGAGGCCGAAGACACTGATAGCCCTGGAATCGAGGTTGATTGTCGCTGCCCCAAAAGGTTGGGTCCGTTGTCCGGGTTTTTGAAGAGTAGGGTTCGAGCATAGCTTGAGCGAATTAAAAAGCTGAATTCAATAAGGTTTGGAGCAAAAACAACGAATCAGGTTATAAGTCTACTGCTTGCTTTGAAGACATCTTGTAATTGATTGTTGAAATCGTGGTTTCCTAACCCGTTGTGACAGTCTTCTGTGGTTTGGAAGTTTGGTTACAACAAAGATAATGGAATCTTTGGTTACAAATATACATCTGCTGTAATATGCAAGCCTTGGTTAATAACAAAATGTAGTATCCAACGACAATCAGAGAAGTGACTGATTTATTTGTCAATGTGAGATATTTCGCTTAGAGCTGTATATAGATGAAAGGAACCCAATAGGGTGACTCTCGAAAAATGCCTTCCCGAAAAAAGTCATAGCCGATTTGGCACGTTTGGAATGGTGAAAGTGAAGGTGAAGTTGCGTTTTTTAGCGCCAAGAGCTGGGATCGCAGAAGTAGAGAACACCTAATCGATTCCGCGACCCCTTGTCATGATGCTCAAATGGTGGGGCTCTACCTGGGATCTAACCCTGTCCGCCTGACTGTTCTGGCTGCAAAGTCAGAGGATTACACCACTGCGCCACAACACCTTCAATATCTGGAATGGAATGGATATCTGGAATGGATGGAATATCTGGAGCATGGACATAAGAATCAGGGAGCACTGGGGGCACTGCGCCCCTAATGTTTTTCAAAAGTGCCCTATTTTAACCTCAAAGTGCCCCTTTCCTCGACCTTTTTTAAGTTTAAAAGTCCCCTTTCAGTCCTAAAAAGGAGAAGGACCCTTCTTAGAGCCGTGCCCCCCGAGCGAGAACTGCTTTCTACATCCCTGGTCTGGAGATGATGTNCAGAGAAGGGACTGATTTATTTGTCAAAGAGCTGTATATAGATGAAAGGAACCCAATAGGGTGACTCTCGAAAAATGCCTTCCCGAAAAAAGTCATAGCCGATTTGGCACGTTTGGAATGGTGAAAGTGAAGGTGAAGTTGCGTTTTTTAGCGCCAAGCGCTGGGATCGCAGAAGTAGAGAACACCTAATCGATTCCGCGACCCCTTGTCATGATGCTCAAATGGTGGGGCTCTACCTGGGATCGATACCTGTCCGCCTGACTGTTCTGGCTGCAAAGTCAGAGGATTACACCACTGCGCCACAACACCTTCAATATCTGGAATGGAATGGATATCTGGAATGAATGGAATATCTGGAGCATGGACATAAGAATCAGGGAGCACTGGGGGCACTGCGCCCCTAATGTTTTTCAAAAGTGCCCTATTTTAACCTCAAAGTGCCCCTTTCCTCGACCTTTTTTAAGTTTAAAAGTCCCCTTTCAGTCCTAAAAAGGAGAAGGACCCTTCTTAGAGCCGTGCCCCCCGAGCGAGAACTGCTTTCTACATCCCTGGTCTGGAGATGATGTTATCAAAGCCACCAAATAGCTGTATTTTTTCTGGAAACAAGACCAGCTTTAAAGAAAAAAGAGCTGGGGTACGAACTTCTAGCGGAAATAAAAAAGTCCTCTAAAATGGCAGTACCTGAAACTTCCACATTAGGTGCCATAACTAAAGTACAGAAGATTGATAGGTTGAGACAGGCAAGCCCGTCGGAACGCAATTCATATTGGGGGGCTGAAACCAGATGCGAGCGGAGCGATCAAAAATGGGGGGTCCGGGGGCTTGCCCCCGGGAAATTTTTGTGACCACGCCCTTTAGATCGTTGGAAAACGCCTCTATTCTGAAGAATCTGCCATCTAAAGGGGCAAAGGATCGCGACTAAAATCACTTAGAAATAGACCGTTTTTTTAATAGAAACATGATAGCTTGATAACTCTGATAACTTCCTCTAGTATAAGTAAGTTTAAATCTTCATTTCCATAAGCTTGACTTTTCAACAGCCTTTTTCTCTAAAAAGGAAGAAACTTCAGCAAATTATTTGGGGGGCTGAAGCCCCCCAGCCCCCCCGCTTCCGACGGGCCTGGACAGGAGACACGAAATTTGCCCACCACCCCACAGACCTCGCTATCGTGATTAGAAAATGATCGACGATCAGCTAAAGGAGCAAAGAGGAATTCACGGAGGCCGTATCGGTTATTATTGTTGGTGCCTTTGGTCATCTCCAAATTTCTTAATCTTTTGTACCCTTTGGGAGTACCGAAAGTTTGCAGTTCCCTTGCTATGAGATTTTCGTTTCCAGAAACTATACAGTATGCCCATTACAAGAAACTGAGAGCGACTTGATGAAAATGGGTGTGTAACCAATAACCTGTGTAATGGTACACACCCATTTTCATCAAGTCGCTCTGAGAATCGATCACCAACATGGGCGTAGGGGATGTCCAACCTTTAGGGAGGCTTGGTATGGATCTTGCCGGATGATGATGGCTTGATTGAGATAAAACTGCCATGCCTCCTACTCCTATGACCACGAAGCCATTTTAAAAGTAGAGCACAATTAACAAAAGCCAGTCAGGTGTAGCCTGCGTGCAGACTCTACAGTGCGGAGGAGGGAAAAGGAGAGGAAGGCCAACAAATTCCAATCGCTTTTGCTTTCAAGTTTTGAATGACAAACGCTGCATATTTGTTGCGACGCCATTGATCGAGGCCAAGTTGAAACGCAGACACGGTGAACACTTGTTACCAGGCTATTTCACGTCATTGTTGCACGCACGGTTGCACNAACAAAAGCCAGTCAGGTGTCGTAAGGATAGTGCCTTCGCAGGAGAGGACGATGCAGGGAGAAACGACAGTGTTGTCCAATTAATTCACACACATGACACGCAAATGCATAATCGTACGGGAAGATGAAATCTGGGGGGGGGGGCTGCCCGATAAAAAGTCAATTGTTTGCGAAAATTTTACCCGACTTAAGGCGGATTTTCGCCCGAATTTGGCCGATTTCTGTAAATTTTTCCAACGTTGGGGGGCTGTAGCCCCCTAGCCCCCTGTCTCCTACGCCTAAGCGCAAATGGTTATCAATTGGGGGGCATTCATAAAGCTACAACTCACAATTCTCCGATTATTAAGACCCCCTCTGCCTTGCACGCCTTTTGAATAGAAAAATGGGCAATTTCATAAAGAGGGTGTACTTTTGGCTGAAAACCCCCCCCCCCCTCCCCACCATATTGCATCCGTTATGTCCTTGTGACAGTAAATTTATCCTGCGCAGCGATAAGTTCCCCGTCGGATTTGAGCCACTGCGCAGTTATCCTACGCAGCGTCGCGTTGATGTAACACACCTTTAGAATGTTTTATTATTTGAATTATCCAATATGGCTTCTGCGAACGTATCAGAAAACTCAGCTGACCTATCCAAGGCGAAATCAAATCAAGCAAGCTGGGTCAAGCTTAATATTGGTGGACAAACCTTCCTTACAACCAAAACTACATTGTCGAAAGCACCAAATAATTTCCTGTGTCGTCTTTGCAATGAAGAAGCCGATCTGCCGACCGATCGAGTAAGTTGTTTCAGAACGAGAGATTGACATTTATGCTTTAGCTTTTATTCAGCTGTCCTTGACTGCTAATGGCCTTCTGTGTCATGCTTTTACAGACATCCCATCTTCGCAATGAAATATATGGTCCCATTTTAGTGATTTTTCGCCCTTTCCCCGAAATTTCCACCTCAGATTTACTTCCAAGACCTAATTGGGGGATTTACTGAGTTTAGGATTAAATTTTGGAGAATTTCGACGGAGAAAAGAACACCAAAAGTTGAACTCTTTGAGGACTATGACACATATCGTCACATCTGCTTCCACCTTCAAATATGATCTCTTGAAGGAAATACCTTGATGCTATTTACCTTCCATTATTTCCTGAAAGCCACCAAACTTTTGGATCTTCGAAGTCAACTCTAATGACACTTACTGCTTAACTTCTACAGTTATTTTTATGAAGACCTCCTTGGCTGTGTTACCCATATACATTTATAATAGGCCACCCAACCAGATAGACATAACATAGTCTAGTTTAGTACATTCATACGGCTCTAGGCCAGGCCCCATTTGCAAATGTCACGATAAATGTAGGCAAGGACTTTTGAGCCTTTTGACAAGGAAGTTTATGTTGATTTTCCCATTTTATTACAGTATACATAGATAGTACATATAAAACATGGGTGCTGCTAAGATTGCTTAACAATCAACTGTCTACTTTGGCATTATGCAGTTGATTGAAGACATGTTAGATGGCAGAGTACAATTAAAACAGATTGAAAATAGATCACCCCATGATAGGGCTGCCAAAGTGTATTGCTTTGAAACTCACAGAATAGGATACAGAACTGCATTCTGCTGTTACTTCCTGTTCTTTCTCAGACGTAAACTTAAAAACCCTTATTGGAAAGACAAATACAATAACTCTTTAAATAAGGAGTTAAAAAATAACCTCCCCAGCGATTAGGCACCCTTCCAGTGCTAGTTTTTAAGACAATGAACAGAGTCCAGAGCTACGCTTGTGCAAAGGTCTTAGCATATGATCTTGGCATGTGTGTGGTCATTGTGTAGCGAAAAACAATGGCATGTGTAGTCATTTTCTTTTTCCTATGTATGGGTTACTCTACTTTGCTCCTTCTATTACTTTGATAAGAGCCAGGGCTTGGGTAGAAAATATGACAAACAGCTAAACTTAATATTCTGATCCGACACTGGTCATTGCAAGATGTGAGATAAGAACAAAAAAGAACCAAGTATACAATTGTAAATGTGTTTGTTTAGAAATTACACACATTTTTTATGAGAAACTAAGAAGTTGGCCCAGTACTGAAAGTTTCTGAAAATTATCATATTTTGAGTATATATATACTGAAAGTTTCTTTACAGTTCTAAGAAGGGTCCTCAAATTCATGTTGTATTTATCGGTGGGGGCTCTCTTGTGCCTTCATGAATATTTTATAGCCAGTTTTACGAACCTCGCTGCTGTTTATACATTACTTAAGTAGCACTATGTAGTAAAGTGCATGCAACAAACAAGCAGAAGGAGGTGAAATAAAAAAGCTTCAGACAAACTAAAACATCTTTCAATATTTTCACAGACTCCAGTTTCTTGATTTTTTTGGTGATCTGAAAGTTGAGTTCATTATAAAGAGTTTCTTATAAAAAATACGTGTAGCCAATAGGAACAAACCATGTTCTTGAATCCCCTCCTGGGTGAGACAGAGGGCAATTGATGAAGTGCATTTTTATATTTGTGTCACAATGGACAATCGTGGTTTTAGTCGTTGGCACCAGGAACACAAAAATACTATAATTTGCTAATTGAATCTGTGACCCTAGGTTAGCCATTGAAGAGACTAGTGTGCTGGAGTATAGGCATACAGAAAGTAAATTTTTCGTTGTTGTTTATTACTAGAAGTTGTGTTTAGTGAAAGTAAATACAAAATAAGATGCGTTGATGAAGAGAGACAACAAAATCATAGCAATGGTCCAGAATGAAAACTTTGTCCTTCTAAGAGAAAAACTAAATTCATTTTTTTAGCAGCTTTTTTTTTATCAAATGTTTCCCTTAGGGTTGGGTTTCCTTTTTCGGCCAAGTTCCTTCCAAACCAAGTGTCAAATTTGTGGTAATCGTTGTCAGATTTGTTATTTTGAAGACGTCTTTGTGATACAGGACTACTTCAACTTTAATGAAAATCGCAATCTAATATTTCAGGATGAAAATGGAGCTTTCATGATTGACAGAGATCCTAGATACTTTGGACCAATCCTGAATTTTCTTAGACATGGAAAAGTGATCATTGACAATGATTTATCAACTGAAGGTAAGCAAATTCATGGGCCAACTTCTCTCAAAGAATTCTAAGATCTTACACATATATCATTTTATCTACCGTGCATTTTGATTTTTAAAAGCACTAAGTTTTTAACAGATTTCCTATGAGCATTTTCTTTCACATGGAATTTGTTCTGTTCTTATAAACAAAAAATTCAAAGTTTCCACGCAGCAATTTGAGCAACGGCATGGCTGAAATATAAGTTTTCAAGGGTTAAAATGCAAGGAACATCAAAGAAATTTTGAACGTTCAAAGATTATTGCAGGTTTCAGGCAATTGCATCCGTAGCCATGAAATGCATGCTTGGAAGGACGAACCACAGTGGGGATGAGTAAAGCCCAAGGGGAAATTTTCAAGACCACATCCTTTTCCCCTTGAGAAGCTTCCCTTTAAACTTCAGAGAATGCCCGTATATTCATCCTAAAAAATTCAAAATCTTTCTAGATAACTCCTCCCACAACTTTTCCCCTACAGATTGTGCTGGATTTGAAAAGCTGACCGATGTATCACTGTTTGGAAAAAATATATATACAAGATTTTTCAAACAATCAATTTTTTAGGGTTCTTTCTTGAATGCAAATAGATTTTTATCAAAGCCATAAAGATTTTTATTGAGTGATATGCCCCTTGAGAATTGGGGGGCTTTCAAAATGCTTGGTATTTCATCTTTTTGATGCCACTATTTTCATGCCCCCTACATTACCACCGGCAAAGTCTATTTTGTTTCAAAGCAACCTGATTGAAAAGGCTCCTACATGATTTTGCAAAAGAAAGACAAAAGACTGGTTAGGAAATTGATGTTGTTTTGACCAATTTATTTTTGCAGGTGTTCTAGAAGAAGCAGAATTCTATAATATACCATCCCTTGTCATAATATTGAAAGAAAAGATAAACGCAAATGATAAAAAGAATCCAAAGGTTTGCTTCAGATTTGTTAAAATTCTTGTTAGTTTTATTGAAATATTGTTGATTTGATTAAAACATGGTTTCTATGATTCTTATTGAAGGCTGTTGACTCTCATCCATTTGTTGAGCAATCTACTTAAGCAAGAAAGCTTCTTTTAATTGTTCATGCAAGTGAATTTTTTAAAGGAATTTATTCATATTGGTAGACACTGAAGACAAAAGGAGAATAGTTGAGCTAGCTGTAGAAACCTTACCTGATGCTTTTTGAGCTGAAATTATAAGTAAGCTGATTTTTAAAGCTAAAACTGGTAGCCTTCCCTCTAAGTGTTTTGTTACTATTAAGAGGCCATAGAGATTTGACCCATTTCTTGATTTTAAAAGCTGATATATCCACCAGACTTGTTCCTTCTTAGTTAGTGCAATATCTAAAAAAGATTTTGTGCTATTTGAGAATATTCTTAGTGATTTCCAATTGGATAATCAGAATTTCCCACCCTTCCATCATCCCCCCTTAGTTGAGTGTGATAACACCCTGCCAGATTTAGGGGGCAAATGGGCGCAACTGCCCCCTTCATGATGAAAACTCAGCTTGGCGCCCCCTTTTTGGCGAGAAGGCACCCCTCATCGTAACCTTAACACACTCTTTTTTAACTGTTTCAATCAGAATGTAGGGAAAACATACAAATCGAGGCGTTATTTAGTAAGAAAAACCTAAGAATTTTCTTAACCAGAAGTCCAAAGATTTCATGCGCCTTTGGCGTGCTTATTTTCTATTATATTTTCGGCGCCCTCTCTGCAGGTTGCCCCCCTTCAAATTCGGGCTGGATCTGCCCCTGACCCCAGCTGAGACTGTTAGTTCTCTTTGGTAATATGGAACGATGAATGTGAATTGCTAATAATCGTCATTTGCACAATTTGTTTGCATGCATATTAGAATTGAACTCGGTCATTAACGGGAGGCAACTGTTTCTCCAATCCCTGCTAAAACATATTTCTAAAAATGGAAAAGAAATGATTTTCAGAAATTTTGCGTTAATCAGAAGTTTTGATCAGTTATTGATGTTTTGTTGATGTTGATGTTTCATCCACAAAACTGAATTTCTGCGACTGGTTGACTTCCTGATGGTTTAGAGAAGAGACATTAGAACACAGATCTTCAATGTTCTTACCCCTGTTAAGTTAAGTAAATTACACTATTACATTAACATTAATACATTACTGTTTACATTAACAGTAACACGTATTGGTCTGTTTATTTTAGGGTCCGATGAAGCATATATACAGAGTGTTACAATGCCAAGAAGAAGAGCTCGCTCATACCATCTCAAATATGTCAGATGGATGGAGATTTGAACAGGTGAGGTCCTTTTATGTTATATTCGAGATTTGAAATGAGGTATTGTTTTGACCTCCAATGTCGAAAAAAATACTTTGTAATCTAAATTCAGTAGGAGAGCAATAATTGCTTGCACTATTCTCACATCTGCATCTTCGGTAGAAACCTGCAAGATATTTTTTCGTAATTTTGACAGTTTTTGCTATCGTAGTTTGCGCGAGTTCAGACTTTATGGTTCAAATTAAACTCATTGAACTCTGACGTAATTTGAGTGACTCAGTGACCACAGGTTATTAATGTTCAAAATGAATCTTTTTACATGTGCGATGGCTAATCATAGAAAGGCCAACACCTTTGACCCAAAAGTCCCAAGTGGTTTCTCAGTAAGCCTTTGGGTTTTCTTCATACAAATTTTGCGGCGTTGGTTTTCAGAACGCAATGGTTTAGGCATAGAGTTTGAAACTGGAGATAAAATATTCTAGTTTATCGTGGGGTTTGAGTTGATTTCAGCAGACTGTTTTATTTGGAGACGAACAGTCATTGCGTTGAAAGTTTTATCCGCTTTAATTCGCCTTTTAATAATTTATTTGATCTTGAAGATAATGCTTTATTTTTAACTGTTATTCCTTTAATTAATAGGCAGTTGTTTTGGTTCACTGCAGAGCTGTTCCCAGGCGTTTCTTATATATTTTGGAAAATATGTTTAAACTCGTAGTCAAAACTTTGAAGGCTGTTTCAGCTTGTCGACATTGTGCAAGTGACGCTGGCGACTTTGCTTAAGGCTGGCAGTCATCTTTAATTAAAACCGACAACGCGTATTTTTTATAAGAAACTAAGAATTTGACACAATACTGATTTGCTTCCTAAAATTCTCATGATTTGAATACTCAAAATTTCTTGACAGTTTCTCAGGAGTTTCCTAACAATCTTGTTGTTTACATCATCCTGTGTCCTTGCGAACAATTCACAGCGCAGCTTTATGAAGCCATGCCACTGTCTAGACATTACTCAAGTACCTTCCGAGTAACACAATACAAGAAATAAGTGAAATAAAGTAAACTATGCTAAAGATTTCCTCGATTAAAAGAAAATTGTCTTAAATATTTTTTCTAGCACCGAAGATTCTTGGTTTTTAGTGATATAGGAGTTGAGTTTCTTGTAAAGAATTTCTTTTAAAATATACGTGCAGCTGTCTTCATGAGAGTGAGTTCGTTGTTTGTATTCCAAAATCTACCTTTACTGGAAAAGTATCATCCGTTCCAGACCCGATAACCGGGTGAGTCAGAAAAATGTATCCACTGTTTGAAAAAGCGTTCCGGAAGAGTTATGCAACCAATTTGTAAAATTTTAGTTCAATCATCTTATTGAGGATTCAACTTAATTTTCAAGATTTTTCTCGTAATTTAGGAGCATTATTTCCTTCTGAAATTAGGAATTAGCCAAAGTCCAATTTCTTAATATTCCCAAAACCAGCTAAAGATGGCCTGTTCACTATCATGTAGATTTTGAATTTTTGATACCCAGCATTGATGGGAAAGCATAATTACATTTCAACAGTTTCCGTATCATTAGAAAGCAATGCCTGACCTAAAAAAACATTATTTTACCATTTTAATTGTTGAAATATGGATCAAATACAGCCAATCACTTATAGTTTTAGGAAAAGCCAACGGAAGCTAGTTTTCGGGAATTCTTCATTTGAGATTATGATAATTCATTGTAAATTATAAATAGATTCTCAAAATAAAGTTAAATCCTCAGTCAGGCAACGGAGTTGTAAGTTTTCAAATTGGTGTGATAGTTTTTTTATTACGATTTTTCAAAGAGTGGATACATTTTTCTGACCCACCCGGTATTAGAAAGTCGCTTTTATTAGAGGTTCGAAAATTCTCAGCACAAGTCTCCGTAACGTCGTATTTCTGACGAATAGATCTCGCTAATGTTAGATTACATTTCACTGATTTTACACAGTGTAATAGCTCAGATATGAAAATAAATAAGAAGCCTTGAGACAGATCGATCTTCAGCATGCACACAACTAGAATGGCCTATCTAACAACACGTGTCTACTGAAAATGAGGCTAAATATAATTTATGCACATATCTAATTATTTATTTTTCAGAGGGGACAACAACAGCTGTGATTGATTTTCCAAATATCTAAAATAGATCTAATGTTAGATTACATCTCAATGATTTGACACAGCTGTGATTGATTTTCCAAAAATATCTAAAATCGCTTTACAGAAGTGATAACCTCCTTTTTATCTCTCCTTCTTTCCTTGCTTCTCGTAACTCCTTCTCTTTCCTTTTCATCTTATGCAACCATAGCTACAACCAAAGAAGAATGTCTCACATCAACAACAACAACATCTTTCATCCTTTTCCTTGCAGTTGCTGAATATTGGTAGTAATTACAATTATGGGCCGGAGGAGCATACAGAATACCTCTGCGTAGTATCCAGAGATGTTCATGATTCGTCGGCGACTGCTGCCCCTGATAAACAACCATCAAAGGTAAGGGCTTCCAACTGAATTGCTTTCTAACTAAAAAAATAACTAAAACTCTAACCCCCCCCCCCCCAATTGCCCGCTGTGATCTGATTAGCTCTCTTACAAACCATTATTAAGTTTTTGTCAGAATTCATTGCCTGAAGCACCTGAAGCAAGGGCGCCTACCTTGTTTGTGTGTGTTGTTAGCCCTTTTTCTATTACGTACTTGCTGTCTTATCGGAGGATTTGCTGTCTCGTCGTTCTTCAATCCATATTACGTAAGAATAATTTTGCGGTTTCAAATTCAGGTGCAAATGTAATACGATATCAACGGTCATAAGAGATGACCACAGGGAACCAGACAGCAGGATTTTTGAATAGCAGTTGCTCCATGTACTATATCACGAAACAGTATTGTGAATAAAACCAATTCATACAAGGTAGGCGCCAGAAGTTCAAAATATCTTTTTAATCTATAGTCTGTCTCACATTAGATATCACATCAAAATGTCTGCGAATAACAACAATTAAAGTGTTTGGCATGAGTAATTTTACGTTATCGCGAATCTCACTTGACATTTAATTTGAGATAGCCTTTAACTTCATTTCTTTCTTTCTTCAAAGGTGTTTCACTTACGTGGAGGCAGGAACTAAACATCTCAATTTCTAAAGTCAAGTGTTGCTCTTAATAAAGGTGACCTTGGCTTATCTACTTGTAAATTCTTGGATAATTACAAATCCGCGGCAAATCAGCCAATCAGTGGTATAACAGCGTCGAAAACCAAGAAAAGTGTTGCAGTTCCAGGAATTCCTCGCCCTGTGTCTCTGTTTAATGCGGAAGTAAAGGTAACTGACTGTTGTGGACAAATAATTTAGAGCAATCTGCTTCTTATAGATATTTAAATCCTTTTTTTAATATATGTGTGATCCCTCAAATGGATTAGTTAAGGTATTTCTAGACGGTAAATCCGGCCTTTGATAACTTAACTTTAAAATCTAGCTGAAGAGGTTCTTAATAGAAGTAAAGATGCCAACTGATTGTTGGGGAACGAAAAGGACTTTTTAAACATCTTTCTGTTATTTCAACGAATTACACGACAACTCGAGCTTGAATTTATTTTTGAAGAAATAAATGCTTTTAACAATGTCAGCATATCTGATCTGAAAATGGGAAGGTTTCCATATCTGGTATTTACAACAGTTTGGTCCATATGTTCTTGGTCACATACCCTCACATTTACTTTCTAACCTTTCGAAATGACCACGTATGACGGTAGATTGTAAGTGCCTTTATTTTGGGGGCACAGTTTGTACCGAAAGGCCCGTCTCGAGTAATAGCATCTACACAATGATATCGAAGGTCCTTGGTTACTTTTGAAAGTTGAAAGGCCACTCTTTCGTTCTTACAAGACGACTTGGGCAAGTCCACCGTATCATCGACATATTCCTTGCTGATAACGCTGCAAGGTAGCAAAGGCTTCAAAACTTTACAATTAATTATAATTTAAAGACCCACTGCCAACCATGATCCTTTGTGCGCCGAATGAAAAGCAAGACAAAGTGAATCTAGGCCAAAAACGACTTTCAGATAATCTAGGCCAAAAACGGCTTTCAGATAAGACGAAAGTCGGCTTTGGCTCCACGAAGGATCATGGTTAGCAAAGGGTCTTTAATTTTCAATAGCTTGATTCGAGAGCATTTTCATATCCGTGTTAGTTTCAAAATTACGCCACTTGTTGGTAGTAGCGTCGAAATAGTCCTTGCTCGTAACGTTGAAAGATTCACAAGTGAATAATTTGATTCGAAATGAATAATGTTTTGTAGTTGGTTGAAAGAAAATAAAACAATCGTAGAAAAAAAANAGTTTCTGTAGTTTCTGTAGTTTGCAGTTCTTGAACAATATTCTACCCAAATTACCTAAAGTAGTTCTATCGCGTTCCATTTTAATTTTTGCCCGACTGTTTTTGAAGAGAAGTTTTGAAAATTTTCCCGACTGGCATCGTTTTTCGATAACTGGGGGGGGCTGCCGCCCCTCAGCCCCCCCGGCCCGAACGCTTATGGTGGAAGAATTTCCACCGAACTGCCACCAAAAAAGACCTCTTTTATTTAGACGATCCCTAAGTTTTACTCGAAATTTAATCAAATTTTTTTTGTTCTGGTGATTTCTAGGGCTAAATATTGAGCGGTGTATAGATGGACCCGCCAAATGTTCCAACTGCGACTCGATAATCGATACACAGAAACTGGACTAAGTTGTCGGTAGCGAGTCAGTCATTCTGACACTGTAATGGTAGCCTGCGCGCAGCCTCAACACTGCGGAGGAGTGTTGAGGCTGCGCGCAGGCTATGTAATGGCGGATGGCCTAAGTAAACTCCGATGGCAAAAACAGCTCAAACGTTTCCAGTGCTGGAGGCTGGTAAAACAGATCAGGAATCGTCACAGCTCGGAAATTTAGTCCAGTTGTGATAACTGATCTGGAACAGGGTCGACGTTTGCTAAAAAATCTCAAATTACGTGGAATCGAATGGGCTTCATGATGACCTGATCCTAACCCTTGAGCCCTAAATTAATTTTTGACGCCATAATCATTGAAATCCGTTGGAAGCTTACCAAGTTAAGCGTTTTGAAGGCCAAGTTTGGGTAACTCTCTTTCTAATTCTATCAGGATTTGGAAAATAATTTACTTTACGTAACCATTGTTGAAGTTCTACAAAGGATCTAAATATTCCAAATCCGAAAATAATTAACAAGAAGCATGAAATTGAATACCATAAGAAATGGCTTTGGATGCACTTCAAGTTGTTGAGAAACCTCTGGCTTAGGCTTTCGTACTTTGTACATAACTGGCATTTCAGACCTTTCAACCCAAAAAATGAGTAATTGTTTAACTGATTCCAAAGAGTGCGATGTCAAAAATCTATTTGGTGTTCAGCGGTCAAGATCGAGCTTTTTGGAGCTCGTTTGAATTGTCGTTACTTCTAGATATTTAGCAAAAACTAAATAAGTTTTTTGGAACGAACACCCTGTAATAAGTCTGTATTCCTTTACCCCAGAGAATGTCTGTGCAGAGCTAAGGAGGGTGCTCAGTACTGTACTGAACAGAAGTTCTCTGAGGTGTCCTTACCCAATTCGTAGATGTAGTTAGTGGAGTGTTTCCCAACACATTCAGTTTCAGCAGAATCAACACATGGTTTGTAGTCAATGCCAACGCAGCGGCTAGATTTGCCATACATAGCGTATCTGTGTTGTGGAGAAGGACCAGACCAGCATTCGCCATAAAACTGCAGACCAAAGTATCGCCAGTTCTTTTTCTGAGTCATTGCAGCGCATTTGCAATAAAGGCTAAAAAGAAAGGAGCACCGTTAGCAAACCACAATGCAAGACTTTTCATAAGAAACCCTTTATAAGAAACCGAAATCTCAGATCACCAAAAAATTAAGAAACTTAAGTAATGGGGAAAAAATAAGTTAAGAAGCCTTTTATTTTGTCTAGGAAGATAAGCCTAACTTTGCTTTTTTGCCGTATTCTGTTATTCGGTACTACTGGGTGAATCAGAAAAAGGTTTAAACGGTTGAAAGCCTCCAGCTCTCAAATTATTCATCGGATTCCTAAAATTTGATAATATCAGCGCAACTAACAAGTCAAAATAAATATAAAAATTTAGTTTGTGAAAATCGTTTGTGAATTCTTTGAAAATCTCAATTTTTTTTAAATCCTCACAAATCTTGCAAAATCTTGAAAAATCTTAAAAAATCTCGACAATCTTTGAACATCTCGATAAATTTTGACACCTCAAAAATCTCAAAATTTCAAAAGGTCTTAGAAATCCTAAATAATTTTTGAAAATCTCAGAAAAAATCTCAATAATCTTTGAAAAATCTGAGAGATTTTTAAAATCTCAAAATCTCGTATGCAATTTTTGGAGTGATTTGCCCCTCGATTCGGTACTACTGGATGAGTCAGAAAAATGCTGAAACGGCTGAAAGCCTCTAGCCCTCAAACAACCCATTGGATTCCTAAAAACTGATAATATCTGCGCAACCAACAAATCAAAATAAATATACAAATGTAATTTGTGAAAATCGGTAATATCTCTCTCGTGTTACAAGCGATTTGATAAAGATCTTTCATCTCAAAATCCTTCAAAACAGGCCTAAAATCCTTGATCAAATTTGCCAACAGTTCGGCCCCACAACTATTACGCATAGTTGGGCTCTATCGGTCTGTCTTATTGCTCGGGTATCTTAGAGGGTACGTAAGGAGGCTGCTGCATAATTTTATACACTTCGCTGTTTATCGCTTTTGATCTATTTATGGATTGTTAGCAAAATTTTAGTTAGGATTTTAGGCTTGTTTCGAAGGATTTTGAGATGAAGCATTTCTATAAAATCGCTTGTCACTTTAGAAATGTATCTAAATTGCACTTGCCTAAGTCTCTCTCGTGTACCTAAACCCAAAAAACCTAAACTAGGCCTAAATCCCTAAATAATGGACACAGCTTTTCAATTTTTAGAATCTAGTGAATAGTTCGGAAGCTACGGTCTTTCAAACTTCCAAACATTGTTCCGTCACACCCGGTATAACTTTAGTTACGTGTCTAGAACACAGATATGGTTTCAGAAAATGCAGTAAAACAAAGGAACCCAGGGAAGTCTAGATTGTTCCCACAGCAGAAACATAGAACAGAGACAGGATTAGAATTTAGGAAATAATTATACGTACGAGTGAAGTGATCCTGGGAAGTCACCCCAATCAATGAGTTTACCATCATAATGATGGTTGATTGGATCTCTTGTGTTCAGGGAAACAAGGGATCCAGGGAATAAGCCTAGATTTTTCCCACAGAAGAAAGATAGAAAAGAGACAGGATTCAAAATTATAAATTAATTATACGTACGAGTGAAGTGATCCTGGGAAATCACCCCAATCAATGAGTTTACCATCATAATGATGGTTGGTTGGATCTCTTCTGTTCAACAGTTCATATATCAATGGGCGAACAGGCTTGATTCTATCATGGTAGCAACCAACTTTCTTCCATCTTCTTTTGCATTTATCTAAATCTATAATTCAATAGAAGAGAGTGAAGCAGTCAGATTCATCTCAATAAAATGTTTATACAGATTTATAGTTTCATATACATGTTTTTCAAACTGACCCGTTAACAAAAGTGAAGAAAATCATTTAATTAAGAGCACAAGAAGTTAAAAGCTCTAATTTGCAATATTTATACAAATTCCAAAAACTAAAAAGAAAATAAGAGAGAAAAAGAATTCGAAGTTCCAAGGTTACGAACCCGTCGATAGTTTTTCTTTGAAAATTTTTAGGGAGGGTGAAAATTTGGCTTCTCTTTCTAAGCTAAGCCATTCTCAGAAAAATCCTTTGTATATATAGATTAATTCCTATGTAAAGATGAGATACATATAGGAAGCAGTTCGGAGAGGCACAGCTCTCGGAAGGCCACTTTTCAGAATGTCAGGGCCACTGTTAAACCTTCTGAAAAAAGCTGAAAAAAAGTGTACTTTGAGGCTTAAATAGGGCACTTTTGAAAAACATGGGGGGGCACGGTGTCCCATGTGCACCCGTCTCCATTGTTTCAGGAGATGGTTGATTGAATCAGCAGGAACTAAAGGTCCTGTTGCACGACGGGTTTTCTCACGTGAAACTTGCATGAAAATTTGTTATTGTTGCTGTTCAGGTGAAGGCCGACCAGAGACAATGCGAACTAGACAAATGCGCTGGTCGCCGACCAAATCTACTGAAATGGAGGTCGGCCTTAAAGGTGGAGTTCTAAAACGTGCACAATTTCCCGCTTGCTACATTACATTGTTTGGAAACAAATGGTGTCGCTCTTTGATCGACGTTTCCATCGCACTATCGAATCAAATCAGTTGAGAATGTAGTGCGGGCGACATTTTGCACCTAGTGGAACTCCAGCTTTAACCCTCTCAGGCGCTGAGTCCCAGTTTTGAATTTTTTCGTCCCACTTTTTGTGAAAAAATCGAGGTGATCAGAAATGGATGAAAATTGGCACCAAGGTCAATTCTAGGTCGCTGATTTCGAATCTGCTTTCAATTTTTGAAAATTTTGTCCCCCTTTCTCGCTGTGTGGCTCTAAAAGTGGAACAAATAGTAAATATCTGTCGAATCGACACCGATCATTAGAATGGCTCAAAATTACGGGAAAATTTGTAGGAAACACAACGTTACGTCCCTGAATTCGAATATGCTGTCACTTTTTGAAAATTCTGTCACAATTTGCCTCTGAGTGGCTCTAAAAGTGGAACAAATAGCAAATGCACTGTAGAATCGACACCGATCATCAAAATGGCTCAAAATTACGGGAAAATTTGTTGGAAACACAATGTTACGTCCCTGGATTCGAATCTGCTGTCACTTTTGAAATCTTTGTCACCAATTGTCTCTGTGTGGCTCTAAAAATGGAACAAATAGCAAATACACTGTCCAATTGAGAACGATCCTCAAAATGGCTCAAAATTACGGGAACATTTGTAGTAGACACAATTTTACGTCGCTGAATTTGAAGCTGCAGTCACCTTTTGAAAATTCTGTCACAATTTGTATCTGTATGGCTCTAAAAGTGGAACAAATAGCAAACACACTGTCCAATTGAGACCGATCATCAAAATGGCTCAAAATTACGGGAACATTCGTAGTAGACACAATTTTACGTCCCTGAATTTGAATTTGTTGTCACTTTTTGAAAATTTTGTCACTATTTGTCTCTATGTGGCTCTAAAGGTGGAACACAAAGGAGATGTACTTGGAAAATAGGACTAATTATCTGAAGTGCTCAAAATCCAGCGAAACCTTGCAGAAAATACAAGCACGGAGCGCTAAATTCGAATCTGCTCTCAATTTTTTAAAATTGTGTCACCCTTTGTGTCTATGTGGCTCTAAAACTGGAACAAATAGCAAATACCTGTTGAATTGGGACCGAGAATAAAAAACACTTGAAATTGCAAGAAACGTTACAGAAAACACAATTCCTGAGTAAAGAATTCGAATTTACTGCCACTTTTAGAAACTTTGTAACCATATGTCCCTATGTGCCTCTAAAAATGGAACAAGTAGCAATTACACTGTCGAATTGAGACCGATGATCAAAAGTTCTAAAAATCGAGCGAAACTTTGCAAAAATTACAAGGACATGACCCTGAATTCGAATCCGCTACCATTTTTTTGGAAATTTTGTGACGCTGTATCGCTATATGGCTCTAAAAGTGGAACAAAGATCATACTAAATGGGACCAATAATAAAAAAGACTCGAAATTGCACAAACAATTGCAGAAAGTACAATTCCTGAGCACTGAATTTGAATCCACTATCACTTTCTGAAACTTTTGTCATCCTGTGTCTCTATGGGGGTAATTCCATATAGCTTGATCAGATGAACGTGATGTCATGTTTGAGAAATCTTTCCAAATGTTTCACACAGCAAGATAACCAAGACTTCCCATTACTTTTTAATTTCAGCTTGATATCTCGTTTCGTTGATGAATAATAATTCATTGAACTTTTAGCTCATTTGTGAGTAAGGTATCACTTTTCGTGAGGCAGCATGTTTTCGACCCTATAAAACCATTCTAGCATTTTTTAGAATCACTTCCACATTGCAGGTCCTTTGCATAGTAGATAGCTTCATGAAATGTTATACCCAGCACATTTTTCGGTAATTATGTCTTTTTATATGCCCGGGA
>REGM01000190.1:458385-502428 GCA_004194415.1 Aurelia aurita | reverse complement strand
AATATTTTGTCTATCTTGGGAATATGAATCTTCTAATTACCTTCTATTGTGAATTGCTTGATATGCATCTTCATGCTCTTTCCTCATTCTGTCTCGTTCAAATGACGTTGATTGTACAGGGTAGGAGTACAGCAAGAACTTCCATGCATCTGGTCTCACTTCTGGGCTAAGTCCAGCAAAGAACACATGCTACAGAAAGTAAAAATCAAATAATGTTAGGTATTTTTCTAAAAGGTAAAACATGACAGCCAAACAAGGAGAAACTAAAACAAGCAGAAATTAAAACCTGTGTCAAAACTGCAATTAATTAAGTGTTATATGCAGGCGAAAGCAGAACAGCAGCTTTTACTATTAAACAAGCATTTTGGTCTTGTGACACATGTTGCTGTGACCAGTGTCCAATGAACATATTTCCTTTTCTTACTCAAAATGATTTTCAGATGAATTTCTTGACTCAAATATTCAATAGGCAAAAGCAGTGAGGTTTGGAAGCCAAACAGTTCTTTACAAAAAGATAATTACTTTTCTGAAGTTGTTGACATCTTCAATTTGCCCCATGGGGTTAAGAAACCCCCTCCAAGACACAGCGTTCAATGGCATATAATTCCCATCTTCAGGGTGCATATCTGCACCAGTTTCTGTCACCATTCCAATTTTGAAGTTTTTTGAAACCAAATAAACCTTCTGCCATGTTTCTTCAAAACTATTATTACTCTCTTCTTCGCAACCATTCCATGATTCAAAAACAGAAGCAAGTTTATCGATACCACCATGATGAAAATGAAACACTTTATATTGGTTTTCAAGACTACTTATTACCAACTGTCCACTGTTTCCTTCTCTATCTGTTAAGAATAATTTCATGGCTTTCATATCACTGAGGCTGATGCTGAAAATTCCACCATATGGGGTGCTGAATGTCTCACTGGGGTTGTGTATTGGGGACATTGATGTGGAGCTTTTTTGGCTTGTGCATTCTAAATACTGCCTTGATTCTGTTTCACTGTCTGTGAGTGTGCAATTACTATCTATGCCACTTTCGTCTTTGCTACTCTCAGAGTCTTTTCCTTGCTCTCCTGTTCCGTTGTCAATTATTTCAGAATTCACAATGTTTTCATCCTGATCCGTCATTCCATGGTCAATTTTCTCAGGATTTATTGTGCTGTCACCTTGCTCTGTTGCTTCATTACCCATCTTTTCAGTATTTCTTTTATTTTCACTTTCATCTGCTGTTGCATTCTCAATCTTTTCAGTATTGTCTATATTTTCACCGTTGTTTGTTATTTCTTCTGCAATGTTTGTTTCTTTTCCTTTGGTAATATTTGCTTCATTTTCTTTATTGTCTTTTCCTGCAATTTTTGAATCACTGAAGCTGCAATCAAAGCTAGTTTCACTTGCGGACACACAACTCGTATCTACTTCACTGCAAGTCGTTAATTCAAGACCATCGTCATCTGACATGCTCACAGTGAGTAATGAATTAGGGACCCAGCTCAAAACCAAATCAGGTATCTCTCTGCCTCTCAAAACTCTTTTCAAACTGAAGTAACCAGGTGCATGCTCAACTTCTGACTTCAAATGCACACAAACGTTATTCTTGCACAATAAAACTTCTTCTTGGCATAAATCAAGTCCTTGTTGAATGTGCCTTAATGGTTCACCATCACTAACTTTTGAGATGACACCATTTACAGCGAATTTCAAGAGTTGAAACATTTTGAGGTCGATGGACTTGCTCGTACTCTAATCCAATTTGTCAACAACGATCAAAGATCAAACAAAGTTGGGCCAGAAAGAACTTCCTCTGGGTGGGCCTAAGCTAACCAGCCATTTCAAGTTTGTTTTCTAGCGCCCATTGACGGCTCTAACCATTATGCAAGCTCGTATGATATCAATGCAAATATATGTAACAAATTTGTTGATGAAATGAAAGCACCTGTTCTGGTCTTCGTCTGCCTGTCCAATTTATTTCGATTCAATCTTTTTCAAATGTGCAGCTGCAAAACCTTCGAAACTTGCTGTTTTCTGTTGTGATACGTGGCGCATCTCCTTCACAGTGTCTAACATTTTATTCAATTTATTTTCTAAACGAGGCGTCATCAAAAACGAGGCAATATCGAAATGGTCAGCAAGAAGAAGGAAAATTATTCTCTTCCACATGGGTTAAAGCTGGTAAGGTAAAAAAGAAAGGTGAGACGAAATGGGAAAGCCAGATAAAAAACATTTCGGTAAAGCGAAGTTTGGAAAGGGAAATTTCAAGTCCAAGAAAATAGGAAGCACATTGGATGGTTTGTAGACAATTTTAGAAACACGACACACACACAATGACAGCATCAGCTGACAAGCATATTACAAATTCATTTATATTCAGCAACGTTTACGTAGTTAAAAATATACGATATAGGCCTACGGGTCGAAAGATACAATAATAGGATTAAATATACAATCGAACAATGCCAAGAGTTGCCTAGGACACTATGCTGCTATGGGAGCAACCGAGCAACCGTATCGTCTCCATATGACTTTCTTCAATCACAATCTTTTGGCTCATTCCATGTTAGTTATGGAAAGAAAAGACCTAGCCTGGCAGGCTAATAAAACTAAAACCAGACATATTTCTGTGGGTATCAAGAAATATTGATAACTGTGTCAGTTTATGTTCTAAATATTCCACTACACGTTGAACTGTAAAAAATGTGATTAGTATCAGACACTTTGCCGAATATTATACAATATTGATGGTGAATTATCTATTATTTCAATTGAAAATATTTTTTACTTTCCAAGTTCCCATTGTCTTGAAACAAAAGGTTATTGTCTTCAAAAATATTGGAGCCAACTACCCCTAATGTCTGCCAGGTAATGTAGATATATAAACATTTAAAAAAAATAATCTTTTCCAGGCCAGGGATTTGCGCAGTCAAGGAAAAAGAAATGTTTGAAAACATATGGAAGATACATGAAGAAAAGATTAAAACAGGGAGAGGAAGAGAATATTGGGTTAACAAATGATCCTCATGGCTCAAGTGAGAAAACACAGAAATCGAACATACTGAATATTGCAAGACAAAAATTCAAAGAAGAAAAGAAAGCAAAGGAAGAGAAGAGAAAGGTTGGAGCCTTGTTTTTAGATTTTAATTTTGCATCACTCATTGTAAGACCAACCTTGTAATTTCTGTATGTTGTCTAATTTTCTGTACTGTGATTTTAATCTCATTTCATGTTTTTAATCTTACATTTGTTCTTTTCAGGAAATTGAAGAAACAAGACAAAAACATGATGAAACAGTAAAGAAAAACATTGAAAAAAGAAAGAAAATAAGCAAAACTTTGAGCAAAAGGACTAAAAAAGGACAACCTTTTATGGCTAATCAAATTAAGTTTATGTTGGATAAAATTAAAACAAAAACTTAAATTTTTATGGACTGGAAAAGTTAAACAGTACAAATGCGCTGTATGTACTACATCTAGATGCACTCCAGCATATTCTGCAGTTTTAAAGGGAGTACAAAGACCAGCATGCTTTGCGCACAGTCAGCGACTTTCTCTGCACAGCTTCCAGAATAACTGACTGTACGAAATTCACAAAAACAAAAACAAACGATGGCAAAGGCTGCTGGTCTTTGTACTCTCTTTAAATATAGTAAAAACTGCAAGGGTGTACACAGGTCTTGTATAATAATAACTACATACAATTGACTTTTGAACTAGGGGCATAAAAACTTAGCATTGTTTGTGGTGTAAAATAAATCCTTCAGCTTTGAAATGCAAATAATAAAGAAGAGTTGCAACAGAAAAATAAAAGAAGAACAAGTCTCTTCATATTTATTTTCATATGATACTTCAAACAACAACTGTTTCTTGAAAGACATTCTGATTAACAGAAAATAGATCTTTACAAACTTTACACACCCTCCTAAAATATACAAAGCAGAAGAAACATTCTCATGTTCTGGGTTCCTATTCACAATATGAGAACAGTGTGCTAGGGTAGTAAAATATGAAGTCAACAGAACAGAACAGGCATTGAAAAATTATTCTTAGTTAGTCACACAATGTTGATGAGAAAGTAAATTGTTTGTAGAAAAGTAATAACATAAGTGTATCAAATGACGAAAGAATTAAAAATATGTGAAATGATTTGAAGATGTTTGTTTCTGAATATTCATCTCATGCAGGGACATGTAATTTGTGCCTACAGAAATCGAGGTTGCAAAGATGTGCCACCAGGAAACCCTGAATCTTTGCAATGCATTGCTGAAGATTAAAGCATCGAATTGCACAAGAAAATAAAACTAAGAGCCAAAAAACCAGAGCACGATTTGTTAATTTTTTATCAATTTTGCTTGATTATCTGGATCTGATCACTGCTGTCTGCGTCAGGTCAATGCTGTTTGCAAGGATTCCGCAGGTCATGGTGACATTTAAGCTAAAGTTTCAAATTGAACTTCGTTTGGCTTGTATTTCAGCAAAAAGATTTTCCAAAACTTATTAAAGCTCCATACATCAGAAAATTATCCCTGTCTTCAATAAAATCCCATTTCCAAACACAATTTACAGTTGCTAACTCAAAACGTGATAAATAATCAAATGAAATATGACGAAACACAATATCTTGTCACACGTTTATGTACATTATATAATTTATCAATTTGCAAAACCTAAGACACTAATTTACAAAAGTAATTCCTATCTTATACTTCTCCAAGAAGTCTCATAAAAAGCAACCCCTTTAAAGTGAAGTCGACATCCCTTCCCTTGCACATACTTGGTGCTGACAAAAGTACTTGTTTGGTAATTTACAGCTCAAAGGGGATAAATAGAAAATCCTTCAGAGACTAGTGGCAGTTGATTCTAATTTTAAATGGTTATTATATTGTACCACTCGTCGTCTTCTTGACTGCTAAACGGTTGATTCTTGTCAATTTAAGAACCTTTTCCACTTTTGTGAGTAAAACTCGGCATTGTAGAAACAAACAGTAAGGGTTAAGCTTAGAAAAGCGTGGTAAAAATCTGTGTTATGTGTGATACATAAGCATATACTGAACCTTATTATAGCAAATTAAAGCTGCTAGATATTACTGTATGCTAACTGTACAAGATTTTCATTAACGCCAATAAACTCTTAAAGTTAAAGGAAATTAACTCGAAGAACAGAACAAATTTTGTCATCGATAAAATGTCTCTTCATTCACAACGCAGAACGCGTAAAAAGAACAATTTCAACATCTTGAACAAGACCAAATTTGAAGATATTCAAAGGTCTCGATTTCTCTGAAACTCACCAAAGTGCTACTGACAGCGAAATTAGAATATTATAGAATTTTATCAAAATGAAAGAAATTAATTTCATTTTAACTAACGAGTCACATAAACAAGGTAAATAAAATAAACGCTAAATGAAACATGCACGACTTAAATTAAAGGCTCTTGGGCAACCGGCATGCATTGCAGCCCTATTTGTAAAGGTGGCCTAATTTCACGCTGCACGAAAATCAACGAAAAACAAAACTAACCATCACAATGCATGCCGGTTGCCCAAGAGCCTTTAAAGTGAATTTTTAAAATTTGCGTTAATTTCATGCATCAATAATTTCCTATAACAAGTTCATTGTTTTGAAGAAGGGTTGTATGGACTAGTTAATTGTTTTGAAAAGGGTTGTATGGACTATCTGGAGAAGTATTCTGTTACTGGTTATTGCACACCCCGTTATACACACCAATTTCTATCAAATGCTTCAACTCCTAGTCTACTAAATGTTATTACAGGAGCAAGGAGCTTTAAAAGCATTTATTCAAAAATAAAATCAAACTATTGTATCTGAATTTATTTCTAAGGTCGATTTAAAGCCCAAGTTGATCCAGACGTAGGCTTACTGGTTTTTCTGATGAATACACTGATAAGAAAGAGTCTGTACTCCCTGCTGCCAAATATGGCTGAAAAGAGATAATAATAACAATCAATCAATCAATCAATCAATCAATCAATCAATCAATCAGGGAATGAAAACTTAAAGACCCATTGCTACCCATGATCCTTTGTGGCACCAAAGTCGACTTTCGTATCATCTGAAAGTCGTTTCTGGCCTAAGTTCTATTTGTCTTGCTTTTCATTCGGCACACAAAGGATCATGGTCGACAATGGGTCTTTAAGAGCAAAGGTTAACGTTTAAATGATCAACGTCATTTGCGTCACAAAAAATCAAAAAAATAATCAAACGAGAAATCAAATAAGTCACTTTTGATCTGCCTGTGAATCTGTATAGACGATTCCGAAAAAAATGGCGTCGAGGGGCACTTGACCAAGATGAATTGCGTTTGAAGATCGAATCTCTATAGAATCACTGTTGATTCACATGCATCTTGGTCAAATGCCCCGAGACGCCATCTTTTCCGGAATCGTCTATTGCTGCTCACCATTTAAAAAAAGTACAAAAATAACACAAAAATCAACTGGTGCGGCTCTAGCTCGCAATTAAAGTTAAATTGTTAGAAAATAACTACATACATCTTGAATTTCATACATTAAATGTATAGTGTATGTTTTATCATCGGTAGTGATGAAAAAAAGAAAAAACAAGGTAATTTGTAGCCTCACTGCATAAGGCCCTCCACGTACGCTCATCTCATTGAATTGTCGTTGTCGCTGCAGTAGGTGTAGCGTTATCAGTTCAGTCAAAGAGCGGAACTACGACATGTATTGAGTCTAGGTAGTTAGCAGAATGGATCAACAGATAGAATAGAAGTGAAGTAGAACGACCAGTAGAATACGAGACTTTTAAAGAATATTAAAAGAGCCCCAACACTCATCATTTCTTAAACCCATAACTGGTATGCATTTTTTTCTTATAAGAAAGTCAAATTTCCTTGTTCAGGCTCACGATATTGTTTTCTTCTTTCTATTGTCCAACAATTGACCTATTTTTTCTGGCCTATGCTGAGCCTCACGCTCCTATTAGGAGGGTTCTTATACAAAAAGAAAGAGTGTATTTAGTTTAAATATGAAGTATCTTGTGTATTGTGTATTAGTTTTAGTTGTTGTATTTGTTTAGTGTAATGGCCATCGGGTAGATATTCACCATATTACTCCCGGTGGTATCGTAATTGTAGTTGTCTTTGTAAATATTTATGCGAATATAAAAAAAAAGTGGTATGCATTCAGGTTAGATTCATTCGTCAACATGCTTTTATTCAAATCTCTAAAAAAAGCTTACAAACCACCTACGTAACAACAGACATAAGCATGTGGAAAGATGGAAACTAGTAATAGGCAGGAGGGCAAAATCAGATAAATATAGCAAGGCAAAATTAGATTCTTACCCAGTGAGGATGAAATGCTAAGCAATTGATCGGTCCAATTCTTTGTCCCATAAAGCCATCATGATATCGAATTAGCCCCAAATTATCACCATTCAAACTAAAAATTTTAATCATTTGATTGGCTGATCCAACTGCAAAGATTTCTGCTTGTGGATGAACATCTAGTGACGTCAGATTCGGAACTGTACTTGCTAAAGTTTGTAATGACTGAGATGATCTTGGGTCCCAAATTTTTATGTCACCATCCAAACTATAATTAACAGAAGTGGAATGATTACCATGCGGTCGTCGAAGAGCAATCAAAACAGAGGGAACTGACTGATCCAAACTATAATTAATAGAATTGAAATGATTACCATGCGGTCGTCGAAGAGTAATCAAAACAGAGGGAACTGACTGATCCAAACTATAATTAATAGAATTGAAATGATTACCATGCGGTCCTCGAAGAGCAATCAAAACAGAGGGAACTGACTGGCGAACATGGTCCGTGGGACTACAGAAATAGCCATATGAAGCATTGATTAGTAGTCAAAATGAGGCATCTAACAGGAAATTTATAAGCTAACACCTCAATGTAACAACCAAAGCTGTCATATCAGGACGGTTTTAAAAGTGAGGTTTATTATTATTATTATCATCATTATCAAATTATTTACAGTTGGTACAATATATAGTAACAAAACTAATTCAAACGAACTATTTACATACAAAGAAAAATTACAAAAAAAGTTCATTTGTGATACCCACTATCAACTATTTTTTTAACTGCAGATCTTGCATGTGCAATTTTGCCCATTCCATTCTTTGGTCATC
The DNA here is from genome assembly GCA_004194415.1 of Aurelia aurita. Lineage (NCBI taxonomy): Eukaryota > Metazoa > Cnidaria > Scyphozoa > Semaeostomeae > Ulmaridae > Aurelia > Aurelia aurita. Next base: position 494,293 of record REGM01000190.1, on the reverse strand, counting down.
CTTTTAAATATTGCTGCTGAATTTGCATTTTTTATAGTATTAGGTAAAGTGTTCCAAAGTAGAGTTCCTTTGAATACAAGTGAATTATTTCCGAATGTGCTTGCATTTCTTTTTGGTAATTGCAAGAGATTCTTAGTTCGTAGCTCATATTTCACGTCCTTGCTTTCTTGAGTAATATTAGCTAACAGTTTTATGTTTTGAACGTAATAGAACACTTTTTCTTCCCACCTAATATTTCATATGACGAGAAACATATCTGCAGCAGTGTTACAAACTATCTGATAATTCATGCATGCCAAAAATAAGAAACAAATTAAGAAATTTTTAGTACTAAAATGTGGACAGTTTCATGTTGACTTAAGAAAATTTCAAGGGCGCCGGAGGCACGGGGGCAGCGGGGGCAGCTGCCCCCGTTGCCCTGATGGTACGGGGGCAGCACGGGGGCAGCTAGTGCCCTTTCCAAAAAAACATTTCTCCACTGTCCTTTTAAATTTTGAAACCCCTTACCCANAATGATGGATTTTCTTGTGAAAGGGACTTAAAAATTTGAAGCATCAATTTTTGCAGGTTTTTTGTGTGGACTTTTTGTTGCAAAGAGTTTTGCAAGGTTTGCAAGACAAACAACCTCAATATTAGGAAACAAGGTTCTGATAAATGGTTAAAGTATCAGTTTGGTTTTAAATAGCCTCAGATGTGTGTATATTTCCGATATCTTCAATAATGAACTTCTAAATAAGACAAGAGCGGATTACGATTCTAACTTGTGATAATGAACTTATCGAAATGCAATTTGGATACCATTTTGGGTCTTTAGTCGAAAAGATATGATTGTCCTCAATCAAAACATTTTAGACCTTATGCATAAAGAGCAATAAAAAGATTAACCATACCTTCCACTTATAATGTTACCATACATTCCTCGTTGAAGAAATACTTTCACAACATAACCAGAATGCTCCCGTAATGTTATCACACAACTAAGATAAAATTTGATAAGAGAATAAACAATAGCCCTGGGGGTTACACAAGGAATATATAAGAGTCGAGAGTCTATTTCCAGCAACATTTCAGTCAAATGATCACCACATGTCTCTATATTCAAAGCCCTTTATTAGAAGTGGCTTTTTGAAATGTGACCTCTCCTTGAGTTGGTTGACATGTAATTCTTCTCATAACATTTGCTACTTGTTCCCAGTTTCTTGTGCGTCCTTCTCAATCGATTTTACAAAACGTTTATGTCTAATTATAGAAGAAGTTGCAGTAAAACTGCATCCTGTAAACCTTAGCTTTACATTGCCAGGTCTTAATAGCAATTGAAAACATACGTACCAATCAGACGGGGGTAGCCTTCTGTCATAGATCCGAACAGATCCATCTCCTAAACCAGCAACTAATAATGATCTTCCAACAGAATCACATGCAATGCTTGTAACACAACTATCAGCACCAGTTGGTATATCCTAAAAAACAAAAGAAAATAAGAACGCGCTCTGATTTTTACACTCTTTGATAATTTTTCGTCAGTAACTGTCCTCATAATAATTTGAGACACTGCTCTCATAACATATTGGGACCCTACCTACAAAGCAAAAATGCGATTGGGTAACATAACATACAACCAACTCGTAAAAAAATACAACTAAATTTCCGTTTACACGGGATCTGATCCTTCTTGGTGTAAAATAGAAAAACAAATTGACTATGGTGTAAGTTTTTGAAATGATTTGAAAATATTCCAGGTGTAAAAGGTCAAATCGAGGAGAAAAAAGTAAAAGAAAAATTCAAAACCGTTGTTGATATTGAAAATAAATTAATTTATTCACAGCACAAAAGGAATCAATAAGTTGTTTTGTTTAAGAATCGAAGATTGCTTTGCTGCCCCTACTGCATGCCACGCAGGAATTCGAATGAAGCGCACTTGTAGAATATTATAAAAGTTCTAATGAAACGTGGCGTTGCTACAGGTTGATAGCAAGTTTTCTCCGTTACGTGACCTTGCTACTACCTACATACTTGATTACTTTTTCTACAACCTACATACTTGAGTACTTTTTGTAGTTAATAAATAAAGTTATTTTCGTTTGAATGAAATGAATAAGAAAATAATTTAAAGAGAAAGATCACGTAAAGAAAAAGGGATTAGGGTTACCTGAAGTTTCATTTCTCTGTGCGTGTCCCATACTCTGATTAATCGGACATCTCCGGACGCAAGCAATGTGCCAGACTGCTGTTCCCAGTCTGTAACTAGACCTGATCCTGCTCCTATAGATGTACAGGAGACTAAATAAATAAATACATTAGAAAAGAAATAAGTAAATAAGTAAATAAAGAAGTAAGTAAATAAATAAGAAATATAATCTACGGGGAGAAAAAATTTAGTAACATCCAGCTTTCAAAAAAGAATTTAGAAAAAAGGATAGACTTGTTAAGATTTGTTCATCCATGTATAGGACAGTACGTACCCGCATATGAGAAAATTTAATTTTCGAATCAGACTATCTACTTTCTTATATGTAAGTAAGGAAATATCTTTACGAGAGGTTGGTTGATTTCTTATTTGTCCAATAAGAAACTCTCTGGGATACTGTCTTCCATGAAAACAGCTTTCAAATTCTGAAATATGGTAGAGTATAACAAATGCAATATAGTTTAGAATATCTCAATCCAAGGAAACTATTTGGAAAAGATTTTCATTTTTGAATAAATTTTTTATCATTTGTCATAATTTATAAGAAATTAGCAAAAATCAAGCTGTCGGGTTTCTTAAAAAGGGGGAAATAGTCCTTATATTGGCAAGTTGCAGTTTCTTATATGTCCGTTTCTTACATGCGGGGACTTAATGTATTCCAAATTTAACATCAAACATTCTCCAATACAAACTACGCCACTTGCAAAAAATGTCGATTTCCACTCTAAATATTGGTAAAAGATTCTACTAAAAGATAATTACTATAAGAGTTGGATGCAAAAAACGAAAACTTTTCTTAGCACACTACTAAGGCCTATCTTATGTTATCATCAGAGTGTGACTGATTAAAACCATAAAAAACTATATATCATTAAAGTGAATCAACGGAGCTAAGTGGAGGTCATCTATAACTAGGACAAAGAAAACTCCTACGCACGCTATTGTTCCTCTGGCTCAACAATATCCACGTACGTGTAGAAACCATCAAATACAATAGGCTAATAATAGAAAACCTAGACCCCTTCCGCGCGGGGCTTTTATATCCGTTGATTCTCTTTAAATTGCTAAGAAAAGTTTTCGTTTTTTGCATCCAACTTTTATAGTCCCGGGGGTTACTTCAATAGGGAGATGACGGGGGTGTGCCATTTTGACATGTGAAGTCACACCCTAAAATTTATAGATTTTCCAGAAACCATACCCCAAAATTTACAGGATATGCAAAATGCATACCCTAAAATATAATATTATGGGTCAAAAATCCCAAAAGTTTACCCCAAAGAATTATTGTTGAACATGATACCCTAAAATTTATGATCATACCAAAAAAGATACCCCAAAATTTATGGTTTCTTATGATCTTACCAAAAATGACACCCTAAAAATTAATTTCTGCCTGAAAAAGGGCACCCCAAAAAATGGCACATCCCGTGCCAGCATATATGGGAGTAACCCCCCCCCCCCCGGGCTTATAGTATCTATCTTCCACTCTAAAAAGACTTTCTGTTCATACGTTAAAGTTACAAAGCCTAAATAAGACAATAAAAATCAGCCTAAATAAGCTCGTCTTTGTCATTCTCTCAAATGACTTCTCATTAAGATTTTCTCAAACCGTTTGAATAATTAGACGGCTGTCAATATACATACCTCTCGTTGATGGTATCATCCCAGACAAAGCTTGCCAAGCAGTAACTAATTCTAATTTCTCGCCAGTATTTCCAGGATAATTTCTCCATACTCGTACTGCCCCATCATCTATGATACAAAAATCAAGTAAGAATTGACTGGAACGTTCGAGGCTCAGGCTCTACGTAATAACTTACACTATTCCTAGCTCCATGTGACCCGGGCTCTATATAAACTGATTACATGAGTCTCAGTTTTCCACCTTGAATTGAATGATGTTATGGTTTCAAACTGAGAGAAAATAGAAGAGAGAAAATAAGACATCAGAGGAGATACAATACTTGATACAAAATGCAATACATTTGATATTTGTATGAGAGAAAATAAAACATCAGGTTAAAAACATTGAACGAATGATGAGTGAACAAATTTTGCAGTTTGATTGAAATATTGTTTATTAGTTCTATGACCATTTATGTAAGACTTCTCCATGCCTATCAGCTTTTTTAAAGAATTGAAACCTTATGCTGCGTAATTGCTGCTGGTTTATATGCATTTAACCTTTTCAGAAGTAATAAGTAAAGCCTGGTTCACACTAGCCTGCGTCACAGACCATAACCAGAGGGAGTTATGGTCTGTGGGATGGACTCACTTTTGTTGTCCCAACGACTTCAGTATAAACAAATTTAACAAACAAAGAGCTAGATAAGCCAATATCATTATTTGAATAACCATGGAATAACAGATTTCACAAGACATCTGTGAAACTGGGACAACAAAAGTGACTCCAGCGCACAGACGATAACTCCTCCTCGTTATGGTCTGTGACGCAGGCTAGGTTCACGCTAGGTCGTTGAAGTCGCTGGAGTCGTTGAGGTCGCTGGAACAAACGTCCCAAAAGACCCAAAAGACTGAATGTGAACAGCGAAAATAAACTCCCCAATGACCCTGACGACACCAACGACTGAATTTTTGCTGTTCCCATTCAGCAGTCTTCTGGGTTTTTTGGGTCGTTCGTCCCAACGACCCCAGCGACTCCAACAACCTAATGTGAACCAGGCTTAAGAAGAACGTCATCTTTGAGATAGTTATTGTGTTGATATAACATATTTGAATAGAGTTGAACCCCAAGGGAACTCTAACTAAACTGCAATGGATTTAAAGTTGCTTACGATTGTTCTGATTAGTCTAAGTTGAGTGCTTTCGCAAAGCTGACGTAAAAATAAGAGTTATAAACAAGGGATACAAACCTGATGCTGTGAGCAGTAAGGACAAGTCATGTGAATTGAGGATATCGATCGATGTAATTCGTGATGTTTTCGGATTTCCATTGTCGAAATAATTCATTCTAACTCCAGTTTCATAATTCCAGATGCTAAAACATAGATGCAAAAATATTCAAAAACTTGCTGATGTGACATTTTCTGTACACAAATTTTGTAAATTTTGTAAGGGGTCATTCACATACTGGATACATATCCTTTTGTTCGTAATTAACACTGACCACTTTTCCTATAGGAAATTAGGGGAGAAAACTGGCTAAATTGCTATTTCGTATTGTGAATGAGCAACGGAACTCAGCAGCAAAGTTGAAAATGGATGCTCCAAGAAATCAAATGAAAAAGGTTGCATATTACATAATTAATTTGAGTCACCAATTTGGCGTCATTTCGACAACAACGGTCTCCACTAAAATGTCATTACTGTATTGCTGCATAAAATTATCGTAATATTGGGATCTAGTTTCACACAATTTCCTGACTCCAAAAACGACTCAATTTACAACTGATCTAAATAAATAATAACATAAGAATATAAAGATCCAGATAAACAGAGCGAAATTAATGGATGGATCTATAAATGTTGCTCTAGTTATTTCGCTCATTTAGTCAAACTGGTTCTTTACCTGGCAGCGTAAATTTGACACGAATGAGATAGAACAAAATAAGACATGGGTTGATGGGTTAGTCTAAAAGGGCACAAAAGTGATATTCAACATAAAGGACATGTGTTTCTCTAGCTGTACAAAGTCCACGCACGAGACAAATTTGAGATCTGTATGCACGTGGCTTTGATTCGGTTTATTCCCTTTAAAGGGTTAACTAGAGGTACGGATGATAAATAATAATCCCAGAAAAAATATTAGATATGCCTATTTACAAACCTGACTCCATTTCTGTCCGTTGCGACAAAATGAGGTTCGTATGGATGGAATTTGATGAATGATGGCGGTTGAATATTTTTGTTGATGAAAATTTGATCGTCTAATTTGTGTATTGCTGAAAAGATAAAACATCCATTTAAAAATCATCACATTAAAATGTCATTATACTTTTATCTAATTCTTAAATTCCTCCCCCCCCCCAAAGTTTTTGCTTAAATCTTAGAAACCGTTACTGTTCTCTTCAAGTCCTTATTAAATCAAATTCCCATTCAACTGTAAATTAAAAATTTCATATATTTTATTTCATATGTCATATTTCAATCCATTAAGGAGGGTGACCCTTCAGCCTAGTGGCTGATTATCAACGGGCTCTACACATAAAAACTTACAATACATCAAGGTTAAAAACAGCATATAAAGGCATCACTTACATTATATATATACAACTAAATCATAAACCCTAGACAAAAATTAATTCCTATCAAAAATGAAAAAAGAGAGCATAAAAGCTTATAGACAGGGAAGTTTCTCTAACCATCCAGCAACCCTCCCAACCTCCGCTCCCATGCCCGACCTCAACCAAACCGAAAACAGAGACCAAAAACCCACCCGGATACATCCCGAACCCCGACCGGAAGCGCCACTCCCGACGACACAATCAACCGACACCCTCCAAAACCAATGCGGCCCCAACCACTCTCCGCAAGTAAGCCCAATGCACCCCAAAATACCGCAGACAGCCCATGCTACAATTTCGATGACCCAATAAATTACACATTTGAACGATGAAATTAAAAAAAGGAAAAAATTAAAATAATGTTTACATACACTTACACCGAGCCTGCGGTAATGTTGATGATTCCTGCTTCGTTTTCGATTCAACTGTAAATTCAAATTTTCATAGTTAATAAATTAAATAATGTAATTTCATATTTCATATTTCATATTTCATATTTCATATTTCATATTTCATATTTCATATTTCATATTTCAATTTATTAAGGATGGCGACCCTTCAGTCTAGTGGCTGATATTCAAGGGGCCCTCCACATAAAAACTTATAATACCGGGTGTCCCAAAAAAGTATACAGATTTGGTCGACCCTAGCGATGAGAATTTACCGCGAATCAATCCGAAAATATTTTTAAAACATACCTCGATAGTCAACTTGAACATAGATACCTTGTTTGTTGACATTGATGCTTTGAGAGTTGAAATATTAATCTTCAAAGTACAAATTTGCCTCGACTCCCAAACCAGAGCTTTGGCGTTTTGGCCTAAGCAAACTCTTTAAGTACAGCGAATAAGTCAACAATAGACTTGAAAAATATTGAAACAGGATCAGAAAAATTAAAAATTGCACAACAGATACGTTTAAAAAGTATAATTTACGTGACACATATCATCAAGGGAGCTCCGAAGTAAACTTCATTCATTTTGATATCAACAAGTTATTGCACAAAGCTTACTTTGGAGCTCCCTTGATGATAAGTGTCACGTAAATTATATTTTGGAAAACGCAGCGGTGGTTGTGCAGTTTTTAATTTAACTCCTCTTGTTTGAAATGTTTTTAATGAATAAAATTTACTTTGGAGCTCCCTTGATGATAAGATTCACATAAATTATATTTTGTGAAACGCATTTGTCGTGCAGTTTCTAATTTTTCTCCTCCTGGTTCAAATTTGTCCATGTCTATTGTTGACTTATTCGCTGTGCTTCAAGAATTTGCTTAGGCCAAAACGCTAAAGCTCTGGTTTGGAGGGCGAGGCAAATTTGTCCTTTGCAGATTAATATTTCAACTCTCAAAGCATCAATATCAACAAACAAGGTATCTATGTTCAAATAGACTATCGAGGTATGTTTTGAAATGATTTCGGATTGATTCGGGCTAAATTCTCATCGCTAAGGTCGACCAAATCTGTATACTTTTTTTGGGACACCCGGTACATAAAGGTTAAAACCAGCACATTAAAACATGACTTAAAATATGAAAGGAAAGTGCATAGACAAGGAAGTTTCTCTAACGATCCAGCAACCCGGCCAACCTTCGCTCCCATGCCAGACCTCCACCAAACCGACAAAGTCAACCCAAAACCCACCCAGACACATCCCGAACCCCAACCAGAAGCGCCACTCCCGATGACGCCATCAACCGACACTCCCCAGAATTAATGCGGCCCCAACCCCCCTCGCAGGCAAGCTCCAAAGCGCCCTAAAATACCGCAGCAAGCTCATGTTACTATTTCGATGACCCAATAAATCGCAATTTGAACGACGAAATGAAAAAAAAAGAAAACGATTAAAATAATTTTTACATACGCTTACAACGAATTTGCGATAATATTGATGATTCCTGCTTCACTTTCGCTTCAACTGTAAATTCAAATTATCATATTTAGTAATTAAAAGATGTAAATTATATTTGAATATATTAAGGAGGGTGACCCTTCAACCAAGTAGCTGATTTTCAAGGGGCCCTCCACATAAAAACTTACAATGTAGAGGTTAAAATAAAGGTAAAGGTAAAACATATTAAAACAGCATATAAAAGCATTAAAAAACAGCATATAAAAGCATTACTTACAATATATACATATACAACTAAATTATATACACTAATTGAAAAAATAATTCCTATGAAAAATGAATGACAATGAATGAAAAATGAATGTTGAATGTGTTGGAACCTCCACCAAATCAACAACGGAGACCCAAAAAACAACAACAACGAAACAACAACAACAACGAAGCCCACCCCGACAACGGAAAACAATCGACAACAATCAATCGACAACAATCAATCGACAACGGAAAACAATCGACAATGGAAAACAATCGACAACGGAAACCCACCCGGACACATCCCGAACACCGACCGGAAGCGCCACTCCCAACGACGCCATTAACAGACACTCCCCATAACCAATGCGGCCACAAAATATCACAGCCAGCTCATGTTACTATTTCGATGACCCAACAAATCACAATTTGAACGACGAAATCTAAAAATAGAAAATAATAAAAATAGTTAGGTACACTTACAACGAATTTGCGATAATTTCGATGATTCCTGCCTCACTTTCGTGTTCCTGAGGAATCTCCACTCTCGCTGAATGTGTTGGTGACTGTTCGGATCGAGGTCATCAGGAGGCTGTAAAAATTGCATAAATTATTCATATTATTCCATTATTTAATATTTAATATCGATTATGTAAATTATTTAAAATAAAATGTTCAATGTATCAAAGCGACCAAGCAATTTGTCGCTGCAAGTGGCCAAAAATGCTTCTCGTGTAGAGGAACAAATCTGTGGAACGATCAAAATACAGAAAATAAAACAGCCAATACTTTTACCCAGTTCAAAACGTCCTTGAAAAATGCCAGATCCTGAACATTCTCAAACTTTTCCTTTTACTTTGATACATACTTATTATACTTGGATCTTATATCAGAATATTGTAAATTTTTAGTTTTTCTTTATTTAACAGGGCAGTTTGTAAAGCAATTATGTATTTTAGTTGAATACTTACCCTGTATAAAATAATAAAATGAAATGAAAAGTTGTCCTACGAAGGGCTCTAATGCAGCTTACACGAAGACTACTCAGAGAATGAGGGCAAATGGATGGCTAACTATAAGCATGTTTCAATAGCGTAGGAAAATAACGAAAGGGTCTTCGGGACGAAAACGCAATGAATGGGACCTTCAATGAACACTTCATGAAGCAGAAAATATGGCCTGTTGACAAAGGCACTATTTCAGACAGTTTGGAAGCTAAAATCATGACTTAGAAGATCCTATCGACATCGCCATGCGTTCATTTTCATTTCACTTCATTTTCATCAAAATTAAACCCAGTAACTAATAAACAACATATCTACGGTAGCTAAAACATCAACACAATTTAACATACGAGCTTCTAATACTATTTCCAACCGATTTAATAACAAATTAGTAGCTTCGGACACCTAGAAAGAGATCCAATGAGCTTTCAGGCCAGGTGCTCGTACAAGTCAGCATCTTAGGACAAAGATGATCAATGAAATGTTCCATTTGGTCCGTCCTTCGGAAGGGACATTAAACTAGGGGTCCCATGCCTGGATGCGGCATGCATAGTGGGCCTAAATTAGCTTTAAGTAGCTAGAAAATCCTGACAGCCCACTTAAAACAAATAACTGACTGACTGACTGACTGACTGACTGACTGACTGACTGCCTACGTCCGAAAGAAAACTGAAATTGCATGGAACAGAAAGGAGCCATCGAGCTCGCACAAAATTTGTAAACTGGATTTAATTTTTGTGTTTACGTAGTGAAGAAGATTGAATTACCTTCATAACAGATTGTGCGAAATAGCTGCAGAACCATTCATATAACCTTGTGGATACTAAAGACGGCCTAGGCGTTGTACTCCCTTCGTCTTCGTCACTTCCTGAATCTGTCTCTGGAACTGATGGTTGCTGAAATAAAATATATCATTGATGACAAATTTTACTGACACTTCTTGCAAAGTCTTTAAAAAGTAAATGTATGACAGAAATATGCATAAAGGAGCCTAAAAGGTTCAGTGGGACTACTATGGAATAGACAATAACGCTAAAGATGGCGTCTCCAAAGGCTCTGTTGTGTTTTGCTGCAAAGCATGCTGGTATAATTTTGGTCTGCCATTTCGACTAGATAGGTTGAATTTGAATCGACTTTGAATTCGAATGCAACATGGTTCGAAAGGAAACCTTTCCAAAGCAGAAAAGTAAATTTTTGATTCGAATTGAAGTTTTAATTAAAGATTCGCGTTCGAATTACAAAATTTTCCAATTTGTTTACATTGATCACTTGTTCCGAACTTTACCACAGGTAGCTAGTCGAAACGGCAGACCAGAATTTTTATGTTGTTGGGAGGTCGTCAGGGAGCTTTTTACCAGCATGCCTTGCGCGGCCGCCATCTTTGGCGTTATTGTCTATTGTCGACTGTTGCACAGGTAACGCAAAAAAGACCCCGAAAGTGTGTAAAGTCGAACAGTCAATATGAAAAGAATCGTATGGCTCTTGTGAATTTGATTAACGTAAAAATTCTATTCATAAGATTTTAAGGTTGTGAGTTTTAAGTTGCTGGTTCTTTTATCCGAATTTGTACCCCTTAAGATGAAATCAAATTAATAGGAACGTTGCAGATGATAATGATAATGATTCATGATAATGATTCGTGAAACATAGCAGTTAAAACTAACCACACATGATTTCATACGCCCCAGAAGAAGCAAAGCTATCGAGTCTGGGGTGCTTAAATCCGTCTATAGCTATCTTTCTGTAGCAGATAGCGACAGAAAGCATCAGAAGAGCAGCATTCTACATACATAAAATTCAAACAAGGATCTCAACACGCCTAAATCAACAAGAAAGTTACCTCTGGTCCTTTGTCAAAAATTCGTCTTTTTGTTGAAAATTCTAAGGAATGAGGAGTGTGGACTTGTCCGGGTGGAGACCTTTCTCCAATGGATGGAGTCTTTGGTTCAGGGGTAGATGATGGTTGAATGTAGAACTTGCTATTACGCTGTTGTCGATATTCTTTGTCCATTATTGCAGATTGACTTGAAGGCCTAAGGAAAGGAAAGAACGTTCTTCGTGGACTGTATGTGATGTGACGAATTTGATAACATTACTATGTGGTGTGTCACAGAAGTCAAAACAAATTTCAAAAAGCTTGATAAAATCGAACGACAAAGGTTTTCCTTCAAGCCGATATAATAATACAATCGAGCATCAATAACTCGAATATGGTTTGACTCAAATTGCCCGATATCTTCGCCAATTCAATAGTTTCGTTCGTTCAGCCGAAGGACAGTTATAAATCTGCACAATTCGAGCTCTTTCGTATCTTAAGCAATTTTGGATCTCCTTTGAGAGTTCAAAATATCGGGATTAAATTGTATACTACAATCATCGATAGTGTAACAAAACTATGGTCTGTACAAAACTTGAAATTTAAAAACTTAGTAGTCAACAACGATTGTTGACATCAAACAATATCTAGCAAATGAAACTNGACTCTCGTGTAAACATTTTCATGAAGCGATGAAAACGACACAGTCGATGACGATCTTCGCATTGTTCCCTTCATCCAAACTTCACTACTTTGACTGTCTAATGATGTAAGACTCGATGCACTGTTGTAACTCATCAGGCTCCTTGCTGCTGCTAAGATAATAAAATAGGGCATACAGTGCAAATAATGAGTTATCAGGTTTTAAAGCAGCAATGGCTTCTCTGAAAATAACTAGTTCCTTGAACATTCCTAAGAATTCTTCTGATGTTAATGTACAAAAGGCTTGTCCTATACAAATCAGTCACCATCGTCACGAAGCTCTGTGCTGTTGGAACGAACGCCGTTACTAGACTCAAAACATGTCGTAGTTTCGCTCTTTGACTGAACTGATAACACTTCAACTACTGCAGCCTCACTGCAGCGACAACAACATCAGCAATTCAATTCAACGAGATGAGCGTAAGTTGAGGGTCTTATGCAGTGAGGCTACGCCGTTACTATGATTCTACTAATACCGTATCTGGTAACGAGAAGCAGGTAGCGTTATTAGTAGAGGAATCGGGCCCCAAACAAACACATGAAGTTTACTTGGTCGATATTGCTCAAACTTAGTTGCAATGAATCTTAAATAAGGAGCTTCGAACTGTTTTCCTGTCCAACATTGGGTCTGTTTCTCTAAACAGCCCTGTGTAATCTCAAGCAACAGAGAGTAATAGTAGTGTTGCGGTCGAAATGATCTCGAATAGGAATCACTGCTTAATGGGTCTACTAAACATTGTCAGGGCAGCCAGTTTATCTTGTTTCAATTTTGAGATGAGCATAAACAAAGATTTATTGACATCCGTTGGGGGAAACAGGCTATATGGAAGCAATCTCCAGCTTTTATGCCAACAATGCCATTGCAGAGCTGAGGCAAATCACTTCATAACTTATTTCTCAGAAAAGAAAGCCTAATTCAGCCTTTATAAATCTTTTTTACCTGGTTGTGCTGTTGACGATGCAGCAGTATGAGTTCCACTACTGACAAGAGATGATCCTTTCCCTTGTTGACTTCCGCCATGACGTTTCAATGTGTGACTATCTGTACTTGCCATAAACGCTTCCTTACTTGAACCTTGTCCTACTAATATCCATCCTTTCTTGCTCGAATCACGTGGACTGCTTCCTAGAAGATCTAACTTCCGGTCTTCTTCCAGGAATTGCACAGCAACAACACCATAGTTATTTTCAAACTGTACAATTTGTCCATGGAAAGCTACCACCAGTTCCTGGGGAAATAAAATAATGCGTATGTTATACTCAGTTTTAATACACACATTGATAGACTTATTGAAGTTCGTCGCAATTTTCGCCCCTTTCCACGTATATAAATGTTTGTTTCTACCTAGCACTCAACGGTAGTTTTAGCAACACTGAGAAGCTAAGCTTACCGACGCAGTGTCCTGGTCCTTTCCCTCGATGTGACTACACCTCGTGATTCCTTCAACAGAGAATTGGCGAGTCCCCGCACTCTAGGTAGCAGGTTTGCCAGGGCAAGGACTCAAACCACAAGCCTTCAAATTGGTATGCTAGCGCTACCACTGAGCCATCCCTGTATATTTTAAAGATTTTGGTATTATAAACTGCAACAAATCGATCAAAACCAGCACACTATGAGGAGGAATTTAAGAAATAAATAAGGTGATGCCAAACCTTTCTGACAAGTGGGCTGCCATCTTGACCAACAGTTGAAGCGAGTGTTGTTGCTGTTCCATGATCAACCATGTTTGCATGATCAGATCGATCACCTGTGTTTGCGATTAATCGACCCAGGGCGAAGACAGATGATGCACGTACCTAAGAAAAACACCATTAGAATTCAAAAAAGGTACTTTAATGTTTTGAAGAATCACTACAATAATAGGTTGCAGACGTTTGCTGAAAACTTCATTAGTAAAAGACTAAAACATCCCATGTAACCGCGAACATAACGCTGATTCTTCAGTGAGCAAGTTCCTAATGATGATAAGACGTCTTCATGATAAGAAAGAGTACCTGCACAAAAACTTTGAATAACCATGTTCCAAAATTTGTACAAAAATTCATTAAAACTAAAAAGCTCATTAAAGGTGCTATAACGTGAATTACACAAATTTGAAATTTCACGTGTTGGACAAGGTAAAGAAACTCACTTCTGGCAAAGGATCAGTGAGCAATTTTGTTAATTTTTCTGGAGCACTGTCTCTAACACCACACCATCTAGCTGCATCATAATTTGACCAAATCAGACCTAAACAAATTGCCAACCATTGTCGCAGTAGAGGATGAGGATCATTCAGTTGTTCTAGGCATATTGCTATCATGTTTCCTTTGCAGCAATTCTCCTACAAATAAAAAGAGAGACTCGTTTCAAAAGTGCAGAAGTATCAAATGTCATTTCAAATATATGGTTTCAAAAATTTGCACCCTGCCCTGGTCATAAGCAATAAACGTAAGTCATAAGATGCGCAAAAAAATTGGATGCAAGACTTTCGACTCTCTGGAATTTCCTCCTTCATAAAGAGGTGCCAGTTTTGCGTTACACTACAATAAGCAATTCTTAAATTAGCACAACCATGTAAAATCCCAACCATACGAAAAACGTCTCCTTTTTTTAAGTTAAACCTGTCATTGTTACGTGTTGAATCTGCTCTCTAGTAATTATCATAACAATGCAAATTTTGACAAGAAATAAGAGAAATAAGATAAATGTGACAGAGAAATAAGTAATCAAGTTATTCTCTAATTTATCAAGCGCTGTTAAATATTCTTCAAAGAATAATTAGCATACCTGTCCTGGAAGGTAATTGTGTATGATTCTTGCCAATACAAATGCTGCCATAGTCCTATGCTCAGCCTGGAAAAAAATTATCACGATGTAAATCATTGTGTGACTGCTTATATCAACAGAAGCAGATCTTAAGTTTGCTACAACCTGTAGAGCGTGTACTCGGAGATCGTATACTTTTATAAAGCTTTCCGATTTTGTATATATCGTCAAATCACAACAAACCAGTTAACCTACTTAGTTTTATTCACAGAAAAAGGGCGCACGATTTGTCAGGAAAAAAGACGTATAAGGAAAGTCGAGCTAGCTTCTGACGTAAAAAAAAATTAAAGTGAATATAACAAGTAACCAGAATAATACTAAAGACATGAATTTAATCAATGCCAGGGCATTATCTGAGGGCTGAATGTTGAGTAACTGAAGTCAGAATGCTGGTATCATCTAGCAAATAGCGTTAATGAGAGAATGATGAAAATTAATGGTTGCACTATACTCACAGGCATATAAGGATCAGCGAGAACAGATAAGAAATATTTGTGTCCTCCATCTTTAACGAGGTCTGCTTGACATGTCTAAAAACGAAACAGTAGATTTCAGATTGGATGAAAAATTCTAAAAAGTTCACCTGAAGAGGACCCCTATGAAAGGATGAAGACAGACACGGACAAATCTAAACTTCTGGTTCCAATATTTTTGCATCTACTTCTAATAAGAAAAACTTGACGTGAAAGTATAAGATAAAACATTCTCAGAAAACAAAGGTGCTAGAATAGACTGACCAAATTGAGAATGCTGACTCTGCATCGCCCTGGCCCTTTGATAAGAAATGAAAGCTTCCTGCGTTTATCTGCAAATTCGTCGAAAATTAATCTCACAGTTAACAACTATGAAGCATTGCAAACAAAAAATTAGTAGAAAAACACCTACACTGTCAACAGCTAAGATCTTGGCCCAAATGAACACCATTAGTGGTCGAATTTCTCTGCCAGAACTTTGCAGTAATTTCAACACGTAAGGAAAAATTCCAACTGATAGTGCCTACGGAAAGTAAAATAAGTTATTCATAACGAGGCACAGGAAAATTATCAAACATTGATCATAAACAATTACTGTGATTCCTTGTGATTCCTTGTAGAATGTTCACAGGGGGGCAACTCACTAGATTTACTACTGGACCCCTTTGCTTTCCCGTGTTTTTCTCAATGTGATATCAATCAGACACTGTAGAACTCACGATGAATGTAATAAGTCCAGCCAGAAACAGATATGAATAATGAGGTCCACAAGTCAATCTATTTAAGTAGCTCTAGCTAAAGCCAGCTTTAATGTAACATAACTGTTTAGTAAAAAGACTCACCAAACTAACAGCCCATGGTCCGAGATCTAGAAATCTTCCAAGAAGGTCAAGAGCTCGTAGACGATGTACAGGACTAAGCAAAACCTGGTAGAGAATGATACTCGTTGAAAAGCAAGAACAAATAAACCAAACGTTAACAACGGATAAAGAATTGGGATTTTTCTTCGAAATATTTTTCATTTGATCCGAACTCATTGATAAAAAGGTTGTTAGATCTTAGCCTGCGTACAGATGGAGAAAAAAATTTTTCGTCCGTACGCAAACTGTTCGGGATTTCCCTTTTTTCCTTCATTTTGCAATATAGAACAAAACATATCTCTCGGAATTCAATGAAGACTATTTTCTGTTGTTGATCACAAATATAGATCTTAGGTAAAATTATGAAAAATTCGATCAAAATTTCAATCAATCGATCAATCTATCGATCAATCAATGTGACTTGACATACCTGTAAAACTATAGGCAGTTGCTCTGGTGGATCCCGTTCTTCACAACCCATAGCAAGCCATACTTGAAAAGCCGTCAGTTGCTCCGAGAAAAAGGAGCTATTCTGAAATAGAAAAAAAAGGTTCTGGATACAGAAAACTACCATTAAATTGCAAAATACCACACAGAAGAGCAATGTTTGAATACAATATGCTGAGATGTGACTGCTCATTACATTGCAGTTTGTATCAAACTGGAGATAGGCAGCTGCCCCGTGTTTTGGCATGGCCTAAAATGCAAGATTTTGAGGGCTAGAACACACCACTTGACAAAACATCAGCGATTTTTTTGTAGCTATCACCGTTATACGTGAAACTATCTGTAAGATTAGCTATGCTATGAAGTGCTATATGCAAGCTNGTTGCTCCGAGAAAAAGGAGCTATTCTGAAATAGAAAAAAAAGGTTCTGTATACAGAAAACTACCATTAAATTGCAAAATACCACACAGAAGAGCAATGTTTGAATACAATATGCTGAGATGTGACTGTTCATTACATTGCAGTTTGTATCAAACTGGAGATAGGCAGCTGCCCCGTGTTTTGGCATGGCCTAAAATGCAAGATTTTGAGGGCTAGAACACACCACTTGACAAAACATCAGCGATTTTTTTGTAGCTATCACCGTTATACGTGAAACTATCTGTAAGATTAGCAATGCTATGAAGTGCTATATGCAAGCTCAGTTGTAGACAAACCTGGTATTTTGTTTCATCTTTGATGATTTCAGGTAATTGAGATAAACATTGGTCAACTGCTAAGTCCCATGCTTGCCTGTTAAAAAAATGCTAAATATGAGATAAGGAGATATACGTTCGTTTAATGTTGGAAAGAGGTTGACTCCTTTGGTTTAAGCAACACTACAAGCTAACTCAAAATGTGGAAACTATTCCTTCTTTATCAACGGTATACGTTGGCTTTAGTTAGCTATAGTTAGATACGTATCTTATCTTGCCAACTGTAAATAAACGATTCAATATTATCATATTAGATGAAACAAACCGCTGTTTTACAGGGTCATAGAAAACAGAATTGTTATGGTACGTACCACATGTTGTGATGATAAGTTGGAGGAAGCCTTGGGCTTGATATTGGTGAACATTTATATGTTCTCATTACTCGTTCTGCTAGCAGGAAATTTCTGAAAAGACTGGCAACGAGAAGATCTTGGCGAAATAGCTTTTGGAAGATATCTGCAATTCAAAATTGAAACAGAGATTAAAGACTATATGAGTTGACCAAAATGACTTTGATTACGCAAGACATTTTCATTTAAAAAATTTATTTTGATAATTTAATAACATTATGCCTAAAGCAGGGGTAAAACTAGTCTGCATTACAGACCTAAACAAACAAAGAGCTAGACAAGCCAATATCATTATTTGAATAACAGATTTCACAAGATCTCTGTGAAACTGGGACAAGAAAAGTGAGTCCATCACCCACAAGCACTTATTTCCCAAACATAAACAGTGCTCATTGTTAATCCAAAAGGCTTTCTATTAAAATAGCCAGATATAAGTCTCCCTCGTTATGGTCTGTGACGTAGGCTACGGTAAAACAAGAGACACTTTTGCCACAAAAATTGCGTGATAAAATACAACAACTTGAACGAAAGTGAGTTTATGCTTTTAATGATTTTTATATGATTTTCAAACTTTTCAAACGTAGTTGAAATCTGTGTCGCAATTCAAATGCTTTCTGGAAGATAAATTGCTACTATTCAAGGTCAATGCATAGTTTTGTAATTAATATAATGATGAGGCTACGCAGTTCAAAGATAATCTGCATTTGTAAAGGTGCGAGGCTCAAAAGATATTTATACAGGCACGCAACTTATTTGATCATTGAAAACGAAATGAACCACCTGTCTTAGTAAATAAAAAGGCTAATCAATAGGCCTAGCTGTGAAAATATTTACAAGTTTCATCAAAAAATAAATAGAGCCATTCCTAATTACTATCCTCGGCTAATCAAGGGCCTTACAAATTTGTATATGTAAGGCATGGGGAATCCCAGGACGATTTAACCTAGAAAAACAATGAACCTGTTACCAATGAAATTAGTTTGAGCTATGGGAGGATTTTAAATTGCAACAATTCGTGAATAATCGCACAATGATAGGGATCGAGACTAGCATGATCAACGTAAAACGTTTCACTACTGTATTGCACAACATTAGCCACGATTTGCTGTCAATGGTAACTTACGATAGTTCACTCAGTTTTGATTTCAAATAAATGGCAAAGTACCCTGAAAGTATTTGATAGAAACGGGAATCTTTCAAACCTCTTGGCAATGTGTTCCATGCAATTGTGTCAGTAACTGCAGTAAATATCCAATTTAATTCTCCAAGCGGTGTTCGACGGTCATTCAACTGACCAGGTATTCTGTGGAGAATTAGTGATGGAAATTTTAAAAACAACAGAATGGCCGCCGACAATTTATTGTCGATGTTGTAGACTAACAAATATCTCATGAGACACCCAAAACACGATGTCACATTACTGGAAGTCCTTTTTATGCAAGGCTACAAAGGAAAAGTTAAGTTTATTGTGTTATGCCTTCAGTCAACAATTACAAGCATTATCTAATGAAGATATCTATTGAACCATGATCCCTCGAGTAACACTTATCTTCGTGTTTTCTTACGATGGATTTATCAAGACGATTATCACACTATGTGATAAACTAAAGAACAGTTTTAGGTGCAAAAATCAAATTTAAAGACAAAACTTTATGCCTACTTTTCGATTAATTCCATCGTCATTCCTGGAACAAGGTGGCTACTTTTTTGGCTCACAAACCTGGGTATAGAAAAGATAAACAAGTTAGTAAAAACACGTAAAAAAATAAAAAGGTTAAAGAAGCTTCGATCTTCCAACGACAGCAAAAAAATCGACATGCAACCAATAAATCTGCTCCAGAAGAAGAAGCCACTATTTCATTGACCATCAACAGCGAAAGTCCTCGCAGCTATAATCGATATTTTTATAGGATACAATGACATATACTCATAAATCCTACAATGGTAGCAAGTTTATATAGTGATGAACGTTTTTCGAGGAAAAAATCAATTAATAATCTCAAACTTGACAACTACAGTACATATATTTTCAAGACAAACTGCTTGCAGTTTTCTTTATGAGAGAATGAAAAACAATTTGAAAATATTCATCACTTTGTCAACCGTGGTAATAAATAAAGAAAACCAACCATCTCAATCCAACTTTGATTGGTGTTGTTAAACATGCCGTAAATAAATCTGCAGGCAANTCCAACGACAGCAAAAAAATCGACATGCAACCAATAAATCTGCTCCAGAAGAAGAAGCCACTATTTCATTGACCATCAACAGCGAAAGTCCTCGCAGCTATAATCGATATTTTTATAGGATACAATGACATATACTCATAAATCCTACAATGGTAGCAAGTTTATATAGTGATGAACGTTTTTCGAGGAAAAAATCAATTAATAATCTCAAACTTGACAACTACAGTACATATATTTTCAAGACAAACTGCTTGCAGTTTTCTTTATGAGAGAATGAAAAACAATTTGAAAATATTCATCACTTTGTCAACCGTGGTAATAAATAAAGAAAACCAACCATCTCAATCCAACTTTGATTGGTGTTGTTAAACATGCCGTAAATAAATCTGCAGGCAAGTCTGGAAGCATTGGCAATAATTCATTTGACTGGCATGCTGCTAACTGAATGCAATTTCGAACTGGTGGAGGTACAGGCATCGGTGTCCCTTGTGCAAGGCAACGCTATGAAAACAAAACAAGAGTTTATCACCACATGGAATTAAGAGGATCTGGTTTTGAAAAGAGACATCTGAAATATGCTGAACAATGGGAAATTATCGGCTGTTGGAAAAATATCTCCTTCCAGCTGCGTCTCCATTACTCTCTTTCCACGGAGGAATGTTTTGAAAACATATCATCTTCATGGAGCAAACAAAAGTAAAACAGAGAGTATTATGCATGACAAAGTGAAAGCATATTCGCTTATTATTTTATTAATCTTGAAAAATCTTACTTCATATTCCTGCTCTCTTTGCACAGCAAATTGTTTGAATGATTCCAAAATCATACCTGAGAAGAAAATAAAATAGAGTTTCTGTTAAAAATTGGATAGATAGACACATCAATCAGCCTAATGCAAAACGCTACAGTCAACACAACTTATATCAAATGAATTTGCATAGGAAGATTTTCTGCTAAATCTATTTCAGGCATAGCAGTTATTCATTTATGTATGGCATCTTGGTGATCTTGCTAGAGTTAGACACAGTATATATATATTTGATTTGAAGCAAAGCAATAAAAGCATTTGTTGCAAACTCTCCCCAGAGATTAAATAGATCTGAAAATTACCTGCATTTGAACAGTCATAGACATAAATTGAAGGGCTTCCCATCCATGTTTGAAGATCATATATTGACAATGGTATATATTGTGTGTAGGACTGAAAAAGCAAACAGTTATAATATTATTAACTACAATCAAATATAATTAATAAAGTAATTAACTACAGTCTCCACTACTAACCCCTTAAGCAACCTCCACCAGCACAGTCAAACAGCCATAAAGATAACTGAATTTCTCTATGAAGATGATATNGATCATATATTGACAATGGTATATATTGTGTGTAGGACTGAAAAAGCAAACAGTTATAATATTATTAACTACAATCAAATATAATTAATAAAGTAATTAACTACAGTCTCCACTACTAACCCCTTAAGCAACCTCCACCAGCACAGTCAAACAGCCATAAAGATAACTGAATTTCTCTATGAAGCATTATGTGACAGCAACACAAAATATTAATTCTTCTTCCTCTCCCTATTTCTTTCTTTGGTTTGTTATTTAAATCTGATAAGATTACACAAAACATTGACTATTTGATCATATTTTTTAATTGGCTTTCTCCCACTCAATAAAAACTTATCAAGCTTCAAAACCTGTGAAACTTTCCAACATAAAAATATAATAACCAACCTTGTTGAAGACCCAGATTTCACCATTCATTGTTGGTCTAGGAACTCCATGCCCATTGTAATGGAAAAGAACTCTCTCTTCCTGTGAAATAAAGCAGCAATATTTTAGTTCTTTTATATCAGAATTTCTAATATCAAAATAAAATAATATATATACATACAGTATGTATATACACTGCGTTTTGTGAAAAGTTCTCTGCTGGAAACAGATTTATCACAAAGATTTTATTTGAAATAAAATTATCACTTCATGTTTGCGTCTTGCTTGCTTTACAATTTTAAGATTGAGGTCAAAAATAGGATGAGACAGTCATGATGATAGAAAATCAAAGACTAATCACCAACAATTTGCTAGATACAGTATATTCTAAAAAGAAACTCTCCTTATTTGAAACTGATATCCAGCAAATCATCTTTCATTAAAAAATTAAATTTCTTTTATGGTGAAGAAGATTGTTACCTTTGCATTTCTCCTCAGAGATGTACACAATTTCTTGACGTCATCAACTGTTGGGTCAAGGCTGAGTTTGTAGCGTGCCTAAATAAAAAAACCCTTAGAGAATCATGCATCAGAAAGGTAAATAAAAATTTTAAACTATACCACTTCCAGACTCCAAGCGTGAGAAGATTTTTACTTCCTTACAAACTATGAACACTATTGTCTGAAAGATCTAATTCTAAAAGAGTTAAGTCAAAAGTTATATTTAATAGAGAATTTTTGGTGAAGTTTTGGCAAACTTTTGGTAAACTTTTGGCAAATTTTTGGTAAATTCCTTGAAACACATCTACCAGGTATGGATAAAGAACCCAGCTGCATTTCTAAGTTAATTAGAATTTATAGAGAAATACAAATGAAGTGAAACGACAGAAATCAGAAAAATCAGAAAAAGTTTACTTTTAGGACCATAGGCACTTCAAAAGGGAAGTACGTAAATAATTTCTATAACATACTCTTGGTTGCCATCTTTCATATTGCTGCTGGAGACTATTTCCAATTGCTTCAAGTGCTTTTTGAGAACTTAGTGCAAATGGATCTGAAAAAGGGGGAATGCAAAGTTATACAAACATATCATTTAAATTAAAGAACAGATATATACATTAACAGGGCATTTGAAGGTGTTGTGGTGCCATACTGTAATCCACTGACTTTGCAGCCAAAACAGTCAGGCGGGCGGGGTTCAAATCCCACCAGCACCTCTTGCATCATGACAAAAAGTTGTGGTGATATAAAGCTCTAGATCTATGAGGGATTTGACCACAAAAAGTTTGGGGGTAAAAGTTTACCCGAGAATGATTATTGCGGTCAAATCCCTCATAAAATTAAAAACCTTGTTATCATTGTAAAATCAATATGACGAAGACCAGGGACATGAAACATTGCAGCTAGACCATATTTTGAGTGCTGAATCTGAAGTTAAAATTTAATACAATAAAATCTGGAAAATTTCCATATTGGCGGCCATTCATTAAAGTGGTGTGTTGTGAAACCAGAAGGCTGTAATCCATATGGAAAGCAATCTGATATGAAAGCAGCCCAGTACCATGTAACAGAGATCTTAGTTTGAGGGATGAGGAAGGGGTGATGGTTAAAGGCAGTCTGTCATGCATCTGATTGGCTGCAGTAAAGTCAGAGCTCAACACAAGGCATGTCTTTGTGAATCTGTGCATTGGGAACAAAGGAGGGCTGATCTGTATCACTTTCTAGGGCAGTAGAAAGTGATTAGGATCAGCAGCCATTCAGTTCTCCTATTCTTTGTATTGTCCTGATCACACAATCAGATGGGTGACAGACTGCCTTTAAGGTGGTCATAGCAAAAAGTATGAAATGTTCCCTAGGACCCAATTCCCTAACATAAAACAATTGGTTTTAAATTACATAAATACCAAAGGACTTAAGATATTTTTATCTCCATAAATTCACTCAGTTTCCAAAGCAATCACTTTAGATATTTTTGAGTACAATCAGAAGGCATGGGGGAGTAGTTGTTGTCAAATGAGGTCAAATATGTATAAAGAATGAGGCTTTGTTCTTTAAAACAATTGCATTGGATCAGTCACATGGAAACTTGGCATGATGTAATTAGCCAGCATTGTTCCTGCTACATAATCATAGTGACAATCATCCACAAGGGAGAGCAGAGAGACCTTTTAGGCTTGTTGATGTGTACTTGATGTGTTGGGCCTTTATTTATGTATTTTTGTCTAACTTCAAAAATTGGAGTGAGAATTCAAATATCATCTCCCATTCATAAACAGTTAGTCTACTTGTGTTGTGACCATCGTTGTGGGATGAATTTGTTTATATTCCTTTCCAAGAAATATTTATTGACTTCTTTAGGCTGCAATTTCAGCAATTTCTATTTTTAGTTGTGGGTGGCAACGTCTCTCATGGTTTAGTGAAATGGGGCTGCATGCCTGATCATATGTATGCATTTTGTTATTTGATCTTTAAACCCTTGCTTGCAGAACTTCGAAAATCAATAAAAAAATATGTTTACCAATCCAGCATTCGAGTCTCGCACAAGGGTCAGTCTTCACAACATCGGGTGGGTCTACACCAATATTTAGGCACAGAACTAATGCAACACTGACTGTTTTCATCTGCAAAAATAAGCAAGAAATTAAGAAAAGATCTTGAATTAACATCTGGGAACGTGATAGGGTGCGTGAAAATTTTTGAAGCAGGATAGTTTCACTTTACAGAGCTTTTTAGGCCGTACGTAGATGTGTGGCCCACTGACTGCAGTCTAGGTCTAAACATCTAACAACAAGCAAACATCATAACACAAAAGAAAGAATGTCNCAATAAAAAAATATGTTTACCAATCCAGCATTCGAGTCTCGCACAAGGGTCAGTCTTCACAACATCGGGTGGGTCTACACCAATATTTAGGCACAGAACTAATGCAACACTGACTGTTTTCATCTGCAAAAATAAGCAAGAAATTAAGAAAAGATCTTGAATTAACATCTGGGAACGTGATAGGGTGCGTGAAAATTTTTGAAGCAGGATAGTTTCACTTTACAGAGCTTTTTAGGCCGTACGTAGATGTGTGGCCCACTGACTGCAGTCTAGGTCTAAACATCTAACAACAAGCAAACATCATAACACAAAAGAAAGAATGTCGAAACAATAGCGGGAAGAAATTTTACTCATCAGAGACAAAAAGATCAAACAACATTACAATAAGATTAACAACAATAAGAACAATAGATTCGCTGTGGGCAAACATGTTACGTACTCGCTCTTTCATTCTCCATGACTGAGGGAGGCATTTGATTCCATCAATTTTCTCCTTGTGTCGTTTTTTCATGAAACATAACGGCAGCTGCCAATCGATGAGTTCGCCATCGTCTTCTTCGAGAGTATCATCAATATCTTGCTCCTCGTCAGACATTTTCGGATTGGAGTGATCGGAATGATCAGCTTGGCGGTCCCACCATCACACACAACTCATGTTCACAACACAAGACCGGTATCACTCCCAACACATGCACGAGTACGCTCTAAGTACAGGCTCGATGTAGATGACGTCACAGATTGCATAACTTGAGACTCTGTCACAAAATTTCAAGTTTTATAGAAGTCTTTGACATTGTAGTCAACTTTCAAGAAATCATTTCATTATAAACCTATTTTTCTCCGATTGGATCTTCTTGGTCGATCGAAATAATATATAAATATATATATCGTCAAAAAAGAGAATTTTTTCCGAACATAAAATAAACACTGAGTTTGACCGCGAGTTTGACACCATCACTTGCTTGGTCCTTGTTGACTCACTGCACCTCTATATTAATCAAGGGAGACACCTTTATTTGTGCGTGGCTAAATCTCCTAAATTTAACCCTGTTGTTTTGAAATAGCTGGGCTATGACGCAAAAGTCTGGCAACAAAGCAGTTTTTGTCGGAAACTTTCAAGACTTTGCACCTTCGATGCAAAATTACTGCGTCACTGCGACGACTGCGACACGTTGGATCTTGCTTCAAGCCTTAACTCCAATCTGCAGAGTGTGGCAACTGCACGCACAAGATTTTTTATTAAATTTGTGTGTACACACCGATTTTGAACGAGATCTTTTATTCTCTACTTTAAAAACAAAGGAACCAAAGACCCTGCACACCGACATGCC
This sequence comes from Aurelia aurita, assembly GCA_004194415.1. Taxonomy (NCBI): domain Eukaryota; kingdom Metazoa; phylum Cnidaria; class Scyphozoa; order Semaeostomeae; family Ulmaridae; genus Aurelia; species Aurelia aurita. The sequence goes on along the minus strand of REGM01000190.1, from coordinate 468,481 downwards.
AATGCTTCGTTGGTCTGCGCGCGCGAGATCTCGTCGAGAACTGCCATACTGCGCCCCTTTTTTATCATCTATGTTTTTCATATCTTTGTTCGGTTTATATTGCAATTTGGTTCTTGTGAATAAAGCAGTTTACATTCTCGTTAATTTGGCTTGAAACCTGAAAAATTTATATTAGGATAGCATAGCAGTAAAATTTACTCAATTCTACTCAGTTTAAACATTTTACGCGAAACTTTGAAGCTGTGAAGGAGATGAGTGTGTCCCGGAAATGACAGTAAAATCACGTGATAATTAATCATTATTCACGATCACTGTTCACGATTCACGATTCACGTGACTTGAGAATCTGGAAACGAGACCGGAAGCGTAAGTGGATTTATTTCTTATCTTCAGTTTTGATGTTATGGGATATCCCTCGATGTATCAGGAACGNTGTTTTAAGCCTTTCTGGTATTCTATAAACCATTTAGCTGAATTTAAATGCGAAATTTCGTGCACAGCTTCTCCCACTTCAGCTCTCAGCTCCAGTTCAGTAATTGTATTGCGAAGATGATTCCCTCTATCCGCCATCTTCCAGAAAAGTAGCGCGCCGTCCCAGACCTCTGTGAAAAGGTCTATTGCCGTATTCTGCACATGCGCAGTTTTACTATATATACTAATTTCGTCGGTCGTAGAATGGCTAAATTTGATGCATTTTATACCTCCTTCAGTTTCGATGTTATGGGACATCGACGCTGACTATGATCGACGTGGCAATACAGACTGTTACATTTTACCTTAGGCTTATTATTTCACGGAAAATCAATTTTAATTTATCAAGCTAAAGTCTAATTTAATAAGTTAATTCATTAATGTCAAGGCTGATTGAATAGATAGAAAGATCAGCGACCTGGAAACATGACTGTTGGGCCTACTTATGAAAGCGGTGAGGAAGATCATGCCGAACAAGATGAAGAAATATATTATCGAGATTCGAAAACAAATTTGCATGGAAATGATTTAGAAAGTGAAAAACTTGTATCTCAAGATGAAGAAAGCGATGAAATTGATATCGACACATTGCTACAAAGACCCAATGCATCGTGAGTTTTATCTGAGTTCCTTCGGTTGTTTCGAGGAGAAATCGATGATAATGATAACACAAGCCAGCCCCTTATTATTGTCAGGCCTGGCAACCACCCGCCCGGTACTTTGACACCAATACTTGCAAAAGGCCAAAGGCAACTCCTTAGTACGAAATTTTTATCGTAAACAGACTGCTTGAGCATTTACTTGCAGACACGAAAATTTTCAACGTTGAAAAGAACAATCACAATGGAAGACAGGCATCTGGCATCAAAACGACTTTTATCATACCCAACATCGTGTGACGTTTGTTTGACGTCATATGCGTGTTGTGTTGATACAGTTGACCAAAGGCACTTGTGAGGGAGCTTGCCAATAATGCCTCGGAGAACATGTCACACACATTATTGGTTGATAGAAAACAAAATCTAATTATGTTCAGGTGGACCTCCACTGCTGTAGATTTGGTCAGTTCTGCAGCAGTTTGGTTCCCGACCAAAACTAATGCAGTGAAGGGTGGCTTTTGGAGGCCTTCTTGGCTAAGATGCCTTTTCATTAAAAATAAGTGGACCTCAGCACAGTGATCCAGACTGGCAAATTAATGTAATAAATGCCAAAAAATGAAAGTTCTCCAAATTAATCAAGCTGTAGCTTATTTGAAAGAGCAATGATTGACAATCAAAATAAAAGAAGAATCATTAAAATCGGACATGAGAGCCAAGAAAAATATTTTTGAAGTTTCATGATAATCAGAATTTTACAAATTTCGTATCGAAAAGATAGTGAACACTCAATTTAGGCTAACTTCAAAATTCAATTTCTCCGCTCGCACAACTTTGGTTCTTGAAATTCTTTTTTTTATTTTGATCGCATACATCTCAACATCATTTGTGATTCATGTCATCGAAAATGAATGGAAAAATTTTGTGAATTACTACATAGTACTATATTTGAGGATAAAAACCGAAATTTAAGTAAAAACAGTTGAAAATCTCGTACAAAATTAAACTACTTCCAGTGAAAATGGCGCTTGGTAGCTTTAAAACAGCATTCATCAAGTTCACAAGTTTTTCCAGCTGCAGCTTTCGAATAAAATGTAAAATGATCCTGCTCTCGGAACCATGGCTTTGTAGGTTGAGATGTGTCGGGATGTGTCCGTCTCCTACCAATAAAAACCTAATGTGACAGGTAGGCCTGGGCCGCTGATGAGTAGGATATTCACAAGCACTCTCAGTGATGCACGCCCGCACACTTTGTGCTGTTTCCTCACAGCCTAAACCATCGCCACATTTACCATTTCCCGGCTTCTTTCAACACATGACCTTCCAGGACACAAGAACACTAAAATAAACCTAAATATCAGAGCAACTGGTTATAACCATCCTACACACTCAGCCTTGCCACGACAAGTGACTTCCCAGGAAAACTTGCCTCGTAATTTTAGCTAACATGCATCCTTTTATAGTCCCCGCAGCTGATTGGCCGTCAAGTTGGTCTGAATACAAAGCTAAAAAGCAAGAGGGGGAGTACCATGTATCCCCAACAAATTCATGATCAGCATGCAGATCAAAATTTTGTGAAAATTCTCATACCTGCGGCTGCCATGCTCTACAGAGTAGGTCTCATCCCATGTAAACACAAAATATTCCTGGATTGTTCCCATGCAAATGCCTGCAGAATAGTGGGATCAATCCAATTTCTCTTTTGTGTAAACATAGAAAGAGACCTCATTTTTAGAAAATTTCCCAAAAATTTCCTCGATAACGATGGTTGCCCTGTATAAATGCTTATCTTGTTCTTATCTGTAGCCTTTTCTTCCAAAAAGAAAATACATGATACCTTATCAACACAAAAACAAATTTGATTCACATGTGTCTTAACCTTTCAAAGCTGTGCTTTAGTTGGTTGCCCTGTATAAATGCTTATCTTGTTCTTATCTGTAGCCTTTTCTTCCAAAAAGAAAATACATGATACCTTATCAACACAAAAACAAATTTGATTCACATGTGTCTTAACCTTTCAAAGCTGTGCTTTAGTTGGTTGCCCTGTATAAATGCTTATCTTGTTCTTATCTGTAGCCTTTTCTTCCAAAAAGAAAATACATGATACCTTATCAACACAAAAACAAATTTGATTCACATGTGTCTTAACCTTTCAAAGCTGTGCTTTAGTTGGTTGCCCTGTATAAATGCTTATCTTGTTCTTATCTGTAGCCTTTTCTTCCAAAAAGAAAATACATGATACCTTATCAACACAAAAACAAATTTGATTCACATGTGTCTTAACCTTTCAAAGCTGTGCTTTAGTTGGTTGCCCTGTATAAATGCTTATCTTGTTCTTATCTGTAGCCTTTTCTTCCAAAAAGAAAATACATGATACCTTATCAACACAAAAACAAATTTGATTCACATGTGTCTTAACCTTTCAAAGCTGTGCTTTAGTTGGTTGCCCTGTATAAATGCTTATCTTGTTCTTATCTGTAGCCTTTTCTTCCAAAAAGAAAATACATGATACCTTATCAACACAAAAACAAATTTGATTCACATGTGTCTTAACCTTTCAAAGCTGTGCTTTAGTTGGTTGCCCTGTATAAATGCTTATCTTGTTCTTATCTGTAGCCTTTTCTTCCAAAAAGAAAATACATGATACCTTATCAACACAAAAACAAATTTGATTCACATGTGTCTTAACCTTTCAAAGCTGTGCTTTAGTTGGTTGCCCTGTATAAATGCTTATCTTGTTCTTATCTGTAGCCTTTTCTTCCAAAAAGAAAATACATGATACCTTATCAACACAAAAACAAATTTGATTCACATGTGTCTTAACCTTTCAAAGCTGTGCTTTAGTTGGTTGCCCTGTATAAATGCTTATCTTGTTCTTATCTGTAGCCTTTTCTTCCAAAAAGAAAATACATGATACCTTATCAACACAAAAACAAATTTGATTCACATGTGTCTTAACCTTTCAAAGCTGTGCTTTAGTTGGTTGCCCTGTATAAATGCTTATCTTGTTCTTATCTGTAGCCTTTTCTTCCAAAAAGAAAATACATGATACCTTATCAACACAAAAACAAATTTGATTCACATGTGTCTTAACCTTTCAAAGCTGTGCTTTNTTTCTAGACAGCACGTTTTATCAAAAATTCGTGACATCGTTTTGCAGTTCAGGACCTTAAGTCTTAGGTAAATAGATAGTTTTGGTCGAACAATGCCCGATGAGGTACACCAAGATTTTTTCCCAAGGGTGGTCGATTTCGCCTAAAATCTGGAATAAATCTTTTGCGTTTTTATTTAATCAACTGGTTATATTTTTATGGTATTCTACGTTTAATTCTGCTTCTAATAACATATACGTTTGTTTGGTATAGTTTAAGGAACGGCCGTGAAAAGTAGAGTTTCTTAATCGCTGTCTGAAGGGTTACAGTAACCTTAACTGTGAGCGTAGTGATCTACTTCTCCAGAGGAGCGCTGTGAACATAGCTTGCTACCTCTCCGAAGCAGCGAGTCAGCCTCTCGCTAGCTAGCTGCGCTGAATCGCTCCTCCAGAGAGGTAGATTGCTATGCTTGCAGTTAAGGTAGTAGTATCAAATGAAATTAAGGTTGTAGTATTGAATAAACATTTAAATCAAAATAAAGGTGTCCGCATTGCTCCATGCTGTTGAGCTTTATTTCCACTCAAAGACTCAATCTAAATTATATTTGAAAGTCCTGGCACTTGGAAGGTGAAGTTGCGTTTTTTAGCGCCAAGCGCTGGGATCGCAGAAGTAGAGAAGACCCTTATTTGGAAATTTGTGTGTGAAAATAGATTCGAATCATCTCCTGCAACTGACATGAAATTTCTAAGATAAAGACCTTCCCTGAAACAATCGTATGATTCTCTATCTGCCTACAATTTTTGAGTGAACTAAATGGACTTTCTTTTCTTTGTGATGGAAGACAATGAAACAGACTTGATTACAGGTTAAGTTGGACTCAAACATATCCAATGGGAATTGACATATTAGCAAGTTTTACTAATTAAAAACTCAAAAGAAGAACTTTTGTGGCTTGCATGTTATAATATTCTTTATCGTCATAGCTTGGAGTCATTGGAATAGGGCTCATTGCACTTGCAACAGACCATTGCTGCAACCTCATCGTAAAATGCAAAAGGATAGCAATCAAGAAGATCTGCAATCGAATGGTGGCTGAAGGTTATGTGCAATACCACATTGATAAACGTGAAAAGCACCTAGGACGAAGTTTGTCGTTTGGACAAATTGGTAAAGTTGCAATGGGGAAGCTTGGAACATTTCTTGTGGACACGTCAATTTTGATAACGCAGTTTGGTTTTTGTACGGGATATTTCATCTTTCTCGGAAACACAACCAGATCTGTTATCTATGAATATTTACATTACAGTTCAGTAGGATTCACAAACATGAGTGATAGTTTTCCACTCAACTCTTCGAGTGTATCAACAATGGGCATGGTTAATTGGACAAGGGCTTCAACTTTTATGACAACAGAAATGATCAGAACAACAACGGAAATGTCATCAACCCAGCTTCAAACAACAAGCACTGCAATACCTCCAACAAATTTAACAAATATTCTTAACACAATGAATTTCACTATGAATTCAACTGCATCAAATTTCTACTCATCGACATCAAATTTAACATCACCCATCACAGACCAGTTAACATTAATGTCATCATCAAAACACTTCATGAATAGATCTACAACTTTGTTACCTCTCAATTTTACATCAGCAATAAATAAGACCACTCATGGTATATTTCATAAAATTATTTCAAATATTGCAAACAAACTGACGAAAATCAAGAATCCTATCACACATGCAACGTTGCAGCAAAACAAAGCCTTGACATTCGCTTTGTTATTGGTCATACCAGCACCTTTGCTTATTCTCATTGCCTTCATACGTAACTTGCGTAAACTAGGACCAGTCAGTGTGCTTGCAAACGGTGCTATTACTGGGGCATTCATAGCTACTGGAATCTACATACTCATTGGTAAGTTGCTATGTTTAAAAAAATGCCTTCTTCAAACTTTATCCACTTGTTCATGGTATCATTTATTCTAGCAGCCATGCTGTGACTTGTGCGTCATTTTCCTCGTACACAATATTGTGACATTTTCGGTACACTTGGAACAACGTAGTTTTAAGGTCCTTTAGAAATGTATCGATCCTATAACGCAAGACTAAAACTTCATTGGCTGTCTTTGTGAAAGCTGTCCTCTCTTTCAAAGTTCGGTAATATATGCAGATATAGCATTGCCTGAAGTCTTAATTCTCCTTTTACTTGACGATTTCCTTCCAGAATTTGAATCCCCGCATGAAACAATAAAATGGTTCAACTGGCTGAAGTTTCCGGTTTTCTTTGGACAAGTTACTGGTGCTTTCGAGGGTATTGGCACGGTAGGTTCTCATTTTATTCGATTGGCTTCTAGATAGATGTACCATAGTACTGTATGTTATTTCTAACGAGCATTGCTACTTTCATTCTCATATTTGAGCAAGTTGTTACACCAGTACATCAATAAAGATTTCTCATATTTCAACCGTGAAAATCTAGACCCGTTTATGTAGAGTCTCTTTCTTTATAAATAAAGCCTGAAACATAATGACGAGATATCTTGTTTTCCAAAAAGAAAGTACAAACATTTCAATTGCCCTCTTTGTTTCTTTGAAGTGTGTACATTTCAGTAAGGAATTCTTCGCGCGTCCCCAAGTATTTGTCAACTTATATTCCTAGACTTTGGACGATCACTGTACCATTATTACATTTCTGTTTGTTTCTTTTCAAGGTAATCCCAATCGAAGGCAGTATGGCTGAAAACAGAGGACGATATCCTTGTTATTTACACATCTCCCTGTTTCTGCTCTCGTCAATCCTTTGTTCTTTTGGTGTTTTGGGTTATCTTCGATATGGAGCAGAAACTAATCAAATTGTGACAGAAAATCTAAATGGTTCAGTGATTGTGATAGCCCTTCGTTGCCTTCTCTTCTTCGGAGTTCTCTTCACGTATCCATTGCAAATTTATCCTGTGATTCAAATAGTTGAAGGATTGATTTTTGGACCAAATAGCAGTTGTGGGAGGAGACTTTACAGACAGGGACCAGCTGTAAATGGGGGATTTGATGGGTCAACGTCAGATGAGCTGGAGGGAATAGAACATGATGTCGCAACTGTTATCAAGGTTTGGCTGCCTACTCGAAATATTTTTTGTTTTCATTTAGCTCTTTAATTAATTCTCAACGTTAAAAAACATTGATTCAAATCGTACAAAGTCGTACAAAGTCTTCGCATGGTAAAGAAGCGTGACTGGCTTGGAAAGGCTAGCCTGCGTGCAGACTATACTTTTCCACTGCGAAGGAGTATGGTCTGCACGGGCAGGCTTGGAAAGGCGGATTAATTTTGCAGAATCTTTTCGCAATTGCTCATCTCGTCAGGTGAGATCCAAACGAGAAGTAACGACATTCTAGCTACGTGCAAAAGAGGTTATTAAGAGAAGACAAAGAAGGATCATTTATGTGTTTAATTAAGATGCTACATTAAAATACAAACATTTCGGACGATTAAACTTTCAGACGAAATTTTGTCCAAACGTTTTTTGTCCACATTGCCTTTAAAAGTATCCGAAGATTTTTCGACCATATTTTTGCTCATGATTCTTCAATTTGAAGCATTCAATGCCGATCTTTGGTCAAAATTAGATTAATTCTCTGCAAATATAAGTCATTGCAAGCGAAAGATTTGATCAATGAGCTGTGAAAAAGATATTGTTTCCCCGCTTTTTTTTTTAATGTGGCCGAAGCCGTTTTAACCGAATTTTTTTCAACCGAAAATTTTCCGTCCAAAACGTTTGGATTTTGATGTATTTAGTTTTATAATCTCCATGGCCAATTAGCATTAATACAAAAGCAAGGTATCTTGCAAATTAATATCTTGCTCATTCCATTTTCTTTTGACGATTTTCGAATTTTGCAGATCCCAGCTTGGCAGAGTAACATTCTACGGACATTGCTGGTACTTTCAACAGCTGCTGTAGCAGTTATCTTCCGCTCCCAATTTGCATATATAGCTGCTTTGACTGGGTCAATTGGTAGCTCTCTTTTATCATACATCTTGCCCTGCTTGTTTCATATCATACTGCAACGGAGAAGCTTGTCAAGGTGGATTATAGCAAAAGATTTGGCATTTATTGTATTGGGTATTGTCGGTGGCATTATGGGAATGACTGTTACTATTTTAGAAATTGTAAGAACGTTTGGTACACATCATAAGCTTAAACATGATTAGATTTCTAGAAAATTTTGAAGTCAAATCTTTAGACCTTTAGACCAATACCTGAATCAATTTAGGCATTTATTGTACCGTGTGAGTCAGAAAAATGTTTAAACGCTTGAAAGCTTGTAGCTCTCAAACCATTTGGCAGATTCTTATAAACTGATAATACCTCTGTAGCTAGCTTGTCAACTTAGATAAGAAAATTTAGCTTGTCAAGATCGGTCGTATCGTTCTCAAATTACAAGCGATTTTATAAAAATGCTTCATCTTGCAATCCTTCAAAACAGGCCTAAAATCCTTGATCGAATTTGCTAGCAATTCAGCCCCACAGCTATCATAACCAAAGTCTATCTATCTATCTTATCACTTAAACATTTACTAGATATATAAAGAGGCTACTGCATAATCGTATACACTAGGAACTGTCAGCCTGTTTGTATAGTAAATTTGATCAAGGATTTTAGGCCTGTTTTGAAGGATTTTGAGTTGAAACATTTTTACAAATTCGCTTGTAATTTGAGAACGATATTGCCAATTTCGACCACTTAAATTTTCTTATCTAAATGATATGTTAGCTACTCAGGTATTATCAGTTTATAGGAATCTGATCAGTGGTTTGAGAGCCACAGGCTTTCAAACATCTACAGATTTTTCTGACTCAACGCGGTATTTGGTATTGTCGTTAGGTGTTATGGGAATGATGACTGTTACTACTTTCGAAATTGTAAGATAACACATAATGAACTTAAACATGATTAGAATTTAGGAAGGTACAAGAGCAAGAGGAAAGTTGGAAATACAATCGTTGAAATCAGTGAGCCTAACCCTGAATTAGTTTAGTATTTCTTGTCCCCTTCTCTCCTGCCTAATGTACATGAATGATAAATGTGATGACTTTGGTGACTTTAGTCAATCTGCAAATACCGTAGCTTACTTTGTTCACCAGCATTTCGAAATCGAAATTTATTACGATAATTCTTATATTTCTCTGTTAATTTATAGATGTCCCAGTTAATAGTGCAAAATTATGGTTGATAAGTTGATTTAATCAAATTTTAGAGTTTAGTCTAATTTATTCATTTAATTTGCAATATTTATTTAGATAGAATATTGTCCCAGTAAAGAAGTACCAATTTGATCGAACTTCGTTTGGGATTGCCATCAAGCGAAAACTGAAACAAGATTCAACAAGATATTTTAGACGTTGTAAGTCTTCATAAACGTTGTAGGTCCTATAGGGGCCAAGGAGCTGCTGCGAAATAACCGCATGTTGCATTGGATTATACTGTAATAGTTGGTAAATACTTTAAGTTTCGAATGAAAACACAAGTAGTTTCATTTTCATTTGGCTTGAATGTTCGATCGCTTCTTGGAAATATAGCAAACAATCAAACACTGAACTGTATGCATAATTGGCAAATAGATATATTGGTTAGAAAAGTTAGCTGTTGCATAGCTTTCGTTTTCTTACTAATAGAAAGTATTTGGCAGAAGTCTTTTTTAGAAATGTTTAATAGAAAAGTGGACCATCATTTTAGTTTTTCCAAGCAACCTTGGTTGGGTTTTGTCGGAAGTGTGACCTCTCTGCAAAAGGGAAGGATTTTGTCGTAATCAGAAGTAAAAAAATCAGACTAAAAATCAGAAGAGCTGGAAAAAATGTGGCTACATTTCATAACAGATTCGAGGTCAGCTTATTATTTAGGAACATGTCTTGACTTGTCATATCAATGGGGG
>REGM01000190.1:432361-458319 GCA_004194415.1 Aurelia aurita | reverse complement strand
TGTAGGTCCTATAGGGGCCAAGGAGCTGCTGCGAAATAACCGCATGTTGCATTGGATTATACTGTAATAGTTGGTAAATACTTTAAGTTTCGAATGAAAACACAAGTAGTTTCATTTTCATTTGGCTTGAATGTTCGATCGCTTCTTGGAAATATAGCAAACAATCAAACACTGAACTGTATGCATAATTGGCAAATAGATATATTGGTTAGAAAAGTTAGCTGTTGCATAGCTTTCGTTTTCTTACTAATAGAAAGTATTTGGCAGAAGTCTTTTTTAGAAATGTTTAATAGAAAAGTGGACCATCATTTTAGTTTTTCCAAGCAACCTTGGTTGGGTTTTGTCGGAAGTGTGACCTCTCTGCAAAAGGGAAGGATTTTGTCGTAATCAGAAGTAAAAAAATCAGACTAAAAATCAGAAGAGCTGGAAAAAATGTGGCTACATTTCATAACAGATTCGAGGTCAGCTTATTATTTAGGAACATGTCTTGACTTGTCATATCAATGGGGGGGGGGGGAGTTGCCAAATGACTGTGTTACGAACCAAAATTTGCTTTCTTATATAGTTACTTTATTTTTATAGTTATCTCCTTGATTGCATTGCAAAAGGGCACCAATTGAGATCATATACGGTACATTCCTTTGGTACAAAACTGTTTTATTGCCTAAGAATTCTTCTCCTAAAATTCTTGCAGTCTTTCAGACCTCTCCAGAAATCTTTAATGGGCACACAAGGCCAGTACTCAGATAATAAAGCACAAATATTGAAATAAGATAGACGAATGGTAGAGTTTACGGCCGTTAATTAAATTCTAACTGCTCACAAATCGAATGTATGACAGCTTTTACATGGAGATTGCCCTGATAACATCCTGTGATTTATGTCATGCTAGTTGTTTAATTAATAAAAAAATAAATCATATATATGTAAATGGTTTGAATTCCAATATGGCCATGTTGTAAGTTACTGCAAATTATATTTTTTTCAATTATTAAATACGATATTGACATTTGTAAACTGTTATTTTCTTTTTCGACCCTTGCTGCTTCGCATTTAACAGATATGACACTCTCATGACTATCAGCTATTTTGTTTTTAGAACTGTGGACAAAATCAACATTTGAAACATCTTTTGATAATACACAGTTATTAATTAGAACAAAAACCCGACATGGATGGAAACTAAATTCGGAAGCATACGCCCGGGGGGGGGGGGTCTTAGTATATTTGTCCGACGGGGACGTGCCGTTTTTCAGGGTATCGTTTTCGCCTCTTTTTTCTAGCGCCGGGTATCGAAAGAAGGCAATTTTTCTAGAGCCGGTTGTCAAAAGGGTGTATTTTCTTAAAACAGGTTGTTGCTTGGCCAGATTTTTACGTTTTGGAGTGTACTTTTCGACGATTTTTTCTAGAATCGGATATTGTTCGGAGGGAAAAATTCTGGAGCCGGGTAAAAATGTTTGTCTTTGGTGGGCACACCCCCGTACAATTGAAAGTCAAGTACCCCCCCCGGGAGCATACGTAATTTATAACTGCATTATTTTGCCTGAGTAATGTTCCAGATTTAGAGTTTCCTTTTCAGTAATAATTTTATTAATTTAATGAAAACGACAAGCCATACTTGGAAGCAGAAAAATAAAATTTGGCCGGTATGACATGCATTTTCCAGAAAGCATGGGTGGAATTGACAAATCAGGAGAAATGACGTATTTCTTACAAAACTGGGAATTACTCATTCTTTGAAATTCTACAGAACACACACGTTTTTTAGGCTTTTCCCAATCTTTTAGCAAAACTTGATTGCACAATCTTACACATCATCGATGCCTTTTTAGCACACACAGTTCTTGACTCATTTCGACAAAAAGCGGAAAATCTATCGTCCAGAAAGATCTAAACACGTTCAGTAGACAGAAAGCGGAAGTACACACTGGTCTATAAAGAAACTTCCTCATAGTGTTGAAAATCGAATCAAGGTGTCCTTTTACCCACGGGAACTTTATGATGTCAATAAAGGTTTGGGAACGAGGTTGGTATGATCATCTCACAAAAGTGGGCATGATACTAAATGTCATGGCAGAAAAGCTTTGCTTATTTTGTGACTTGTTTGTAATTTGTTCGATCGAACTTTGAATTTTCTATCTTTTTTCATTCCCGTATTTAACCAGTAAGGTTTATGTGCTTATGCAGGTATGAGCAATGCGGACACCTTTCTCGCAGCGCTCCTCCAAAGAGGTTGATTACTCCCCTCGCAGTTAAGGTAGTAGCCGCGGAAAAAAAATTCTTCCAAAATAAAGGTGTCCACATTGCTCCATGGTATAAACATCGAATAAGGAAGAAGGGACACAAACAGGCTTTATTTGGGAAAACTCCTCTTTTGATTTGTGAAAACCGGGGCGAAAACTTGTAGCAGTTTCTTAATTTAGTATGGTACAAAATTTATTTATTATGGTTCTTATTTTTGGAGTGAATAATTATGATGTAATTTCCAAGACTGCAATAGATGCAGTACGTTTCTTTTGGCAAGCAAAAGAGTTCTACTGGGATCAAAACATAGAATTGAAGTAAATTTTATATCTGATAGGCTAGAATTTGACCGCAAGTGGCTTGAGCCACATTTATATGCTTAGATTCCCTTTAAGAATAGGGGTTATGATACTTTTGGAATGAAAGTTTCGATATTGGCTGTAAAATGGTCCTCAGTGCTTCTCAAATTAGTGTTTCTTAAATTTTTTTCAAATCCTAGGCCTTGTCTCGCAAAAACCAAGCATAGATTTCTTACAATAAAAAATCTGTATTCTAATGAACAATAAATTTGTGGGAAAGCAATTGATCTCGAGATTTTGAGTAAGTTTTCTTTCGTTATTTTCTGAAATAAAGTGTTTTGCTGACGTATGATTGTACACCAGCTATGTGGGACGAGTTGGTTAGAAAATATTTTAAAATCTTAATTTTACTGCCGCGGGAAATAGTATTGCTAAGGGTAGGAATTGTAAAGAGAAAAACATGGGCCAATGCGACTACGCTTGCGTTTGTTGTTGCTCTTACGCAATGTGATTGGCCCATTTCACAAAGGTGTCAGCCAATCAAAATTTAGCGCCTGCTTAAAAATCTTGCTTCTTCATTACCCTGTTGTCTTTAAAAGCTCCGTAAGGAGTATGACATTAATAGTATGATGCAGTTTTGAGATGAAGAAGTATTATTGCGAAGGACGAAAAGGAAATTTGGTTTGGTTTTGAATTGATGATTTTGCACTGAAATAAAGACAAAACAGTTATGGAAGCAGCTGCATTACACGACTTTAATACTACTGAAGCTGATGAACTTCCATTTAAAAAAGGAGCCAGTATCAAGGTATTATTATCGGAGCATTTCCATGACCACTTCAGCGGGATAATGAAAACAAGGCCATAATAGGCATATAAGAGTTCCTCAAGCTGGCAATAGGGTGGATACCTTACAGGACTAGGCCCTAAGAAACAAAGGATAAATGTCTTATCTTACTGTTTATGTTTGCTATTTGATAAAACAAAAGAAATTATCTAATATAGATTAATGTTGAAGCTAAAAGTTTTCATTTTTTATGCCAAATCCAGGCTTCCGCTCGCAACAAAGCAAGTCAACCAAACCACTACTTGGCAAGTTGGTAGTTGGGTTTGTTTTCCAGAGGTCGAGCGAGGATGTGATTTCATCATTCATGCTTCTGTAATTAATTCGTTTTTTGTTTGATTAACTGCTGACTAATTTGTACAATCCCCCAGCCCAGCTACTTTCAAATTCTTTCATCTTCGTACGTTGAGGAAGAGCCCAGGGAGAGTTACCCTAGCAGAAGTGTCGAAAATGTTGGTGCAGGTGCGCCAGGTTGGAAAACATGCATGATTTGGCCTACGCATAGTAGCGAGTGAAATAAATCGAAAGGTGCAAGCTGCGAGTAGAGTTAAAAAAGCTGTGAGAGACACAAAATTAACAATAGATCTTTTGTTTGCTTATGTGACAACCTTTTATTCCAGCTGCGAGCAGTGATTTATGGTGCAGTTTTATATTTGCCAGTGAATGCAAGCTTTTCAACCTGGCAGGTACACAAAATCCAATTAAAACAATAGACATCTCAGGTTTGCCAAATTTGGTAAAATTCAAAATCTTAAGTGTTCCAAGAAACTAGTTGCTGGTAATCTTGGGTTTGGAGTGCACCATGTAAAAAAGGCGCACCTGAATATGACCCCCAGACATACCCCAGAGATTCTGTCAAGTGTTTCTATCCCAGAGGTGGGGAATTTGATCTGGAATTGAAACTGAAGTCAGGGCGTTTGATACGTTATCAGGTATTTGACTTTGTTCATATATGAGTTGACAGTTCTACAAAAGGGATTTTTTTTTATATTCTCGTAAAAATTTACAGAAACATACATAAAGTTACAAGACGATACGACAAGGAGCATGGAAATGCATAGCAACCCTGTGGCAATTTACGATCAACATACAGTAGAAACTTAGTTAACTACCGGGTGCGCCAAAAAAAACTATCCACTTTTGACAGGCCACGCTAAATGGTATATTGGACTGATTTTTAAGATTTATGACTTAATCTTTAGCTGAAATCCAGACTTAGATTCTAGTATTTTTTGTAAATTTTTAAGTCTTCTGTTTCTTAAGCTATAAGCGAGTTTCTTAAAATTTTTGTTCTCGAAAACTCTGAAAACGATAAAAAAACATCGATCAGATTTTGTAAAGGCTCGACTTGACAAAGAGAAAACTTTTTCATGGTGATTTGGGAATTTAGAATCGACCAGTTATACTTTGCTACACGTGCGTTTGCTCAATGTTGAGAGAAATGTAACATTACTTTCAATAAATTTTATACTTTCGTGCAGGTAGTAGGTACTGCGTTCCTGTGTCAAGGGAGTTAAAAAGACAAAACAGGGAAGCGCCATGAGGTCAAGCAAGCATGGACTCTNAAAAAGCTGTGAGAGACACAAAATTAACAATAGATCTTTTGTTTGCTTATGTGACAACCTTTTATTCCAGCTGCGAGCAGTGATTTATGGTGCAGTTTTATATTTGCCAGTGAATGCAAGCTTTTCAACCTGGCAGGTACACAAAATCCAATTAAAACAATAGACATCTCAGGTTTGCCAAATTTGGTAAAATTCAAAATCTTAAGTGTTCCAAGAAACTAGTTGCTGGTAATCTTGGGTTTGGAGTGCACCATGTAAAAAAGGCGCACCTGAATATGACCCCCAGACATACCCCAGAGATTCTGTCAAGTGTTTCTATCCCAGAGGTGGGGAATTTGATCTGGAATTGAAACTGAAGTCAGGGCGTTTGATACGTTATCAGGTATTTGACTTTGTTCATATATGAGTTGACAGTTCTACAAAAGGGATTTTTTTTTATATTCTCGTAAAAATTTACAGAAACATACATAAAGTTACAAGACGATACGACAAGGAGCATGGAAATGCATAGCAACCCTGTGGCAATTTACGATCAACATACAGTAGAAACTTAGTTAACTACCGGGTGCGCCAAAAAAAACTATCCACTTTTGACAGGCCACGCTAAATGGTATATTGGACTGATTTTTAAGATTTATGACTTAATCTTTAGCTGAAATCCAGACTTAGATTCTAGTATTTTTTGTAAATTTTTAAGTCTTCTGTTTCTTAAGCTATAAGCGAGTTTCTTAAAATTTTTGTTCTCGAAAACTCTGAAAACGATAAAAAAACATCGATCAGATTTTGTAAAGGCTCGACTTGACAAAGAGAAAACTTTTTCATGGTGATTTGGGAATTTAGAATCGACCAGTTATACTTTGCTACACGTGCGTTTGCTCAATGTTGAGAGAAATGTAACATTACTTTCAATAAATTTTATACTTTCGTGCAGGTAGTAGGTACTGCGTTCCTGTGTCAAGGGAGTTAAAAAGACAAAACAGGGAAGCGCCATGAGGTCAAGCAAGCATGGACTCTCGTTGAGTTGTCATGCGGGCAACGGCTTGGCTTGGCGGCGCATCATCGAAACTACTCCAGAATTTTGCAACAGGGCGGTTGTAATCGATTTCTAAATCCCCAAATCACCACGAAAAAGTTTCCTCTCTGTCTATTCTTGTCTTGCGCAAAATCTGATTGATTTTTTTTGCCAGTGTGGGTCTTGCGCAAATCACATCCTCAAATCATTCAACACTAACTTGATTTTTTCTCTCAATGTTAAGATTCTTGCAAAAGATCAGGACAAGAATTGGTTTAGAGCAGAATTAAATGGAAAAGAAGGATTCATACCAAAAAATTATGTACAACTTGCACCACATGGGTAAGTTTGTCCGAGGTTTACTTTATGTCGATATGTGTTTCATAAGTTGTTGCTTTAAAAAAAAACTTATGACAAAAGCCTCATTTTGTTTATTTCAAAGTCCACTTTAATTCTGATTTATAGCTTAAGTATCCACTTTTTAACAGGCCACGACAACAGGCCAGCTAGTTTTTGGGAATTCTTAATTCGAAATTAAGATAATGCATGGTAAATTATAAATAAATTCTCAAAATTAAGTTAACCCCTCAGTCAGGCAGCAGAGGTGTAATTTTTCAAATCTGTGTTATAGATTTTGTATAAGACTTTTCCAAGAGTGATACATTTTTCTGACTCACCTGGTATAAACAATTTTTTGGGATGATTTTGTTAAAACATATTGTATGGCATCAGAATTTTTCAAAGTTGGAGACAGTTTTTGGGACATCCAGTGCTGTTGGACTTGACAATAATTGTTTACCCACACTTGTACTGGCACTTGATTAGCTGTCAAGGAAGGTAAACATGTGCAATTTGGTTTGTTTTTGCAGGTGGTATGGTGGTAAAATGCCACGGAAAGAAGCAGAGGCAAAATTACTATCACAACCACATGATGGCGCATTTCTTATAAGAGACAGTGAAAGCACACCAGGTTTGTTTTCCCCTTAATCTTTTAGTCATCCTGTCTCCTTCTCAGGTTTGATCAGACAGAACCCTAACCCTAACTCATTGTGCTTACTAATCGATGAGATTAATAATTCAGTAAGTCAAGAAACTTTGAGATATTTGTTTAGGAACTCTTTAAAGATAAAACTAAGTCAGAAAACTAAAATCGATTGCTGGACTTATCGAAAATATATCATATGAGAAAGAGTGTAGTACCATAAATAATAAGGACTTTAACTATATGTAATATTAGATATTCACCTTTTAGGCACTTTTAACAACACGCAAGATATTTTTAATTAGAACTTGATTATAACTAGTTCTTACTTTAATTTTTACGTAATTTTCCGTTACTTTATAATTAGATAGCAGGTCCACATCAGCATTACTACCCATCTTTTAAACCTGCTTAAACAAATAAACGATGTATGTATGATTGTATGTATGTATGTATGTATGTATGTATGCAGAACAACCTACCAGTTGAGTTAAATTGTTTGGCATAGAAATATTGTGCTGTATGCCTTTTGTATAATTGTACAGTACAGTACAGGCCTCGCACACATTAACATGACAAGAAGTCTCAAGAGTTTTCAAGAATTCTTCACATTATGATGAAAGTTCTTGAGAGGTACATATGAAAGGCTAAAATTGCTCAACCAAACTTTAACAAGTGTTAAAGAGAGTCAACGGAGATATCTGTCCTGCTCAGAAGGAGTTTGGGTATTCTATCATTAGTCTATTGTTTTTTATGAGTTTGACACATGTGTGGATATTGTTTAGTGAGAGGAACAAGAACGTGTGTAGGAGTTTTCTTTGTCCTATTTTTAGATGAGCTCCACTTTGCTCCGTTCATTCGCTTTAATGTGTGCAAGGCCTGCCTGTACTGTACTGGGATAAAATTGAAAAAGAAGAAATTATAAGGAAATAAATCTCCTGATAGATTTGAAGCATAGTATTAGCAACCTCTTACCCAGCGTCAATGAAGGTTTTCCTTAAACTGCAACACCTACATTGACCCTGAATCCTGTTGGGCTATTATACAATTTGATTGGCTCTTTTCAAAACAAAGGAATTTCTCACCTAGAAGAAGTGGCATTCAGTTGACCTAAAGAACGTTCGAATGGCTTAATCACAATGAGTGGTGTTTGAATCATGGAATCTTTATTTCGAAATGTCAAACATGGGATTCAAAAGTAGTACCTGCTATCTGCCTAATATGCTAATTATTCCAGCAAGTTTTTGCCAAATTTGGCAACATGTCCCAAGGTTATCTGTTGATAGCTAGCCTCATATTGACAACAATAGATACTCTTGGGAACGAGGTTGAGTATTTAGAGCAGATGAAATGATAAGACAGTGCCATTGGCCAACTCTTTGCTGATGCATTTGAAACAGAATTGCTATCTGCTTTGTTGTATCCAAATCAATATGACATATTTTCTTTTCTTCTTAGGAGACTTTTCATTATCCGTCAAGTAAGTTTCACTTATTTAGTTTCCAAATTTTTAAAATGCGACGTACAGATGACAATAGTTTTGACATTTTTTTAGTGTGATTTCTGTTAATACTTGTTTTGAGATTTTACAAGGTCCTTTTGAAGCCCTTTCAACAAAAAAATAAACAAATTTTACCTTTGGAGCTTTGGAGCATTAAAAATTNGGTAAATTATAAATAAATTCTCAAAATTAAGTTAACCCCTCAGTCAGGCAGCAGAGGTGTAATTTTTCAAATCTTTGTTATAGATTTTGTATAAGACTTTTCCAAGAGTGATACATTTTTCTGACTCACCCGGTATAAACAATTTTTTGGGATGATTTTGTTAAAACATATTGTATGGCATCAGAATTTTTCAAAGTTGGAGACAGTTTTTGGGACATCCAGTGCTGTTGGACTTGACAATAATTGTTTACCCACACTTGTACTGGCACTTGATTAGCTGTCAAGGAAGGTAAACATGTGCAATTTGGTTTGTTTTTGCAGGTGGTATGGTGGTAAAATGCCACGGAAAGAAGCAGAGGCAAAATTACTATCACAACCACATGATGGCGCATTTCTTATAAGAGACAGTGAAAGCACACCAGGTTTGTTTTCCCCTTAATCTTTTAGTCATCCTGTCTCCTTCTCAGGTTTGATCAGACAGAACCCTAACCCTAACTCATTGTGCTTACTAATCGATGAGATTAATAATTCAGTAAGTCAAGAAACTTTGAGATATTTGTTTAGGAACTCTTTAAAGATAAAACTAAGTCAGAAAACTAAAATCGATTGCTGGACTTATCGAAAATATATCATATGAGAAAGAGTGTAGTACCATAAATAATAAGGACTTTAACTATATGTAATATTAGATATTCACCTTTTAGGCACTTTTAACAACACGCAAGATAATTTCAATTAGAACTTGATTATAACTAGTTCTTACTTTAATTTTTACGTAATTTTCCGTTACTTTATAATTAGATAGCAGGTCCACATCAGCATTACTACCCATCTTTTAAACCTGCTTAAACAAATAAACGATGTATGTATGATTGTATGTATGTATGTATGTATGTATGTATGCAGAACAACCTACCAGTTGAGTTAAATTGTTTGGCATAGAAATATTGTGCTGTATGCCTTTTGTATAATTGTACAGTACAGTACAGGCCTCGCACACATTAACATGACAAGAAGTCTCAAGAGTTTTCAAGAATTCTTCACATTATGATGAAAGTTCTTGAGAGGTACATATGAAAGGCTAAAATTGCTCAACCAAACTTTAACAAGTGTTAAAGAGAGTCAACGGAGATATCTGTCCTGCTCAGAAGGAGTTTGGGTATTCTATCATTAGTCTATTGTTTTTTATGAGTTTGACACATGTGTGGATATTGTTTAGTGAGAGGAACAAGAACGTGTGTAGGAGTTTTCTTTGTCCTATTTTTAGATGAGCTCCACTTTGCTCCGTTCATTCGCTTTAATGTGTGCAAGGCCTGCCTGTACTGTACTGGGATAAAATTGAAAAAGAAGAAATTATAAGGAAATAAATCTCCTGATAGATTTGAAGCATAGTATTAGCAACCTCTTACCCAGCGTCAATGAAGGTTTTCCTTAAACTGCAACACCTACATTGACCCTGAATCCTGTTGGGCTATTATACAATTTGATTGGCTCTTTTCAAAACAAAGGAATTTCTCACCTAGAAGAAGTGGCATTCAGTTGACCTAAAGAACGTTCGAATGGCTTAATCACAATGAGTGGTGTTTGAATCATGGAATCTTTATTTCGAAATGTCAAACATGGGATTCAAAAGTAGTACCTGCTATCTGCCTAATATGCTAATTATTCCAGCAAGTTTTTGCCAAATTTGGCAACATGTCCCAAGGTTATCTGTTGATAGCTAGCCTCATATTGACAACAATAGATACTCTTGGGAACGAGGTTGAGTATTTAGAGCAGATGAAATGATAAGACAGTGCCATTGGCCAACTCTTTGCTGATGCATTTGAAACAGAATTGCTATCTGCTTTGTTGTATCCAAATCAATATGACATATTTTCTTTTCTTCTTAGGAGACTTTTCATTATCCGTCAAGTAAGTTTCACTTATTTAGTTTCCAAATTTTTAAAATGCGACGTACAGATGACAATAGTTTTGACATTTTTTTAGTGTGATTTCTGTTAATACTTGTTTTGAGATTTTACAAGGTCCTTTTGAAGCCCTTTCAACAAAAAAATAAACAAATTTTACCTTTGGAGCTTTGGAGCATTAAAAATTCGTACAACAATACAATATTTAACTAAAAGTATGATACTGTCGTACGTGCCCTGGAAAAAGCAAAGCTTGAATTTTAGGCAAGAAAATGCCCCCGACATAAGTTAGGACAATAAACTATATTTACAGAATGTACTGTATTGTGTATTCAAGTGCTTTTGAAGGATTTTTACCTCAAGTGTCATCTAATCATGTGATAACTATCTTTTTATTGATGTGATCACTGTCTTTTTCTTTCCAGACAAAACAAAAGCGTGCAACATTTTAAAGTTCTTCGAGATGGTGCTGGAAAATATTTCCTTTGGGTTGTGAAATTCAATTCGTTGAATGAATTAGTTGAATACCATCGTACCTCATCCGTCAGCAGATCACAAGTTATACATTTAAAAGATATGGTCGGAGTTGAAGAGGGAGAGGTAAGTCATTTTCATTTTCTATTTTAGTTTTATTTTATGTGCAAATACAGTTTGCATTCGCTATCAAACTACTCTCGAGTCCGAAATCGACTGGGGGGTCTAGAATATACGGGGTGGATGGAAAATTTCCTGAATCCTAATAAACTGGAAAAAATGGGGTTGGTGGAAAATCCGATCTGCACTTTTGCACTTTTGTAATGGGAGGAAATGCACGAGTTGTTTTGACTGTAAAAACAAGTTAGAAATTATAGAAAAGATTAAAAATGAAAAATACAGCTTGAGTCACATTTCAGGAAAGATGGTTTCTCATGTTTCACATTTCAGGAAGCTCAAAGTTAATAAATCTGAAATAAGTCTGGAATAATGATGTCCTCGGTGGCTATTTTTCAAAAAATCAATAATCGGGGTAGACGTTTATTCCAGACTCGAGAGTAAGCGAATTCAAAGAAATGACTATAAACTATGCAGAACACGTCAACATTGGGGTGACCAAATGCTGAAAAACAAAGGCGTAAGACTCTGGAAGAGCTTGCCAGAAAGCTTAAAACATATTATATGACGCAAAATCATTCTCTGATAAAATAGAAAATCTTAAGCCTCTACAATACCAGTAAAAAAATGCAAAATTTATAAATTAACCTTCAGCTTTATATATGATTAATTATTTTACTTTTACCAGTTAGTCACTACTATGGCCTACTATTCTTTATGTTGCGTTTTGTATATACTTCGCTTGTTTTGTTGTCACAGCTGCTCAGACTAGATATGCTTTGCTTTTGCCAAGTTACATAAGTTATGCCTTGTATTTTAGTATTTCTTATAAATATACAACGTTTGAATTTGATATCTCGACTGCCCGTTAACTCAAACATATTCAAGTTGTTCCTTCCACCCATGGTCTCTAGTGGTCATTTTGTCTGATTTATCTTCGTTATTTCATCATAGCAATACAGAGCTGCGTTCGACTTTACTGCACAAGATGCTGAAGAGATTTCATTCAAACGAGGCGAGATAATCAGGGTAACGCAAAAATACAATGAAAATTGGTGGATTGGAACAGCTAATGGTCAAACAGGAATGTTCCCCGCCTCATACGTTACCCCCGTCGACAAGAGATAAATTTTGAGAAATATGGAATAAGGACAATGTGGAGTTAAGAACAATGTGTAAGAGAGTAGAGAGATTTGTATAACTAAATGAAGATTTTCAATTATGCATCATGATAGCTGCTGGCCATAGCATCTACTGGCCCATAGTATCTTCTGGTCAATAGTATCTGCTGGCCGATGTATCTGTGGGCTTGTCTGATCTGCTGGTCATTGTAGAAGCTTTAAGTCTGCCTCTTCTAAACTTAGATGCCCCCTTAAGCCTCCATTGTGTCCTGTAGTCTACAAATTTGAGGCAAAAGCAGAACTCAATACTTCTTAATGGCCTTGTTGTACTGGGTAAGTAAAAAAGCAATCCCCATTTGAAAGGCTAACTGCCCCCTGGATATCTGCCCCCTGGATATCAAGACAACGATATTGGCAAATATATTATTCAATAGTGGACTTGTTCTAATAGATTTTAAAAGATGACACGTGCTGAAACGTGTTCAAGTTAGTGATGTAAGGCAGAATTATTAGGAAAATTTGATCATGATTTTAGGCCTGTTTTTAAGGTTTCTTGAAGGGGCTTTCTCGAGAAAATCCCTCATAATTTCAGAATGGAGTGGCTGATTTCTGTCAGGTAGATTTTAAGATTTATTTGAACAAATCCATCATCAAATAATATATTTGCCAATATCATTGTCTTAATATCCAGGANCGAAATCGACTGGGGGGGTCTAGAATATACGGGGTGGGTGGAAAATTTCCTGAATCCTAATAAACGGGGGCTGGAAAAAATGGGGTTGGTGGAAAATCCGATCTGCACTTTTGCACTTTTGTAATGGGAGGAAATGCACGAGTTGTTTTGACTGTAAAAACAAGTTAGAAATTATAGAAAAGATTAAAAATGAAAAATACAGCTTGAGTCACATTTCAGGAAAGATGGTTTCTCATGTTTCACATTTCAGGAAGCTCAAAGTTAATAAATCTGAAATAAGTCTGGAATAATGATGTCCTGGGTGGCTATTTTTCAAAAAATCAATAATCGGGGTAGACGTTTATTCCAGACTCGAGAGTAGGCGAATTCAAAGAAATGACTATAAACTATGCAGAACACGTCAACATTGGGGTGACCAAATGCTGAAAAACAAAGGTGTAAGATTCTGGAAGAGCTTGCCAGAAAGCATAAAATATACTATATGACGCAAAATCATTCTCTGATAAAATAAAAAATCTTAAGCCTCTACAATACCAGCAATAAAATGCAAAATTTATAAATTAACCTTCAGCTTTATATAGGATTAATTATTTTACTTTTACCAGTTAGCCACTACTATGGCCTACTATTGTTCGTGTTGCGTTTTGTATATACTTCGCTTGTTTTGTTGTCACAGCTGCTCAGACAAGATAAGCTTTGCTTTTACCAAGTTACATAAGTTATACCTTATATTTTAGTATTTCTTATAAATATACAATGTTTGAATTTGATATCTGGACTGCCCGTTAACTCGAACATATTCAATTTGGTCCTTTCATCCATGGTCTCTAGGGGTCATTTTGTCTGATTTTATCTTTCGTTATTTCTTCATAGCAATACAGAGCTGCGTTCGACTTTACTGCACAAGATGCTGAAGAGATTTCATTCAAACGAGGCGAGATAATCAGAGTAACGCAAAAATACAATGAAAATTGGTGGATTGGAACAGCTAATGGTCAAACAGGAATGTTCCCCGCCTCATACGTTACCCCCGTCGACAAGAGATAAATTTCGAGAAATATGGAATAAGGACAATGTGGAGTTAAGAACAATGTGTAAGAGAGTAGAGAGATTTGTATAACTAAATGAAGATTTTCAATTATGCATCATAATAGCTGCTGGCCATAGCATCTACTGGCCCATAGTATCTTCTGGTCAATAGTATCTGCTGGCCGATGTATCTGTGGGCTTGTCTGATCTGCTGGTCATTGTTAGAAGCTTTAAGTCTGCCTCTTCTAAACTTAGATGCCCCCTTAAGCCTCTATTGTGTCCTGTAGTCTACAAATTTGAGGCAAAAGCAGAACTCAATACTTCTTAATGGCCTTGTACTGGGTAAGTAAAAAAGCAATCTCCATTTGAAAGGCCACTGCCCCCTGGATATCAAGACAACGATATTGGCAAATATATTATTCAATAGTGGACTTGCTGTAATAGATTTTAAAAGATAAAACGTGCTGAAACGTGTTCAAGTTATTAATGTAAGGCAGAATTATTAGGAAAATTTGATCATGATTTTAGGCCTGTTTTTAAGGTTTCTTGAAGGGGCTTTCTCGAGAAAATCCCTCATAATTTCAGAATGGAGTGGCTGATTTCTGTCAGGTAGATTTTAAAATTTATTTGAACATATTCATCATCAAATAATATATTTGCGAATATNAAGCAATCTCCATTTGAAAGGCCACTGCCCCCTGGATATCAAGACAACGATATTGGCAAATATATTATTCAATAGTGGACTTGCTGTAATAGATTTTAAAAGATAAAACGTGCTGAAACGTGTTCAAGTTATTAATGTAAGGCAGAATTATTAGGAAAATTTGATCATGATTTTAGGCCTGTTTTTAAGGTTTCTTGAAGGGGCTTTCTCGAGAAAATCCCTCATAATTTCAGAATGGAGTGGCTGATTTCTGTCAGGTAGATTTTAAAATTTATTTGAACATATTCATCATCAAATAATATATTTGCGAATATCATTGTCTTAATATCCAGGAGGCAGTGTCCTTTCAAAAGGGGATTTTTTTACCCTCCTGGTATTAGTATGTAGAGTGATCCTGCATTGTCGAAACACATAATTTTATACTTGCAAACAACATACTAGATGTAGAAATCGTCTTCCTCAAGTAGGCTCAATTTCCTCTCAGATACTTCGAGTTTCGTTTAATGTTCTGACGCCAAAGGATTGCACATTTCAAAGGAAAGATTTTTATCTATGAAACACTACTGGAGCAACTGTTATTTCTTAGATGTATTTGCAAAGCATTATTAATGCTGCCTCCCAAAAACTTTGGAACATCAAATTCCTACAAAACTGATATATAACTGACGTGATTTTTACGTTGAATCTGAGAGGATGAGCCTAGAAACCGTTGTGTTGGCGGTTAAGGGGGTTGATCTTCCAAATATTATTTTGTGTATCTTTACCAATTGTATAGTCTCGTCATTTCTGTGAAACATCTGTAGAAATTTGGAGTGATTAATGCTTATGTAGTGCACCTTGTTTATGTTGAAAGAAGCTGCATTTCCTCGGTTAAAAACACGACTTATTTCTGGTTCACTGATTTCTGATTTAAATAGATTTGAAACATCGTGACTAGAACTTCCAGAAATTATCCTCGCAAGATTCGAGTTGTCGTATGTTGCTCTCATCTCTTGATAAGTCTTGATTGCACTCCACTCAAGTAGGGATTCAAGACATTACAGTAAGCTCTACCGTATAAGAATCTACAATTTTGCAAGTCAGCCTGTGTTCTTATACAATGAATTATAGAATGGGTTTTCATAAAATGGGGGTCTAATTTGAAAATTTCAGCCTGCAGGTTCTTAATCCACTACGGTCCTCATCCCGTTCTCATACTCGAGTGTTTACTGTACTATCGAATCCTGGACGTCAACGCGTCAAATCCAAAGATCTACCTAAATATTCTATTTTTAAACGTGCGATCATCCAGGAACAAATTGAAATGCTCGGATGTGATTGGTACCCGGGATTGCCCAGACATTCCTTCGCAATTCGGTACGAAAGTCCATAGTTCAGTGCTATCAGAATTATCACGACAACTAAAGTCTGTCTCAAATGCTCAAATTATATGTGATGTGAAATCGTCCGCGAAGAAAAGCTATTAAAGAGGATTGCATGAGTAACTTTGCGTTGTTGCAAATCTAACCTGACATCTAATTCGAGACGGACTTGTGGACCCCTGCATGTTAGGTGAAATTGCAGAGAAAGGTGATAGAAATCCTCCCCATCTTCACAACTCGTTGAATAACAGCTAGAAACATATATCAGTTGATATTGTGTCATGTGGGAATAAAGCTTCTCGTACCCTTGAACTGTAAATATTAAAATCAGTCCCGTAGCCCCTTCCCCAATAATTTTGAAAGCAATAGTGCTACGTCACAAGTATGAATTGGATGCATTGTTCTCTATTGTTTTGAGAACAAAAGCCCCCCAATCTGCAGCTCCTTCCCACGGCCTGATTAAAATCCAACTGTTTCGGACGGAAAAGTTTTGGAAAAAGAAGTTTCAGTAACCTTTTAAAAAATCGGAAACAATTTCCTTTTTTACAGTTTATTGATAAAATCTTTCGCTTGAAACGAGTTATTTGCATAGAATTAATCTAATTTTAACGAATGATTGGCACTGGATGCTTCAAATCATACTATGTTCAGATCGAAGTATCATGGGCAAGAAATATATCCAAAAAAATTCAGACGCTTTTAAAGGCAATTGGGAGAAAACGCTTTCGGACAAAATCCCGTCCGAAACTTTAACCGTCAGAAGCTTTTGGATTTTAATTTAAGGATGCCCTGAAATCTCTGCTTGTCTTTCGAAATTTGAAAGAAAAATAGGAATAAGGATGGCAAATTGCCTTGTTTTTATTTCATTCAAACGCTGGAACCCAGAGTAAAATATGGTTTATTCGGGCCACCGAGGTAGAACGATGTGATTCCTTGTTTTCGTTCAATATTTTTAGTCTGATTTTTCTATTTTCTCTCATAACCATCCACTTTTAATGAGCGATACTGAGACTTCTGTAATTAGTCTACCGCTAAGGGCCTGATTATTAGACTGATTACAGTGAGTCTGAGCTGAGGAGCTGAGTCCCAGTTATCCCTGACCAAAACGAGACTAACGCCAGCCAAACCGAGACCGCTCAAACTAGTAGTTGTTTGTAGTTTGTAGTGTCGAGTAGTTGTAGCGGGGTATATCAATTCGACGGAGGAGCGAAACTACGACATGTAATCAGTCTACCTGTTTATATGAAGATCGATACTATCATCGGCTATATCGGCTAGTGATATCGGTGACATATCCCATCCCCTCCCCAGCTTTTGATTTCTGCTGTGATATCGGTCGAGTTTTAAAATGGCAAACGAATTATCTCGCCTACAAGCCCTGACTCACATTGTGGCAAGTCAGGAAAATGATTCAAGAAGGTTTTACGCAGAAGAAACAATAATATTTGAGATGGTTTGAGATAATGTTGGAAGTTCTATTGTATGTAGTTATTAAGAATTGTTTTTGAAAGAAAACAATTTTGCAGGTGCTTGCATAGAGCTTGCAATTATTCAGACGGCTAGCTTTGAAGCTTTTTGAAAGTTTTTAAAATTTAAACATTCAACTGCGATTTGATTGAAAATTGTCTGCAATTTGAAATTATTTTTTACTCACAACACAAATGGACGCATAATTCCGTAATATCCAAATGAAATGACTAATATTGGGGTTTCATTTCCTAAAGATTCGAACTTCATTTCGGGCATAAACTTAAAACATTTTACATGAGTCTTGTGATGCAATTTTGAACTTTTATCGTTATCGAAATTGGAGTCTTTAAAATTAATCAAGTTGAAGCAGCAGAAAGTACAACGGAAAAAATACAGTTCCAACTTTCAAAATTAAGACCTTCTTTCATCGAGTGAAAGAATAAATAAAAAAGATTAAATATTTTCAAACAAAAAAATTACTTCTAATATCATAATAGTTCGACTGATTGGACATCTTTCTAATTGAGTATTCAAATGTTTTTAGATGATGTATCTTTATGAGTTCTTTCCTCCAGTTTCTTCGCTCAAACAAGTCTTCTTGGGTCTTCTTCTATTCCTTTCCTCACATGCCTCCACGAAACTACACATGTGGAGAAGTCATCTAAACAATGTCCCCCCAATGTCCAACAAGGTTGGTAGCCATAAGGCAGATAAACCTTATTATTTCATTAAAATTCCTTTCACCAAGTTTGTAAACAACATAACAAACAAGTAGTGATCTTTTCTATGGATATACTAATCTTCAGGAGAAAATATGTCGTACTCATGAAGGAGTTCTGCTCCAGTGCTTGATAAATATCCTCCAAATATGGTGAATGATAGAAAAAGTGAAAATACTTTTATTAGTCCACCTTTATTTTCGATAGGCTTTGGCATTACTGCTCCTGATTTCAAATGTGTACCTCCACATTTCGG
This sequence comes from Aurelia aurita, assembly GCA_004194415.1. NCBI lineage: Eukaryota > Metazoa > Cnidaria > Scyphozoa > Semaeostomeae > Ulmaridae > Aurelia > Aurelia aurita. The sequence goes on along the minus strand of REGM01000190.1, from coordinate 439,891 downwards.
TGTTGACAAGTTCTGCAAGTTCCGGGTCGTTGTTGATTTCATCTGGATAGCAAATAACCCTATCCGTGTCTTCGCGTTGTTTACTTTCAATATGTTTGCTAAACCGGATTTTGTAAATAACCTTTGCATCCTGTTTCCCTCCTTGAAACTTTAAATGCTCCTATACAACCATCTGAAGTCGATTGCTTTCTAAATTCAAAAACAGGAGGCGTTGTTCTTCGCAAATCCTCTGTAGTTGTTTCCACAGCAAGAACCTCTCTGTTCGTTTACCCAACGAAAAATCCACTATTCCGATTCGACGATTCTAAAAAAATACTCGATCACCATAGATTAAAGCATAAACTGTTAGAAACTAGAATTGTTGCAAACTTTAAGCCGATTTCAAGCTTTTACATAGTCTGCTCAATTCATCACGTTTGACCAAAACGACAAACATTTGTGTTTACAAAATATGCTAAATCTCACTCTTAGTCCCCTGTGGTCAAAGCTTATTGCCAGGCAACCAACCAGAAACGGCCATGTTTCTTTCAGTTATCTTTGGTTTCTTACTTGGTCGGTTCAAACTCTGCCTTTTCTGCAGAGACGTAGGACCCAGGGGGCACTAGGGGCACGTGCCCCTCAAGATTTTGCAATAAACGAAAAAGTGCCCTTTTTGTTTCAGGAAGTGCCCCTTTTATAGCTTGAAATAAGTGCCCTTGAAGTGTCGTGCCCCAACTTTAAGATGCTCTGCTTTTCTGGCTTCCCATACGCTTTGTTTGTTTGTTTGTTTGTTTATAGCGTTTCTATTTGTTTAACTTTAGAATGCCTACAAATTACGTAAATCTAGTTAAACTTTGGGATTTGGGATAAATAAATCAAGTTAAATTTGGGATAGACTTTCACACAAATTGGCTAAGCCACAACCACGAAACCAAAAGCAGTTCATATCATAAAAGCATCGTTCCTTCGGAGCCACTTCAAAATCAATCAACGTTTCTTTATGGCGACTGCCTCTTTACTATCTAAATAACTAGATTCGATCATTACTTTCTACGCCTTTTTGGGTTTGGGCTTTTGCTACCAAATCCACAATGACCAAACAAACTAAAGGACGTTATTAAATAAAATTTCATAAAATCATTTCATATTTCATATATTTCATCAATTATTTCAGTTATTTCATAAAATTTCCTGATAAAAATTTCGTTGTCTCGAACAAAAACAAATCCAGATCAAGTACTGCATACGAAATCTGCTTTACTTGACACACAGTTTTGATTTTTGCTTATAACAACAATAACCAAGAAGGAGTTGTTTTACTCGAAGGTAAAATCACAAGAGTTTTTTAAAAGAAATATGAGAAAAAAAGGATTTCAATAAGACTTTAGGGATTTCTCGAGGAAACAAAAGGATTTCCGTTGAAACTGGACGTGATTTAAAAGGAGTTGATATGCCCGAGCCCCCTTTTCTAATTTCGCCTCCAAAACAATTCTTTTCAAAGCATTCTACACATTCCACGGAAATACTACTTGTCAAACGGAAAGTCGTTGTTCCATACGCAATTGTTAAATATTTGTTTATTTGCAGTCCTGCAGTACTCATTCTCAGCATGATGTTCACAGTAATGTAACTTTCGCGGATCGAACCCAGACCCTTTTTGTGGCCTTCTCAAATATTCGCGCCATTATGTGTTCGTTTGAATAGAAACAGGTTATTGGCAAATAAAGAAAGGAAATAAACGAAAATGTCAACCGAGGCAAGAAAAAGATTCAAATCATCAAGATCGAAACGAAATGAAGTCAAACAACGAATGTCCAAGGAGCATGAAGATGACCAGAAGCCACCCAAAGATTATGTAGCTGACAAGGACACTGCAAAGATGGCTGCCTCTCTTAGGCCATCAAAACAAAAGAAGCAAGAAGAACCGGTAAATAAGATTAGCGAGCAGGAAGATGCTGAAACTGTTCATGCTGGAACATATTGGTTTACGAGAGTTGTTTATTTAAGATACTTGGCATTTATTTATTGTAAGCAATCATCAATTTTGTGAACAATAAGTACAAAAATATCAAAACAAAATGTATGAAACAAATAAAAAAACTATAAAAAAATGGCAGACGATTTTTTCTGCTTCTTGTACAAACAGTCATTTGTAAGGGGTCTTCAACAAAAGAACGTTATTTCTGTATCTTTTTTTGGGGCTGTAAAAGGAGGAGGGGGGAAATTTACCCCTGGCTGGCAAAATATTAGAATAACTAACAAAAACCTGTAAATAGGCTTCTCAAAAGAGAATGGCCCTGTGCCAGACTGCATTTTATGTTGCACGCGTGGAAGATCTTCCGCGCGCAATTTTAAGTATAACAAAGAAAGAACAATAGAGTCATTGTTTTAAAAACAATAGCAAAGTGCGCATCTTCCGTGTGCACTTTGCAAACTTTGCAGTCTGGGTCATGTGTACCAGTATGGAAAGAAAGCGTTATGCACCAGATAATCCAATGCACAGACAAACTTTTCATACACAAATTGGTGCACAAACTTAAGTTGCAACTATTAAACTGTACATATCCTGGCTGGTGCACACTTCTTAAAATAGTTGATGCACATTGCACACTCACAGATGCTGGTGTAAATGCGCTACAGTGGGAATGGTTTCAAGCAGATCTAATCAGTTCTGTGCAGCATGGTTCCAAAAGTTCCTGTGTAAACACTGCCACATGCACAAGCAATTTGCTTGGAAGCTGTTTGTTTGGAAATTCTCAAGAGTGTCATTACTGTATAGAATCATTGATAAATTTTATAATGACTTTCTTCTTCTTTCTCTTCTGTCAGGTGTGGCATTTTCAGTTGCATTAAACCAAAATAAACAATTGATTGGAAACAAAGGGCTTCTACCTGCAAATAAGTTTATCAGTCAGATCAACGCACATTTTGGAAGCAACATAAAAGGTGGATTTTTTGCAGTTCCATCAATACTTTTATTTATGCCTTCGTATGATGATTCAATTGATTGGTCATTGGATGCAATTGCGTACACTGGATTGGGATTGGCACTCATTGTTCTGATTTCAGGATGTTGCAACATCATCATCATGATGCTTTTGTGGATCTTGTATCACTCTTTGGTCAATGTTGGACAAGCATGGTAATATCTTGTTTTGAAGAATTTGTGTGTGGTACCAACCTTGAAAATTATTCAGAATAATGGAACCATTTGCTAAATACTTTCATCTGACACTGGTCACAGCTAATCATCAGACAAAATAGGAATAAAAAGAAAAACGATTTTATCTTAGATTTACTTGTCAGATGAAAGATGTTTAGCTAATATTTGTTCATTTTTAGCCACAAGCACAAACCCTGTCCCTACAAATTGCTCAGAAAACAAAATTTGAAAATCCTTTTGAATAATAAAACCATCAAAATGAAAATAACCTCATTACTGTCAGAAAACTGTTGTTTATTTCTTGATCTCAAACAAACCAAATGCTAGTGATTCAGTGATGATCAATTTGAGATATTACTGGATGCAAGATTGTAGCCTGCATCTGCAACATGAAGAAATTTTGTACAGAAAGCAGGTTTTATGAAGCTTACTTGATAAAGATCCTCTGTAATTTTGTCTATGTTTAGATCTATACAAAATGCTGAATCTTACAATTTTCCAATTATTTACCTCTTTTATCAACATTTTGCTACATAATTTTATGTTTGATTGTAATTTTGCTTTTCTTTGCATCTAATTTGTTCAGCAACTTTCATTCTGATTATTGACTTGTGTTTTCTTTCAGGTATTCATTTGGTGAGTCTGTCCTATTTTGGATTTCACTTGATAAACAAAGTTTTGTTGAAATTCTTCATTTTAAAATCATAATTCTTACCATACTTTCTCATTAAAAGCACAAACATTCCAAGATCACAACAGCCAGCTACCATATAATACAATGGTTGGTATTACTACTCATTTACAGTGCAGGCCTTGTGCACATTATCATGACAAGAATTCTCAAGAATTCTTAAGAATTTACAAGAATTCTTCACTTTTTTATAAGAATTCTTGAGCCATATGAAAGACTGTAAATGTTTATAAACAAGAATTCCCAAGAAACTAACAAAATTCTTGAGAATTCTTAGGTAGGAAAACCATGTTAGTGTGTGCAAGGCCTGTACTGCAAATCTTTTTAAACAAAAGTTCTCAAGAACGCAAAAATTTTCTCAAGAATTCTTAAGAATTCTTAGATAGGAAAGCAGTGTTAATGTGCACATGGCCTGTACTGCACAATAGTTAGTATTAATTTGCATTTATATAGTAGTCAAATGGTAGCAAGTAAGTTTTACTTTGTTTTTGCAGGCTGGGAATCACAACTGCTTGAAACTGGATTTCTTGCAATAATTTTCTGCCCTTTGATTGACATGCGTCAATATCCAAAGAGTACTAAACCATCTTGGGTTGCCTTATATGGTAACAAATGGCTCATTTTCAGAATCATGATTGGTGCAGTGAGTATTAGCATTTTGAAGTTGATGTCTATAATGAATTTTCAAAGAACTTGGCTCTTTCCTGAACCAAATGTCTTTCCTGCCATTTTTATTTAGTTGAATTTTTTTTTTATCTACAGGCCGTCTTTTGTTGCAAATTTATCTGAAAATTACGTTGCAATATTTCGTTTATCTCTGCCTCAACAATATTACTGAATTTTAATCTTTTAACATACCGGGTGAGTCAGAAAAAACGTGGGGTGTCTGCCAATTGTTATTGATGCAGTTTAATTTGCAAATTGGTTTCTTTAAAGTTCATTGCATAGAAGAAAAGCTAACTTAGATATGAAAATTTGTTTGGTCGAAATCGGTCTTTCCATTCCAGAATTACGAGCTATTTTAGTGAAATGGTGTTTCACAACAATGCTAAAATAGGCCTTTAATTAGATTCATATTCATGCACGCGTGACCTCAAGGCATGCATTGTGTTGGAGCACAAAAAGAAAAACTAATGTTACTTATGGTGTATCCCAAGGGGACTAGTCATTTAATTGTCATTGTTAGCAAGTTAAAAATTCTTTTACTAGCGATACTGTTCATTAAAATGGCTATATCACAAATCGCAAATAAATAAGGAAAGAAATAACCGATTTCAACTAACTAAATTTCTATAACAAATTCAATCTTTCTTCTACAATATAAAACTTTGAAACTCTCTTTTTGACTTGTTTTTCACAAGAATATGGCTTGCTAAACGCCCCACGTTTTTTCTGACCCACCTGGTATATATATTGAATATATCACCTAATTTAGAATTACCTGTGGAATGCCTTCACGAAAAAGTTTACCACTAGTTCTTCACTGAAATGTTTATCATTGTCCTTCTGGTCATCAATAGACGATTGCGCTAAAGATGGCGTCGAGGAATTTTTTACCAAGTTTCTTTGCGGTATTGAAGAAATGAACCAATCAAATAATTCGAAATTCAATTCGACGCAAAGCCTCATGGTAAAAAATTCCTGTCCGCCATCTTTAGCGCAATCGTCTATTTCTTTTTAGCATGGTTGTCAGTTTTGAAAAAATAGATTGCACAACCAGTTAATGCATCTTCCATTTGATTTAATGGCTTGCTAATTCTATTTGTGCAATTTTTGATACCTTGCTTATTTTCAGAATTACAGCATCTTCTACGTTTCAACCAGTTTTGAGGTTGTGACATCATCAAATTGTAAATTTAAATCATAAAAAATTCAATTTAAATCGCATTCCAGAAAAGCTACAGATTTCTGCTTATCAACTTCAAAGCTATGGTTTTCTTCAAGATTGTACCTTTTTCCAGTATTAATTTTGTGTATACAATGATTTTAATGAGGCCCCCCATAGTACCCCTGGATAACATAACGGATTCACGAGTCAATTTTTCGTTTTCACGCCATCACGGACTATAAAACAGCATTTTTTTCACGATCACGTTGCAAAAACTTAGGAATGCTGTAGTCAGGTTTGTGTTTTTATTTGAATAAATGGCAAATACACTGCGTAGCTTAAGAATCAAATCATTGCCAAGAACTGGTGATTTTCGGTTTGTGATTAACTTGAAAATACGCAAGAAAGTAAGAAAAGTTTATACCTATCAACGATAAAAAAGAATCAATCAATCACGTTCTTTAAAAGTCCATTTCACGAAATAACGGCCAAATTTTTATCAAATCACGCTACACGAAGTATAGTCTCTGATCACGAATTCACGAGCCAATAATATCAAAATCCCGAAATCACGCGTGTAAATTAGCCAAATAACGCTTCACGTAAAAATATGGGGGGGCCTCTTTAATTTGTTATAAACTTTTCATGAACACTTACAATAAAAAGAAAAACGCTGCACAAATAGGATTATAGCAAAGTACGTGAAGTTGCTTTCAAGCCATTAAATCAAACGGAAGATGCATTAACCATTGGTGCAATCTTTTTGAAGATTTGATACCCATGCTCTTTTTCTAAAGCTGCTGTCGCAATCAACATTCATTTAAATTGCTTTTATCCTTTATGTGGTTATAATGTAAGTGTTTACTGTGCTGTAACACTTAGTAATTAATTCAACTTTGTCATTGTCATATCCTCTTGTTTGTGTTTCAATTTTTTAACCCGGTTTCTTCTAAAAATATTATTTAATTGCAGGGGTGGATAAAAATGAGAGGAGATAAATGCTGGAGAGACTTGACATGCATGAACTACCATTATCAGGTAAAGCTTCTTACATTGACCAGGTAAAGCTTCTTACATTGACCAGGTAAAGCTTCTTACATTGACCACTGTTTTATGAAGAAATTTGCAAAGCGAAAACCACACCTAATATCGAAACAAAATATGGTATAATCATGGGCGTTAAGAAACGCGGTAGTTATTCCTGCAAAATGTTTTTCCTCCCTGTGTCCCTATGCCCATTCCTCCTTATGTCCCTATGCCCGTGAAGGTTGTTGTTGTTGTGCCTGGTTTTCCTTGTTTCTCTGTGCTCTGATTTGAGTGACTGTCAACAACAACAACCTTCACGGGCTTGGGACAGAGGGAGGAAAAACATTTTGTAGGAATAAATACCGCGTTTCTTAACGCCCATGGTATTATGCGGCTTATTCGCGGGTTATTACGGTATACCTTATTATAGAAAATTAACGCAGCTAGAAAGTAACATGCATTAAATGCACGGGACTTAAATGCAAATGAAGGAGAAAAATACTTAACATGGAAGGAAATTAACGCAAAAATGCTAGGAAGACTTTATCTTCAAGGAAATTAATTCGAAGAAAGACACAGAATTTGTCATAAAGAAACAGTTTTTCAATTCACAACATGATGTAAATTGAAACAGAAAACTTCGATAACTTGAGCCAAACAAAAATTGAACTAAGAATATAATAATAATATACCGGTTGAGTCAGAAAAAACGTGGGGCGTTTAACAAGCCATATTCCGGTGAAAAACAAGTCAAATCGGGAGTTTTGAAGTTTATTATTGCAGGAGAAAGATTGAATTAGATATAGAAATTTATTTTGTTAAAATCGGACATTTCTTTCCTTA
>REGM01000190.1:410281-431914 GCA_004194415.1 Aurelia aurita | reverse complement strand
TCACGTAGCGCAGCCAGCGGCTAAGCAAAGGCGCTGTCAGTCCTCTTCAAACCTTCAAACTTCATTGTGTTTCGACAAGACAATGTCCAATTAATTCGGTGTGCATCGACACTAATTTCCTCTGTATTCGTTGTGCATCGGCACTAATTTCCTCTGTATTCTTGTTGTGCATCGGCACTAATTTCCTCTGTATTCTTGTTGTGCATCGGCACGATAATCCTAAATAATCTTCGCTCCTGAGCTTTGCATTATTTGTCTTTTCTTGGGCTTCGGCCCGATGAAAACAATCTTTTGACTGTTCTCTACAAGAACTGTTTTCTTGCGACTTGCGAATGTGAAAAACAAACACGTTGCGTCCATGCATCGATGAACCCAATTAGTAGTTGGAGTAAACAACTCCAAAACAATAACGCCATTGTGTTATGCCTCTAATCAAGACAATGTGGAATAAAAGACTCTTTGAATGTTGTGGTTTACGCCTTTGTATGCGTAAATGTCTTGGTTGGCTTGGAAACGCGCCCTGAACGGGTTCGAAACGGAACATTCTCCCCCCCTTGATCTCTTGGAATGAGATCAACTTCAGGTGGCACATAAACGTTTCGTACTTGCGTCTGCTGTATTTGCTCTAATTCTCTATCAACGTGATTGTGCTGTATCTCTAATTGATGTAGACGTTGAGTTGGACGTCTTAATTCTCCCTTCTGTGTCTGCATAGTAGCAGTGCGAATAAGACCATCTCTTCCAGGATGAACTTGAATAATGCGTCCCATTGGCCACTTCCCTCTCTGAACATTGTCATCTGAGATAAGAACAACATCTCCGATTTCTATTGGTGGTTGCTCTACCTTCCACTTGTTTCTGATCGACAATTTTTGGAGATATTCTTGCCTCCATCGTTTCCAAAAATGGTTAAGAAGTCGTTGATGGTAAAGAAATCGTTGAACAAAGTGTCCTCTGTCTTCTTTCTTGATTGATCCAGTTGGTATGCTACGTAGTGATCTTCCAATTGCAAGGTGAGCAGGGGTGATTGGCTCTGGATCTCTTATGTCATCTCCCACGTATGTTAGTGGACGGGAATTGATCATCGCTTCGATGTCTGTTAGGATGGTGTACAGCTCTGTGCTCGATAGAAGAGCATTACCAAGGACTTTCTTCAATGGAACCTTTACTGATTTGACTATTCTCTCCCACCAGCCACCTCTCCATGGAGATCTCTCTGTTATAAACTTCCATTTAATCCCCAAAGAAGCAAGTTCTCTTGCGACTCGGTTTTGATCTATTTGCTTCATTCTTCTGATCTTGGATGACGCGAAAAGCTGTTGTAGGGTACGATCAGCAGCTTTGAATGTTTTAGCATTGTCAGATTGCAATGACTGACACAATCCTCTGCGATTTATCATCCTACGAAATGCTTGTAGGAAATCATCAGTATTCAGGCTATCTGTCAACTCTAAATGTGTCATGCGTGATGATGCACAAGTGAAAAGGCAAATATATGCTTTCTGGACATCATTCTTTGTACGAGTGTATAATGGACCGGCGAAGTCCACTCCAACATGTGTAAATGCAAGTGATGACTGGACTCTTTCTTTTGGCAAGTTTCCCATTTTTTGAGAGCAAGCTGCTGCATGCTGTCGTCTGCAACTTCTGCAATTTCGAATAACTCGTTTCACATCACGTAGGCCTTGAGTTATCCATATGTTTTGACGTAGAACAGACAGAGTTGTTGATGGACCTGCGCAAATTGACTGGTGATGTACTTGCATGATCTTCTTCTCTACAATCGGATGTCCATGAGGAAGGATTACTTGGTGCTTCGCTTCTTCAGGTAGGTCTGAATCTTGGAGCCTTCCGCCAACTCTCAATACTTTGTCTTTGCTGTCATAAAACGGATCTAACATCAAAATTTTGCTTGACTTTGAAATTTTCTTGCCGTTGCTTAATGCTTGTAACTCTTCCTTGTATGTATCTGACTGCACTCTGCGATACCAATACATCTCTGCTTCTCGTAGTTCATCTGCAGATGGATCTTGCCATGCTCGTTCTTGCCTGGGTTGCTGCGTCATTTTCTTGAATTGCTGAACAGCTCGAAAAACGATGGCTGTGACTCTTTTAAGTTTCAACCATGAACTGTGTCTTTCTGGATCTATGATTTCTTTCAATTCGATTGTTGCAAGCATCTGCACAGTTTTCCTTGATTCTTTGCATGCCATATTTGTGACTGTCTCATCTGCTGTAATGTTATATGGCCATTCATTTGATGGTAAGCTTAACCAAGATGGACCTGTCCACCATTTTTCTGTTTGATGAAGATCTTTGCAGGTTAGGCCACGTGTTAAACAATCTGCAGGGTTTTCCTTTCCTGGGCAATATCGCCAATGATCTGGACTGAACTTCGACTGGATCTCTTCTACTCTGTTAGCTACGAATGGTTTCCATTTAGAACTTGGTCCTTTGATCCAATACAATGCAATTGAGCTATCTGCCCACAAAACAACTTGACTGATTTCTCTTTTCATCGATTCAGCAACGAAAGAAACTAATCTTGTATTGATTACTGACGCTAAAAGCTCAAGCCGTGGAAGTGTTACTCTCTTTAGTGGTGCCACTCTCGACTTAGACATTACAAGCTTGGTGTTGGTGTGTCCATTCATATCGACTGTGCGTACATATACTGCAGCTCCATATGCCTTTGGAGAGGCATCTCCAAATCCATGGATCTCTATTCTTTCTGCTGTGCCCGTATTAGCTGTAAAACATCTTGGAATCTTGATATCACTGACATCTGAAAGCTCATTTTTCCATGATCTCCATTGACTGAGAATGTCTGATGGCAACTTATCATCCCATTGTAGCCCTCTGCTCCATAGTTCCTGGAATAGCATCTTTGCTCTTAAGACATAGGGTGACAATAACCCCATGGGATCAAATATTTTCGATGCAAGGCTCAGCAGACTTCTCTTGGTTTCACAATCTTTGCTTTCAAGAATGTTCTTTGCAACGTTGAAAAAGAAACAATCACTTCTTGTTTCCCAGCTCATTCCTAGTGCTTTTATGCTTTCCATTTCATTAAAACTCACTGTCAGTGAAGGTGCTCTCTCCTCTGGTTTGATTTCTTGAATAACTTTATCTGCATTGCTAGCCCACTTCGCCAACTGAAAGCCACCCGATTTCATCATAGAAGAAAGTGAACGTTGCAGCTCTATTGCCTCGTCAGCATTCTTAGCACCCGTCAGGCAATCGTCGACATACATATTTTGTAAAACTTCTTTTGAAGCATCTGGAAACTGTTCTTTGTATCTTTCAGCATGACTTTGTACCGTACTTATGGCTAAGAAAGGACTACAATTTACTCCAAATGTAACTCTCTGCATCCTGTAAACTTTAGGCTCTTCATTTGTCTTCATGTCTCGCCATAGATAACGATGAACATCTCGATCTTTCTCAGCAAGTTCAATCTGCAAAAACATCTTCTTGATATCTGTCATCAGTGCTACTGGATGACTTCTGAAACGAATGAGAACTGACACTAAATTCGGTTGCAAAGCAGGACCTTGTAGGATGCAATCGTTCAAAGATGGTTCATGTCCAACTTTTGCTGAAGCATCAAAAACTATCCTGGTTTTCGTAGTTGTCTTGTCTCTTCTGTAAACTGCATGATGTGGCAAATATCTCACTTTGTTTTCTGATTGATGAATACTCTCTGGCTTTACTTCCTCTGCAAATCCTTCTCTGACATACTGTGTAATAGCTTCTGAATAATCTTGCTGTTTGATTTCATCACGCTTCAAATTGTTCTCTATACTTTTAAGCCTTTGAACAGCTTGATGATAATTATCTTTCAACTCTGGGTGATCGCGTTTCCATGGGATTGAAGCTTGATATCTTTTGCCATCAAAGCTAAGACCTTCTTTGAATTGTGCTATTGCATCAATTTCCTCCATTGACTTTGTCTGAGCGTTATCTTCAACTATACCGATTGATTCTAAATCCCAAAAGTGCTTGAGACTCGTGGTAGCTTCTTCGACATCAACTGTTGAGAACATTGCAGTGGTTGTAACTTGCTGCTTTCCTTCAAACGAACCACATAAAATCCAACCTAACTTTGAACTGACGGCTGTTGGTTCATCACTGTATCTTCCTTTCTTAATCTCACCCTCGACGATTCTATAATAATAATCTGCTCCAATTAGTATGTCTACTTGCTCGTTCCCTCTTTGGTATGTGTCAGCTAGCGTGATTCCTTGTAAGTATTGATACCTTGAAAGATCGACGTTGACATTTTGTAATGGTGCACAAATTTTATCGATTGCTAATGCTTCAATTTCAATTGGACTTTCATTCATATTGCTCTGTGATCCTTTAATGCTGAACTTAACTCTTTGCATTTTCTTTGATTTGATCATCTCTCCTCCAAGGGTAGAAATACTCAGAGTTTCAATTGGACCCTTTAACTCAAAAGATTCAGCAATGTTCTTCCTTATGTACGATCTTTGACTTCCTGTGTCAAAGAGGATTCGAACTTGAATTTCTTGAGGGCTATCATTTGTCAGAAATGCTGATGCTGTTTGTAGTAGCACTTGTTTTGATGTGTGTGAGGCTGCTGTTAATCCACTGATTGCTCCTACTTGCTGACTTTGATTACTTTCTTGACTATCTTGATGAAGTAAACGATTGTGCTTTCTTCCGCAACCTTCTACCGTGCAGCTTGGGTGTCTACAGTTTCCTGAGCTATGACCTCCATTTGATGGCTTTAGACAATTGAAGCAAAGCTTATTCTCTTTAGCAACTTCCCATCTCTTTTGAGTGCTCATCTTCTTTGCTGAATAACACTGCACAGTTTCGTGGCCTGGTTTATTGCAAAAACCACATTTACTGTTTCTTGACTGGCTTACATTTCCTACCAATCCTGATGCTGAAGAAATTCCTTTCTTGTTGAAATGATTAGCTTGAATCCTATTGAAGCCTTTACTGCTATTATGACCACTTGAGTTGCTACTCTCTAATTGGCTTCTCTCTCCTGCTTCTCTTGACAACACATGTCTATTCAAAAACTTGAAAAATAAATCAATTGTGATTTCGGTATCCTCAAGATCTGACACTTCAAACTCCCATCTTTCTGCTAAACTCTGAGGCAACTTCATTTCTAAGAGGGGTATAAGAACCATTTGAACGTCTGGATTGTCTTCTGATTTGAACCCTAAGCCTTCTAATGCTCTTATCCTGTTCTGGAGGGTATCATGCAGTTGACGTAGTGTTGCTGCTTTCGCATTATCTTTGATTTCAAACTTAACGATTGACTTTACCAATGAAGCAACAATTATTCTTTTCCTTCCAAATCTGTGAAAGATGGTTGCAACTGCTGGCTCATAATTTGCGGATGTTGTTTCAAAGCCGTCGATTGCTTGCAATGCAGTGCCTTTTAGACTTGCTCTTAAATATGAGAATTTCTGTGCAGCTGATAAATCTCTATTGTCATGAACAGCACACTTAAACTGATCCCAGTAAGCTGTGAACTTGAGAATATCTCCACTAAATACAGGCAGATCAAATCTAGGCAACTTTATCTCCTTATGATGTCTTTCCGACGAATTCACACTCTCTGTATCAGCAGCAACGGATAGTTCGGTAATGAACCTTTGAGCCTTATTCATAGCGTTTCGGATCTTACGATGATATTCAGAAAACTGTTGACATTCAGCGTCTACCTCTTCGTCTCCAATCAAACCCATTATTTCATGATTAAGATTCTCGTGCATTTGCCTTTGCTTGTTTAGTTCTTGCAGGCTACTTTGTACCTTAACTACATTATCTGATGACTGCATGAAATCAATTATATCCTCCATAATACCGTTGATATTCACCTTCAAGCATTTTTCTCTCCTTCTTTTATTGCTAAGATCCGTGTGTTTGGGGCTTTTTGCACTGGAAAATGAAGTATTGGGGCTACCTACAGCAAATGAAGCTTCATATTTTAATTGACTCAAATGATCCTTCAAGCGCTTAGCTACAGTTCTCCTATTTCCTTTAGACGAAAGTCCTCTTTTCTGTAGCTCTTCTCGAATCTCCTCAAGTGATAACTGATCAATTTTGACCACTTCAAAGTCACTGGGTATGTCTGAATCCATACTGGGCAAATCAGTCTCAAAAGATAATCAAAATGTACATCCAAAAAAGTGTCCGGTGGATAAAGTGTCCGTAATCCTTGTCTCTATCCATCCGGTTCGGTGGACCATGTTAAAAGTGGATAAACCATTTTGATTTCATTTTAGTTTCAGAGCCTCGCCAAGGGTGTATCTATCAAAACTGTCCCTAACTGCGAAGGAGCAAACCAAGACTTTCTGTGAATAAAGCAACAATGTTTTCAATGTTAACAAACACCAAGAATTATTTATATAAAAAACGATGTAATATCGAAAACTCTGGTTTGTCCAATAATCGACGATTTCTTGATCTTTCACGTAGCGCAGCCAGCGGCTAAGCAAAGGCGCTGTCAGTTCTCTTNTGCATCGGCACGATAATCCTAAATAATCTTCGCTCCTGAGCTTTTCATTATTTGTCTTTTCTTGGGCTTCGGCCCGATGAAAACAATCTTTTGACTGTTCTCTACAAGAACTGTTTTCTTGCGACTTGCGAATGTGAAAAACAAACACGTTGCGTCCATGCATCGATGAACCCAATTAGTAGTTGGAGTAAACAACTCCAAAACAATAACGCCATTGTGTTATGCCTCTAATCAAGACAATGTGGAATAAAAGACTCTTTGAATGTTGTGGTTTACGCCTTTGTATGCGTAAATGTCTTGGTTGGCTTGGAAACGCGCCCTGAACGGGTTCGAAACGGAACATGCAGGAACGACAATAGCATGTGTTAGCACATGGCATCCTCTTGGGAGGATGAAGTCCCCAGAATAATTTTTTCTTTGAAGTATGAATGACTTTTTCATTCTCCTAGGAGGATAACCAGTGCTAAAACGTCTTCACGTCATCACTGTAAGGTAGACTTGATGTAGGCCGTTTTCTTTAGGAAGATTTGATGTAGACCGTTTTCGAAGCCTTTCTAGAAGAAAATCCCTCACATTTTCGGAGTAGGGTGACCCGTGGCCGATTTGATCCAGGTAAAATTTCTAAAATTAATTGAACACGTCGGCTATTGAACAAGACATTTAAAAATATCATTGCTTTGATATTAAGAGAAAAGTGGCCTTTCAAACAGCGTGCGTTTTTTTCTGACTTACCCATTATTTTGCTTGGGTTCTGAGCCAGAAATAAAAAAGGCCTGCGATGGCCATTTAGGTCTATTCATATAATTTCATGACCGCTAGAAAAGGATTTGTTATGTCGGAAGACAGTCGTAGATATAGATATTCATACCAGTTCATCTGCTTTCGATTAAATGTCAATTCCTCTTGTCCATGAGGTACAAATGCGACTTTGTTTGCTACATTCTCATTCCGACTATCGGTACTGTTGTATAGTTTTCTTTATTGCATTAGTGAATCATTTTGCTCTGCCAATAAAAGTAACTAAATAATGGTATCGTTATACACTGGTTCTTTACGAATCAGTGATAAATTTCTCTAGATTTTCGCGGAAAATACAAATTGGTTTGACAAGCCAAAGATGCTATTTTGACACACTTAGTCCGTGTTAAGAAGAAGAATTTCTCGTTGGCGGAGAGTTGATAAATGAATTGCTAAACATTTCTCACCCTTGCAAAATGGCGTCCAAGTGAAGTTCACCCATCGTCCAAGACCATTCCAAAGTAAACGACATTGATTTCTCTGGCTCATTTGACATGCCATTTGCATCTTTTGAGACAACTCTGAAGAGTAAAGTAAAATATTTTCTAAATAAGGTTTATTCTCTATTGACATGCTACTTCTGGCAAAGCTTTAGCGCAAGTTCTAACTTGGCCCATTTTAGGCCTAATCAAACAACTTTGGGGTCCAATAGTCTTAAGTCCATTGGGCCACAGATTTGGAATGCCTTACCAAGTGGACTAAAATCAGCAGAAAATTTGAAAAGTTTCAAGGCTTTAATGAAACAATGGGACGGTCCCAAGTGCAAATGTAGTGCCTGTAATTGCCTACCAACTTAGTTATATAATTTAGAAAAATATTTATTTTGTTTCATTAGTTCTGTATATTCGATTTTGATTAGTTAACTTGTATATATTTAAAAAATGTATATATTGTTAGCTATTTTGTAAACAATCGAATTAAAATAAAATTACACACTTTAACACAAATCTTCTGTGTTGAGAAGTTTTGACGGTATAACTAGACAGTACTCTTTGATTTTCAGCAAATATCAAAGATGGTGTTACAAAGTACATTCTTGTTCATATATTTGGTACATTACCGTACGATCTATAGCAACAAACCATCAGGAAAGTTGACAAGACTAACTACCATTTTAATTTTCCCAGACACGTTTTGGCTGTACGACGATAATCGCAATCAGTTTAAGCTAATTCTGAAGATACATGATACATACAATGAATTTATTACAGTTAGCACACAAAGCAAAGTTACAATTAAAAGAGGTGTTAAAATAGAAGCGTGTTACAATCGATGAAGACAATGGTGGCATGCAAAAGGACAAAGCAAAAACAAGCTGTTTTTAAGGGAAGATGTTTCCTTATCAATATGAATACACCACTTCGACGAACGACCGCCATTATGGAAATTTTTCTAAATCTCTCGATACAAACTTTTCGACTCCAGATTCGGATTCAGCACTCAAAATATAGCCTAGCTGCAACGTTTCATAATATATTGTTAGCTATTTTGTAAACAATCGAATTAAAATAAAATTACACACTTTAACACAAATCTTCTGTGTTGAGAAGTTTTGACGGTATAACTAGACAGTACTCTTTGATTTTCAGCAAATATCAAAGATGGTGTTACAAAGTACATTCTTGTTCATATATTTGGTACATTACCGTACGATCTATAGCAACAAACCATCAGGAAAGTTGACAAGACTAACTACCATTTTAATTTTCCCAGACACGTTTTGGCTGTACGACGATAATCGCAATCAGTTTAAGCTAATTCTGAAGATACATGATACATACAATGAAGTTACAATTAAAAGAGGTGTTAAAATAGAAGCGTGTTACAATCGATGAAGACAATGGTGGCATGCAAAAGGACAAAGCAAAAACAAGCTGTTTTTAAGGGAAGATGTTTCCTTATCAATATGAATACACCACTTCGACGAACGACCGCCATTATGGAAATTTTTCTAAATCTCTCGATACAAACTTTTCGACTCCAGATTCGGATTCAGCACTCAAAATATAGCCTAGGTGCGACGTTTCATCTTTTTAGTCCTCGTTATATTGATTTTACGGTGCTATAATGTTTGTGATTTTATAATGGCTTTGACAGCAAAAGTCAATCGGTGGTAAAGTTTTACCCCAAACTTTATTCAAGGTCAAATCCCATATAAAATACAGAGCTTTATATCACCGTAAAATCAATACAACAAGGACTAAAAAGATGAAACGTTGCACCCAGACAATATTTTGAGTGCTGAATCCGAATCTGGAGTCAAAAATTTTGTATTATGAAATTAGGAAAACTTCCATAATGGCGGCCGTTCGTCGAAGTGTTGTATTGCTTCATTGTTCTATGGTTGATACGAAGACGACGAAGAGTACTGATTTAACGACAACATGAACACATGAAATGAATACGTTGAAAAATGAAATAATTGCCTTGCTTAGAAGACTTTGCTTTCGGCACAACAAATTTGAGAGGCTCGCCATCCCACAACGGTCGGTTGATATAAGGTATGTCTGTTCCCAGAATGCCTTGCTTCTGATCTTTTCCTTGTGCATTACCTTGTAAGACAAAATGGGAGACTGTAGTGTACAATATTGTAAAAAATATTGAAAATCCCGGTACTCAAATGGCAATTCACTTACAGGAGAATTTCTCACGGGCTCATGTTTTTGTCACAAAAGAGCTTGAACAAGGTTGATCAAACTGCCAACGAAAATCTGGCTAGGACAAACCTGAAATGAAGCACACAGCAATTGATCATGATAGATAATTTGGACTTTGGCAAGGTTAAAACAAACCGAAATTTAAAGCTTGCACTGTTGCTGTAACAGATGTGAAAAAATGGCTATTAAAGAACAAATTTGCTGGCAAAGCAAACCATAAAGCGTTGACTGCACGATCAATAAAAAGAGACAGTAGTTAAAATCGTGCCTGGAGAATGTTACGAGCATTAGTAGAATTCCAAAAACAGTTTTTGTCGCCTTTACCTTAATTCTTTACTGAAATTTGTGGAAATGTTGTGTTTTAGTTGCGAATAGACTATCACGCTAAAGATGGAGGAGAGGAAATTTCCAACAAGAAGTATTGCGTTAGACTCATTACATAAGTCCCTCTAACTTTCGCTGGTTGTTGTTATCGTTCAAATCAGTTCGAGGAGCGAAACAAGAGACTTTTGGAATTAGTCTTTTTTTATATTCATCTGGCATGGAATTAGTCTAGCATTGCGTTACAATTAATCTTTAACAATTCTATAGAGATTCGATTAAAGAGCACGATGCATCTTGGTAAAAAATCCATCGCCGCCATCTTTAGCGTAATCGTTTGTTGCAAATAATTACGAAGAAATCCCTTGAAAAAAAGGAAGATGGAATAAAAGCATTAACTAGTTCCTGATTATTTGACATGAAGGTGAAAAATTATACACATTGTAATTTAGCAGCGTACCTTGCATAAACCAATCCGGCGGTGGATCTTTAATACCATCGCATAATGTGTAATCCAGGTAAATCTTCGCGCGGTATTTACCGCTTTCCATCGCAAGAAACTTCACTTCGTATGTCCCATTGCCACAATCTCTGATCAACGGATCCAAACACACATAACCACAGAGATGCACGCGCCAAGAATCACCGCCTATTGTCTTACGAATGCCGCGCGAATTTTGTGACTGGATGAAAAACCGACTATATTCACCGGCGGGACGGATTTCCCATAACGAAATAAAACTTTTATTCGGATCCGTTCTATTCCGTTTTTTCCACCACTCCTTCGTAGCAGTCCAGACTGTCCTATTTTTGCACGATGCAATTTGTCTTTTCCAGTTAAATCGAGCCTCATTTTCATCCAACCAATCGGTATAAAACTTGGCTAATCTTATTCTGCTTTCGTATAGATTGTATTCCGAGGCTACCTTTGGTGCAGGCTGGAAGTAGCCAGCTCTAAATGTTATATAGCCAGTCAAATAGGCGAGGACAAGAATGAATAACACCAGACATTTACGATTCACGTCCTTCCAATCGAAAATTTATACTTGATAGCTGTAATCCATTTCTCCAACTAACTCGATTTCATCTTTAATCAATCAAATCTCAATGATTATCTAACTTCTGTTTCTCTCGCTTTATCTGCGTTAAACATATTGTTAGGCCGGTTGTCTTTGATCAGTTGGCCATCTTAACAGTGCATTACCACAATGTAGGCCAATCAAACCATGCGGCAACCAGACCGTCTTGTTTGACTGCAAACAACTTCCCAACAAATATTCTCAACATCAGCGGCGAATAAACTCCGAAGTTGCTGCGGATTTAATCCGATGAAGGAGAATTAACAAAATCAAAACAAACAGAACATTTAAAGAACGAAACTTTAAAACAGACGGCTAAACGGGCTGGTACCTGTGTAGTCACGTGATAAGTACCCATGCACTTGCTTGACTTTTCATTCAAGATAAAATCTTGTTTTGACTTAGTGCAAGCTGGTTTTGAATTAGTGTAAGAATTCCTAAAAACTTCCGCGCAAATATGTTTCTATAAGTATTAACGAAGTTTACCCAACGTAAAATTTTCCTTGGTGTTCCAATACCGTCAAACCGGGTAAATTTGATCAGGAGAGTGATTTTTATTATTCAGTCCTTATTCAGATTTTTATTTTTATTATTATTTTTATTACTTTGATTTGTTCTAAGTCAAACCAGTTGCAAAAAATCAATTAGATGTTGAAAGAAGACTGCTAGAGTGCTCATGACCTAACTTTATAACTGCCTATCTCAATAATGATTTTTGACCCAAAATCCCAATTGAGTTTGCATTTCCTGATCAAAGACACCCTTTCTGCGGGGTGAATCATGGAGCAATGCGGACACCTTTATTTTGAATAATTTTTTTCATCCGCAGCTACTACCTTAGCTGTGAGCGGTGTAATCAACCTCTTCGGAGGAGCGCTCCTCCGAAGAGGTTAAGGTAGTAGCCGCGGATAAAAAATTAATTCAAAATATAGGTGTCCGCATTGCTCCATGGGTGAATTTGATCAATAGTTCATGGCAGCACAAGAAGTGGAAAATAGCACCAAAATATTTGTTTTTGTTGAATATCATACTTCTGATGCAAAATTTCCACATGAAAATTTGTATTACATTTCTTTATATCTGATCGGAACTATGAAAAAGAAACATCAATAATTCATCAAAGTCATCCCACTCGATGGTACATGTAATCAAATTCTAGAAGGCTCTAAATCTAATATATATCCATGGGTAGTTAGACACTGCATGTGTTCTTGCCTTCATGATCAGAGTGATTTCCGTCTGTATAAATAATGTCTTTTTCTGTTTCCTATCCTTTGTGTCAGCGGCCATTTTGAAAGTTCTGTTGTTAAGGAGGCTTTCATCACAGTTAAGGAGGTAGCGAAAGAGAGAAGGAAGGAATTTCCTTTCTTTCTTTCGCTACCTCCTCCGCAGAACCAAATAAATTATTCCTCCGCAGAATTATTCCTCCGCAGAGGCATATTAGTTGCGGCGCTCCCCAATAGAAGAACACATGCAGTGTCTAACTACCCATGATATATCAAAGCAAATATTTAGCAAAGTCTGATTTGATATAACGGATTTCCATCCGTACATAGATAAAGCTTGCATAGGCCCGGTACTGTATCCGCAAGCAACGACGGTAGTTAAAAGACAACGGAAGCTTTCTGAAATATGTAAATCCTCAAATTTTTGTAAATACCCTAGCTTAGATGCTGACAACAGACTTTCTGCAAAACGTAAAAATGTGAATAAATTGTTACTTTTGCAGCATAGGCGTCGAATCTTTGCAACACTTTAAAGTTAATCGTGTAAAATGTTATTGCCCTATTCTTTCCAATGAATTGCTCGAAAGGAACTTTAGGTAATTTGCCATAATTCCAGAGAGAGAATTTTTGATATCAATATTATTTTCAGAATTACAGCGCTTTTTATATTCCTGCTAATTTTCAAGTTGTGACGTCAACAAATTGCTAAATCGTAAACCATAAAAGCAACAAACTTTTGCTTGCTACCGTCTTGTAGCCCTTCAAAGACTGAGGTTTTCTTGTATTGATCATATGAATTTTCCTCAATCAGTTTAAAATTTATGGTACTTTTAATGTTTATCAAAGCTCTAGATACTTCCTCTCATACATCCTTTCATAAAAATAAATACGCTGTGAATTCTGAAAATAATGATGCTTTCAAAAATGCTCTCTCTGGAATTATGGCAAATTAACTAAAGTTCCCTTGGAGCATTCATTTGAAAGAAAAGGGCAATAACATTTTACATGTTTAAATTTAAAGTTTTGCGAAGATTCGACGCCTAGGCTTTCTTTTGCAGTTTGTAGGTGGATAGAGAATTTGAGGAAGTATAGACAAGATGAAATGAGATTGAGGGCGAACATTATAATCTTTCTAAGCCTTGCAACAGAATCTAATACTTCACATTGCAAACAACACAACTACTGCACTATCAATTGATTCACGCAGACGACATGACGTCATAGCAGCGTTGAAAACAAGACGCCATCTTGTTTTGGGGTGAATCTTGAGAAGATTTCTATACGTTTCTGTAGGAAATTTGCAAAAAGTTGTATAAAATTGCTCTAATATTTTCCGTCACGATAGTGAGTAGGGAAAGGATAGGTAGCAATTGTCAGTCAGACCCAAAAATCAATGAAATAATTGCACGAATAAGCTGTTCTTGAAAGCAAACCATAAATTTTGTCCAAGAAAGCTGTGAGAAACTTGCCTTTGCAACAATAATTTTGTAAACAGAGCCACAAACTCCAGCAGTTATAAGTTGCTCGTCGCTTCTTTGAAGTCAACCTTCCTTTTCGACGTTCGCCTATCTATGCGCTAAAGTTTTGGAATAATCTGAACAGCTTCCAAGCATTTGGAAGTGATTTATTTCGATAAATAAAAGAGACATTCTCAAAATCCCAGCGCGAAGCTACTTGACATGTCGTCTGTATGAATATACTTACTACCCAAAGAGTAATACAGGAAAAAGAATTTAGTATAAAGTACCATACAAATTGGAGTATTGGCAGGAAATCGAGGTTTTACCAAGAAGAGAACTTGTTTAGCGAAAGACAAGGGTTGCGACAATGATAATTTTCGTGTTAAATTGTAAGCTATAATGGCCGATTTCAGAAAGGTAAGATTCTAAAATGCATTTGAACGTGTCCATCATTGAATAATATATTTGCCAATATTATCATCTTGATATCCAGGGAGCAGTGGCCTTTTAAACCAGGATTGCTTTTTTTTTACTCACCTGCAACCGGTATATTTGGAATTGTCAACTTGGAATGTTTAATTAACTTGGCATGTCTTATGATTTAACATGGAAATGATTATCGTAGCAATTCTTGTCCTTCGTTTCTTGGTAAAATACCATACCATACCAAGCAACATTGCAGCATGCAGTACATGCAATGTCACATTTATAAGAGCGTTTCTTCTTTACGATTCACCACGTCCTTCCAATCGAAGATTTATACTTGATAGCTGTAATCCATTTCTCCAACTAACTCGATTTCATCTTTAATCAATCAAATCTCAATGATTATCTAACTTCTGTTTCTCTCGCTTTATCTGCGTTAAACATCTTGTTAGGCCGGTTGTCTTTGATCAGTTGGCCATCTTATCAGTGCATTACCACAATGTAGGCCAATCAAACCATGCGGCAACCAGACCGTCTTGTTTGACTGCAAACAACTTCCCAACAAATATTCTCAACATCAGCGGCGAATAAACTCTGACTTTGTTGCGGATTTGATCCGATGAAGGAAAATAACAAAATCAAAACAAACAGAACATTTAAAGAACGAAACTTTAAAACAGACGGCTAAACGGGCTGGTACCTGTGTAGTCACGTGATAAGTACCCATGCACTTGCTTGACTTTTCATTCAAGATAAAATCTTGTTTTGACTTAGTGCAAGCTGGTTTTGAATTAGTGTAAGAATTCCTAAAAACTTCCGCGCAAATATGTTACTATTAGGATTAACGAAGTTTACCCAACGTAAAATTTTCCTTGGTGTTCCAATACCGTCAAACCGGGTAAATTTGATCAGGAGAGTGATTTTTATTATTCAGTCCTTTACAACTTTGATTTGTTCTAAGTCAAACCAGTTGCTACAAATCATTTAGATGTTGAAAGAAGACTGCTAGAGTGCTCATGACCTAACTTTATAACTGCCTATCTCAAAAATGATTTTTGACCCAAAATCCCAATTGAGTTTGCATTTCCTGATCAAAGTCACCCTTTCTGCGGGGTGAATCATGGAGCAATGCGGACACCTTTATTTTGAATAATTTTTTTCATCCGCAGCTACTACCTTAACTGCGAGCGGTGTAATCAACCTCTTCGGAGGAGCGCTCCTCCGAAGAGGTTAAGGTAGTAGCCGCGGATAAAAAATTAATTCAAAATATAGGTGTCCGCATTGCTCCATGGGTGAATTTGATCAATAGTTCATGGCAGCACAAGAAGTGGAAAATAGCACCAAAATATTTGTTTTTGTAGAATATCATACGTCTGATGCAAAATTTCCACATGAAAATTTGTATTACATTTCTTTATATCTGATCGGAACTATGAAAAAGAAACATCAATAATTCATCAAAGTCATCCCACTCGATGGTACATGTAATCAAATTCTAGAAGGCTCTAAATCTAATATATATCAACGCAAATATTTAGAAAAGTCTGAGTTGATATAACGGATTTCCATCCGGACATAGATAAAGCTTGCATAGGTCCAGTACTGTATCCGCAAGCAACGACGGTAGTTAAAAGACAACGGAAGCTTTCTGAAATATGTAAATCCTCAAATTTTTGTAAATACCCTAGCTTAGATGCTGAGCAACAGACTTTCTGCAAAACGTAAAATTGTGAATAAATTGTTACTTTTGCAGCATAGGCGTCGAATCTTTGCAACTCTTTAAAGTTAATCGTGTAAAATGTTATTGCCCTATTCTTTCCAATGAATTGCTCGAAGGGAACTTTAGGTAATTTGCCATAATTCCAGACAAGAGATATACTCATTACATAAGTCTCAGTATCGCTCATTGAATTGGATGAGAGCATTTTTGAAATAATCATTATTTTCAGAATTACAGCATTTTTATATTCCTGCTAATTTTCAAGTTGTGCCGTCAACAAATTGCTAAATCGTAAACCATAAAAGCAACAAACTCTTGCTTGCTACCGTCTTGTAGACTTTCAAAGACTGAGGTTTCTTGTATTGATCTTGATATGAATTTTCCTCAATCAGTTTAAAATTTATGGTACTTTTAATGTTTATCAAAGCTCTAGATACTTCCTCTCTCATACATCTTTTCATAAAAATAAATACGCTGTAAATTCGGAAAATAATGCTGATTTCAAAATGCTCTCTCTGGAATTATGGCAAATTACCTAAAGTTCCCTTGGAGCATTCATTTGAAAGAAAAGGGCAATAAATTTCACAAGCTTGAATTTAAAGATTTGCGAAGATTCGATGCCTATGCTTTTGCAGTTTGTAGTTTGTAGGTGGATAGAGAATTTGAAGAAGTATAGACAAGATGAAATGAGATTGAGGTCGAACATTATAATCTTTCTAAGCCTTGCAAACTCCACATTGCAAACAACACAACTACTGCACTATCAATTGATTCACACAGACGGCATGACGTCATAACAGCGTTGAAAACACGACGCCATCTTGTTTTAGGTTGAATCTTCAGAAGATTTCTATACGTTTCTGTAGGAAATTT
This sequence comes from Aurelia aurita, assembly GCA_004194415.1. Lineage (NCBI taxonomy): Eukaryota > Metazoa > Cnidaria > Scyphozoa > Semaeostomeae > Ulmaridae > Aurelia > Aurelia aurita. The sequence continues at coordinate 414,849 of REGM01000190.1, read as the reverse complement.
GCAAAAAGTTGTATAAAATTGCTCTAATATTTTCCGTCACGATAGTGAGTAGTGAAAGGATAGGTAGCAATTGTCAGTCAGACCTAAATCAATGAAATAATTGCACGAATAAGCTGTTCTTGAAAGCAAACCATAAATTGTGAGAAACTGAATAAAGCTGTGAGAAACTTGCCTTTGCAACTGCAACAATAATTTTGTAAACAGAGCCACAAACTCCATCAGTTATAAGTTGCTCGTCGCTTCTTTGAAGTCAACCTTCCTTTTCGACGTTCGCCTATCTATGCGCTAAAGTTTTGGAATAATCTGAACAGCTTCCAAGCTTTTAGAAGTGATTTATTTCGATAAATAAACGAGACACTCTCAAATTCCCAGCGCGACGCTACTTGACTTGTCGTCTGTATGAATATACTTACTACCTAAAGAGTAATACAGGAAAAAGAATTCAGTATAAAGTACCATACAAAGTGGAGCATTGGCAGGAAATCGAGGTTTTACCAAGAAGCGAACTTGTTTAGCGAAGGACAAGGGTTGCGACAATGATAATTTTCGTGTTAAATTGTAAGCTATAATGGCTGATTTGAGCAAGGTAAGATTCTAAAATGCATTTGAACGTGTCCATCATTGAATAATATATTTGCAAACATTATCATCTTGATATCCAGGGAGCAGTGGCCTTTCAAACGGGGATTGCTTTTTTTACTCACCTGCAACCGGTATATTTGGAATTGTCAACTTGGAATGTCTAATTAACTTGGCATGTCTTATGATTTAACATGGAAATGATCATCGTAACAATTCTTGTCCTTCGTTTCTTCGTAAAATACCATACCATACCAAGCAACATTGCAGCGTGCAGTACATGCAATGTAACATTTATCGCTACGATTAGTCTTACTTTCAAAATCACTATCGACGTGTGATAACTTTAACCTCGTTCTTTGCTTATATACCTTGTAGTCCCTTGGGCCTTATTCTATGCAGTAATGCAGTTTACTTATCTCAGGGGAACCTAACCGCTTGTATATCTCATGCATGGGATAAGTAAATTCATTGAAGATCTCTGAGCAAACCAGTTGACAGTAATTTTTAGCAATAATAACACAAAAGGTTCTTAAATAAAACGATCGCCTACATCAACACAAAGAGTTATTAGACTCACATCGAATCATTAAGGTCACTGTTAATACTTTTATCATCATCCTCATTATCTCGACCGTCATCTTTCAATATTTTGCCATTTTCATCTTTGAACACAACTTGATTACTCTTCATCGCTTCGGCATCTTCCGCGTCAACTTGCTCTTCAACTTCTTCCAAAATTCCCTTCTCATTATCCTCTTCATCAATCAATCTTTCCAGCAAAATGTCCGGCGATGCTTCTGCGAATCCAACCGGCTTGAAATCCTCGTCTGATTCTTGAATCTTCAACTTGTGTAGCTGTTTTGATTTAAGAAAATTCTCAATTTCTTCGGGCCTAAATTTGGCACTAATCAACTCGTCTTCGTCCGATTCGAATTCCTCAGAAAGCATTGATTCATCAGACAGATCTAAGTGCCTTGCGAAGATTTCGTTCTCGAAAGTAAACAACAAAACGCAAATCAAAGTCCTAATCATCTTAGACTGCTTCATGATTTAAGCAGGCGTGCTCAAACTTCTTCTTAACACTAAATAAATTCAAACAACTTCACACAGAAAATTTAGCAGCATCAGAATCCAGGGGGACTCTCAAAACACATCTATACGTCTTTAGGAATTCGACATCGAACGTCTTCCAAGCACCAAATAACTTCAAATAGCTTCACACAGCGAACTTTAGCAGCATCAGAATCCAGGGGGATCTCAAAACATAGTCTTCCGTAGAAACAACCAGATCAAATTGAGTTTGGCAGCAATACTTTCATCCTTTAAATTTATAAATAAATGAATTTCGATGTGTCTATATCTTGAGAAGGCAGATGTTTTTAAGAAGAGAATTAAGTGGTTAGCTTTGACTTTGTGAGATCTTAAAGAAGACAAGTGCAAATTAGCATTAAAAATTAAGCTGTGCAATCGATTTGACTTTGCGATATGGTTTTGAAGAGAACTGTACAGAACAATATTTTACAGACAGTATTTAGTGCTTTTCGAGTTTCTTCGGAAACAGTTTCCAGGCGAAACTACTAATAACTTTAGAAATGTACCGAGAGAGTCAGAAAAAACGCACGCTGTTTGCAAGGCTGCTGTTCCCTTAATAGGACCCACTCAAACTACAGAACAAGGAATTGCAGGGACCTACAAATTCCAAAAAATAATATTGAATCTGTCAAGAAAGGCTTTCACTACTCGGCTCTTAAAGGGTTTGTGCAAGGTTAAAAGCTTGCATTCGCAAAGCGCAAAATAATCTAAAAACATCCCATTCAAATCGAAGTTGCACACGCTCCGTGAACAATGGATAGCGAAAGAAACAATGTTGTGTCTGAGTTTTTTCTTTGTTCTAATTATAGACAGGCCTATTTACCATTGCACATTCCCTGTACCCATTAATATCAGAGAGCTCTATACACTTAGTGGATTCAAAAAGAAACAAAAAGTTTATTTTAAGAGCTAACAGTCAACTTGAAACACGACCCTAACACGACTCCTTGGAAGAGTAGCTGATATGTGGATAGGTTACTGTACATAATTTTATTTTTAACTGTATATAATGTATATAATGTATTTAATCTTTATTTTCTTATTTAGTATTGCGTTTGTACGCTGAAGGGATTTTGTGTATAAAGAATTTAAAATGAAAAATTAAAACATTATCAAAGCAATAATATTGGCAAATGTCTTGTTGAATAGATGCTATGTCCAATTAGATATGAAAATTTACCTGGCTTAAATCGGCCACTCCGTTCTAGCGTTATGAGGAATATTCTCGAGAAGGCCTCTTCAAGAAACTTTCGAAACGGCCTAAAATCACTATTAAATTTCCCTGAATTACCTTCTCGAGAAAATCTCTCATAACTACGGAAGGGAGCGACCGATTTCAGTCGGGTAAAGTTCTAAAATTAATTGAACATGTCGGTTATTCAACGAGACATTTGCCAATATTGTTGCTGTGGCATTTAGGGAACAATAGCCTTTCAATAGGTGTGTGCTTTTTCTGACTCACCCGGTACAACCCCCCTAAAGAGGATCTTTCTCGGCCACTACACATCATTCTATCTCAGCAACCTGAAGGTCATTTCGCTTTGTCGACAACAATATTTTAAATTTTGTGCAACTCATGAATAATAAAGTGGAAAGAAATTAATGAATTTTCATAACACACAAGAGAATTAAGTGCGGACTTAGAAAATGCTTTCTAAGTATGAATAGGAAATTAGACGAAACGTTGTCTATTATTTATAATGAGATAAGTTTCTTAATTGACATTGTCCTTGTTTATGGTTAGGCGTTATCTAAGAACGAGGTGTGACGCAAAGTGAACGGTCATCTTCTAGACTTAATACCGCGCGAGTAAAAACTTGCACTTTTCGCCAAAATTTGATTAAGTTGCCGATCTTGGTATTTTCTTCCCTTTATTTGTATCAAGGACCAATAAATTTAATAGGTGATCGATATTTTGTTCTTCCGGAAGAAAGACGATGAAATTATGGCATGAAAAACCTAATTTTGAGCAATAGTACGTATTTTACAAAACATGGCAATTTTTAGTCAGAAATCTATAGTTTGCGATTCCAAAAGAAAGTGCAAGTCTTAGGGCCTCATTACATGGGGAGGGCTGGCCCTGCTAACAGGGCTGCCTCGGTCAACAGGGATGAATTGTTGCGTGCGATTACTTGGAGGAATTCACCCCAGGGCTGCGAAGTAATTTTGGCGGGAAAAATCAAATTTTTGGTAATATGGCGGCTTGGTGCATGCGCAGTTAAAAACTTTGGGAAGCCAGCCCTGTTTACAGCCCTGCCAAGCGATTACATGAGAAAAATGTCATAATTTCATCCCTTCAAACAGGGACAGCCCTGTTATGCAGAAGTGGGATCCCAGCTGCCAGGGCTGGCCCACTTACCATATAATCGCGTTTCAGATTTATTACATGTCTCCGATTGACCAAGGGATCTCGCCTAAAATCGTCCACCTCGGTTAGCAGCGCCAGCCCTCCCCATGTAATCAGGCCCTTAAACGACATACAAGCTTCATCAAGAACATAATGATAACCAACTTGAGTGGTAGTGCGGCATTAAAATTTAATTCGGCGATACATCATGCCTGGATGAACATTTATTTAGAAGGGGCACTAAAATTATTCTCAGAAATTGATTTGAGATACAGATCATCAAAGCTTGTACATTTTCTGTTTAATTTAAGCAAATAAAACCTACAGCAAAATTTTACGTATTTGAAATAATCCTAATGAGTCTCTTGCAGAAACATGGTTAATCCTTGCTAAGCCTAAAATCCTTTATTTTGACTTAAAATCCATATAACTCAGCTTTTCTCGAAGCCGTTGGTAACTATTCTAACATTTTGTTATTCAAAGCGCATCGGTAGGTATTGATAGCGTGACCTAGCTGCATATACACTCCTTCCCTGTCTTAATTTTT
>REGM01000190.1:383671-409436 GCA_004194415.1 Aurelia aurita | reverse complement strand
AGGCTGTTTCAAATTAGATGTCAGGCGAACACATCCGCGAATAAAAACAGTCAAGTAAGGTGAAATTAAAGGCTGTTTCAAATTAGATGTCAGGCGAACACATCCGCGAATAAAAACAGTCAAGTAAGGTGACATTGATAAATTTTTGATGTTTTTTTCTTTATAATTCCCATTAGAAATGAGGAAATGTAATACAACGTTTTCCATGTGAGCATTGTACATTAGAGGTATGCTATGCAAAATGGAAACAATATTTTGGTGTTGTTTTTTCATTTCTTTCGCAGCCATGACCAAGTGATCAAAGTCACCCAGCAGATGGGGTTACTTTGGTCAGTAAGTGAAAAGTCAATGGGGATTTTTTGGTCAAAAACTATTTTTTGAGGCGGTTATAAAGTTAAGACATTAGCAGTCTGCTTTCAAAATCCAAACGATTTCTAGTTATAAATTCAAGGACCTCTGGATAAACTTCACGGTTATTTAGCACTCCTTTTGAAGAGAGGAGCACAAGCCTAAATCTGTCGTCTGTAGTTTACCATTCGTTGCTGGTGTGCAAACATCCAGCCATATGAACCTTTATCATACCAGTTTTGACCTCCTTTGCTCGATGGCTGCCTAAGTGGCGACTGATTTGAGACAGAAGAGATTAAAATTATAAAGGACTGAGTGATCAAAGTAACCCCCTTGATCAGGCGTGCATAATGTTCAAACCTGCCTGGGAGCGGTAGAAATTCTCTAAAAACCCGCCTGCATATCAGTTTTGCACAGCTAGGGTTGAGAAGCCTATTACCAGAACAAGTAAGAATGCAGGTATCAAACAGTAAGTTTTTACACACATTTGTTTGGAAACTTACTACAATTACATTTCATAAAGAACTATTAAAAAAAAAACTGCCAGCAAAATGTTTCTTTGGAAAACCTGCCTGAGAACTTTGTTCCCATGATCCCATGGTTTATGCACGCCTGCCCTTGATAAAAGTCATCCCGTTTGACAGTAACGAGTTTTGGATCAGACATTTTGCATTTTCGCGAATCTCACCTGACATTTAATGTGAGACAGACTTTAGGCTTACCTTCAAAATCCCCAGGTCAGTCTTTGAACATGGTCAGCTTTCCGCTTCGTTGGCTTTATGAATCCAAGGAATTGTAGTTCAGAGACACTTTGAATGAAACGAGCTCTAGTGAAGGGTCAAGGTAAATCCCAAAAATTATGCAGATACACAACCTGAGTGTTCGCAGCAAACAATTTGTCCCCTAAATATTATGGAAAAACGTATCTTTTGTCAATGATCGTTTTTGGAAAGTTAAGAATGCAGACCTGAATATGTGAAAAAATTCTAGTTCAATGAATGCTTGCAATGTTAAATCAAAACCAGATTGGCCAAGCATTGGAAATGTAAGGTCAGGTCTCAGTAATTGGTCGCTTTTGCCTGCTGAGCAAAACTATGGCTCATGTAGTAACTCTACTTCGCTGGTACGTTTGAGTGCCTGTAGCTCTCAAACCATTTTTCAGATTCCTATAAACTGATCATCGTTCCCAAGTTACGAGCAATTTAATAAAAACGTTTCATCTCAAAATTATCCAAAGTAGGCCGAAATCCTTTATAAAAATTGCCATTAGTTCAGTCTAACACCGATCAAAATCAAGCGTCATCAGACTTACAGTACAAACCGCATATAAGAACCTATCTTTTTTAAACCAAGCTGTTTTGGTTCTTATGTAAAGGATAACATTCAGGAAATCAGGCTGTAGGTTCTTAAATTAGGTTCTTAGATTTTCTCAACAAAGGTTTTTTACAATGCTTCTTTGTTTGTAGTCTGTAAAATGCATCCTTTTAAAATAAAAAAATACTACGATACAGGAAGGAACATTAGCAGCGTGGTGGAATCAGACTTGTTTAGGCCTTTAGATGATTGAGGAGCAATAATAATTTTTTTATTTTTTACACAATAATCGCATTTTTCCCAGATTGTCACAGGAGAAAACTATATCACTGACATTTGTGCTTCAAAATGAGAACCTGTACAAAACCCAGGCTGAACAGGTTCTTACATAAAGGAGTAAATATTGAAGATTTCAGGTTGTAGGTTCTTATTCAAGGAAAGTTCTTATATGCGGGTTTTTACTGTATCTTATTGCTCAAACATCTTACTGGGTTCATAAAGAGGCTGCTGCGTAATTTCATACACTTGGGACCGTCACTCGACCTTTCTTCATATTATTTCTATTATCATTAGGTTGGATTTTAGCAAATTTGATCATCAAGGATCTTAGGCCTGTTTTGAAGGATTTTGAAACGAAAGTCTTTTATAAAATTGCCTGTAATTAAACAATAAGACAGATTATATGACAATAAGACCGATTTTAACAAACTAATTCTTTCTGTCAAGTTGTCGTGTTAGTAGACTTGCCCCAAGTCTATTTCATGCAGTCCGTCTGACCGATCCCTTTCCCATAGTTCCCGGATCCGCCATTCTAACATTCTATTCCCTTTGTTCCGTAACGGAATGTTGGAATGGCGGATCCGGGAACTATGGGAAAGGGATCGGTAAGACGGACTTCATGAAATAGACTTGGGGCAAGTCTACTAACACGACAACTTGACAGAAAGAATTAGTTTGTTAAAATCGGTCTTATTGTCATATAATCTGTCTTATTGTTTAATNAGTCCGTCTGACCGATCCCTTTCCCATAGTTCCCGGATCCGCCATTCCAACATTCCGTTCCCTTTGTTCCTTAACGGAATGTTGGAATGGCGGATCCGGGAACTATGGGAAAGGGATCGGTAAGACGGACTTCATGAAATAGACTTGGGGCAAGTCTATCGTGTTAGCTACACAAATCTGTTCAGTTTACATGAATCTAAAGAATGATTGGAAAGCTACAGGCTTTCAAATTTCTAAACACTTTTTTGACACACCCACTATTATTCATCTTGAAATTAGAAATTAGCAATGCCCTAAGCTGAGTCATCAACCTATAGAAGAGATTTTTCAAATGCTGACTGTTGCAGATGCGTGACAGACCGCCTTTAAGAAACTTAGCTTAACTAAGTATCATCTATTTATCTTTTGTTGTATTGTTCATTGTTATTATTTTTTAATTGTATTTTGCTGTATTGTTATTGTCTTTTGTTGTACTGCTCATTGAAATTATTGTTGAATTGCAAGTACCATACGCAATGGGAGCAAGATGACCCTGAGTCCTTTCCCGTTGCGTATGGTACATAATAATACAGCTACGTTTTGTTTAAATGTATTTTTATGAAGATAATAAAAAAAGATTTGTCAAAAGTCATAACATAGGACATAAAGGAGATGACTTTGAAAGGATACTGTAAACTTTCATCTTCAGCTTTTCGCTTCTTCGAATTCTTTCTGCTTGCAGGAGTTGGATCAACAATCGAAATGAACGCCTAGAAGGAATGTGCTGTTCTTTAACTGTTATAAAGAAATGACGTTCCAAAAAGAAAAGTAACTTAGCCGAAACTACAGTCTGCCTAAAGTTTCGTCATGCTTCGTTTGTGTTTAAAATCAATTCCATTTGCACAATCAACTCTTCCCTGAGGGCTCAAACGAAAGCTCTGAAAAAGTAGAATTCGTTCTAAAGCTCAAATTCCTCGGGATTTCAAGTCTGAATCCACTTTTCTGTGGATTGTGTACTTGGATCATGGTGCTAATTGGACATGAACTGGATCCTAGTGCTAAAACATTCTATGGAGTCTTTTAAAGTAAAAAGACTGGTGCAATATATTCCTTATAATTGTGATATATTACTACAGAGAATTAAGCATCGTAAGAAGTACCCTATCAAAACGATTTGATAAAAAAAGTTCTAACATCGAACCTGTAGCCAATCATAGAGATTAACCATTCTACCACATTCGAGGTGAATTTTGTAAACAATGCTGACGTCTGGTAACGTTTCTTGGTTTTCTTCTGCGTCGATATTACAGCATTTGCACTGGAATTTGAAATAAGAAGTAAGGGATTGGCAAAAAAGAGCGCAACGTAGCATCTAAAGCACTTCAAAGTTATAAGGCCGCCTTGAAAAGTGAGACCCTCATAAGAAATACTGGAAGCTTTTTCGACCGACACTCGTCGGAGAATGAACAGACAGATAATAACTGAACAATAAAACGACAAGTTTATAACAAGCTGTGTTTCTAAATAAACCAATCAGAGCCAATATATTCATTTCAGAGATGATTGTTCGTAGGAGACTTAATGAAATTTGGCGAATTATAAGAACTTGGAGGTTTTGGGTCACATGGTACGTCCTAAAGATCTTTTGCAAGTTCAACCACTGAGATAAATATCACTCCCAAAGAACGGGTACTGTCTGGCAATAACTTTCGTGAAAATGTAGCCATATGAACTTTATCAAGAACAAAAGGTTCAAAGAACTAAAAGGCTTTTTGAACGTTGACTACCTGTAAATAGTGATGAGGATTCTTCAATGCCACTTGAGTTGCAAGTCGTGGTGTAGCATTGATGTGCTGTGATAGAAAATGAAAATAAGATCATTAAAGGGTCTGTTTCAACCAGCATGCCTTGCATGTGCCTTCTCTTGGTTGGCCTTTGTTGTCGCCATTGGCACGTGCAAGGCATGCTGGTTGAAACAGACCCTTTAAACCTTGAAGTACGAGCATAGAAGGTATAAACCTTGTTACTGAAAATCTAAAAAAAATTAGGACTTTTAGAATTCTTGTAAAACCTTTGACTGATATCTCTTTCATAATGATTTGAAGAAGAATATTACGAACGCAGGGACTAAAAACGTGCTTAGTCAATGACGAGAAAACTAGGACTAAAAGGTATTTGCTCTTCTCGTCAAACACCTCAGGATATGAAACTCTCTTTCTATGGGTACCATGGTCTCCTGGAAAGAGATTTGTAGGGTAAGACCAATTTAAGGAGAAAGCGAGGTGGAATCGTCGGAATCGATGGAATGGAATCTAAAAGATGGAACCTAACCCGATATAGATCTATTTACCATCACACAGAAATATTTAATGTAGCTTGAAGGCTTGCAGGGGAAATGACAACAACAACAGCGAGCTTCTGAGAAGGAGAATATCGAACTGGTACCAGACATCAGACAGACAATCATTATCTGCAGGTCTTCCTTCAAGCCTTATGGCTTCCTTGATCAGTGACTATGGTAAACACGTTAGGAAATGACCTCATGATCACTCATTATAAACTTATTCTGTTATATTTCTCTTCTAGACATAAGCGTCGGTGGTGTAGCGGTTAGCATGGTTGCCTTCCAAGCAATCGATCCGGGTTCGACTCCCGGCTGACGCACTTTTTACCCCAATTTAAAATTTGCTCCTCCACATGGGCATTACGGTATGTGCGTCGCATCAAATCAGTATGACAAGAGNTATTTGCTCTTCTCGTCAAACACCTCAGGATATGAAACTCTCTTTCTATGGGTACCATGGTCTCCTGGAAAGAGATTTGTAGGGTAAGACCAATTTAAGGAGAAAGCGAGGTGGAATCGTCGGAATCGATGGAATGGAATCTAAAAGATGGAACCTAAAGCCGATACAGTTACAAAAAATCTACGATCGAACTATTTACAATTACACAGAAATATTTAATGTAGCTTGTAGGCTTGCAGGGGAAATGACAACAACAACAGCGAGCTTCTGAGAAGGAGAATATCGAACTGGTACCAGACATTAGACAGACAATCATTATCTGCAGGTCTTCCTTCAAGCCTTATGGCTTCCTTGATCAGTGACTATGGTAAACACGTTAGGAAATGACCTCATGATCACTCATTATAAACTTATTCTGTTATATTTCTCTTCTAGACATAAGCGTCGGTGGTGTAGCGGTTAGCATGGTTGCCTTCCAAGCAATCGATCCGGGTTCGACTCCCGGCTGACGCACTTTTTACCCCAATTTAAAATTTGCTCCTCCACATGGGCATTACGGTATGTGCGTCGCATCAAATCAGTATGACAAGAGAGGGCTAACAAGTTATGAGAAGGAATTCTTCATTTTTGAGAACATTTAAACTTCTGAAAATCTTTCAACCCATCCAATAAAAATGATATTTTTGCGTATCCTTGTAATTCTCGATCCACTGTGCGCTGAAGGCAATTCTACAGTAAAAACCACTGATACCAACAGCATACCCTGTATATCTCAACACTTGTTTTCTTGCCTAAGACTTTGTAAAAATTCATATGAGAAAATGTTTGAAGTCTGAAGAATTCTTGAAAGTTCTTAAGAATTCTTAAGACTTGCGATGCTAATCTACAAATGACCTGTACTTTATAACATGTTCTGACCTCTGCATAACAAAGGCTGGGTCTAAAATTTTGTAGAAAAGTGCAATTTAGCGGGTTTGTGCTACTTAAAAGACATGTCAAGATCATGCTTTTAGCGTCTTTGTAACGTCTGTGAAGGATTTCGTTATGTGTATATACATTAAATAAAATCGTTGGGTGAAACTTCAGCTTTGAGTTTCTTAAAGAGAAGGATCTATGCAAGGTGGTTTTTACTGTGGAGACATTTTTTCCCAGGGAGAAAAACATTACCCTGGGTACCAAACTCTCAAAAAAAGAATATAAATGGTATCTACTTACTGGAATAATGGAGTCTTTTGCATCAAAGAAGAAAATTTCATTTAGTGGAAGATTCAGCGGGCAACGCAAATATTTTCTGGAATAAAATAGTGTTTATTTAGATTCAAGAAAATAGCTAGTCAGCATGCAAGGAAGAGAGGTTGATAAGAATAAAAAATACCGCGAGTTAGCAATATTACGCAAATTGCTCCTTTAAATGGAAAATGCGAAATATTTCTCGCAAAGTCGATAACGTGATGAAATCAATCACAAGACTGCTACTTTCATTGGCTATACAGTAAATCCCCGCATATAAGAACCTACAAAAATAAGAACCTACAGGCTGTTTTTCCTAAATTATGCACCTCGTAATTAAGAACCTGTTTCAGTTTGATGAAAAAATATGTTCTTATTACAAGGGTAATAAAGTTGATTTTTTATCATCCTTGTTAAGTTTATTTTTATCCCAGTTGGCTGTTAAAATCTGAACCTCCTACCCTGCTATTTGTAAGCTTAGCATTAGTTATTAGGTCCTTAATAACATTGGCAAAACAAATAATATGGCTGAAAATCTCTTGATGATAACTCCTAAAAGGTTTACACAAGGGAACCTTCGAATAAGAACCTTTATACCCTGAAATTATTCTAAGTACCTTTGAAATAAGAACCTAATTCAGCCTGGCTCTCAAAAAAGTAGATTCTTATATGCGGGGATTTACTGTAGGCTACATAATTTTCTCGAAAAACGTTCCTCATTTCATAGAAATTTCTGATGTATAATATTGGCTTACTTCGACGCTTTCTCCAAGTTTGTACACTTTTTTTATAAGAAACTTGGATCAGCACATACCACTAAAAAGTTTCTTAATTTCACCTTAAAATTACCGTTTTTTAGTACCAAAAGTTCCTTAACTTGTTTCTTATATTTTGGTTGCATGAATTATGATGTAGTTTCTACTAATGCCACAGATACGTTTCTTGACATGAAAAAACATTTAAAAGTTCTATTGGGCACAATACGTAAAGTCGCAGTGAATATTCCGCAAGAATAAGGTTTCAACGACATCTTTGCCATGATATCATTAAATCTAGCTTTAAATGTTTCTTAGCGCTTCTCAAACATAGTACTAGAGTTTCATATATTTTCGGCGATCTTGGTACGAGTTTCTTATAAATGAGTGCTTTGTAAAAAAAACGTGCACCAATAGACGATTCCGGAAAAGATGGCGTCGAGGGGCATTTGACCAAAATGCATTGCGTTTAATGATAGAATTTCTATAGAATCACTATTGATTCCATTGTAGAACGCAATGCATCTTGGTCAAATGCCCCTCGACGCCATCTTTTCCGGAATCGTCTATTGAAGAACTTTCCAATAGACAATAACGCTAAAGATGGCGGCTCCAAAGACTCTGTTGTGTTTTGCTGCAAAGCATGCTGGTAATTCGAATGCAACTTGGTTCGAAAGGAAGCCTTTCCAAAGCAGAAAAAGTAACTTTTTGATTCGAATTAAAGTTTCAAAAGATCTGCGTTCGAATTACAAAATTATCCTATTTGTTTACATTGATTACTTGTTTCGAACTTCACCACAGCTAGCTAGTCGAACCATGAGCGATAGGACACCGATTGTGTATCAGTGTAAAATTTGTGTCAGTGGTGAGCCACCTTAACCTATTGTTTGTGTGTTTTGACCTTATTTTTACTTGTAGTGAGCCACCTTACCGCTGGTCGGCGAATTTAAAAAATTTTGGTAGTGAGCCACCTTAAGTGCAGATCTACCTTAAAAGTAAACCTCTAACGAGCATTAGAGGTTTACTTTTAAGGTGGATCTGCACTTAAGATGGCTCACTACAAAAAAATTTTAAATTCGCCGACCAGCGGTAAGGTGGTTCACTACAAGTAAAAATAAGGTCAAAACACACAAACAATAGGTTAAGGTGGCTCACCACTGACACAAATTTTACACTGATACACAATCGGTGTCCTATCGCTCATGGTCGAAACGGCAGACCAAAAATTTTATGTCGTTAGGTGGTCGTCAGGGAGCTTTTTACCAGCATGCTTTGCGTGGCCACCATCTTTAGCATTATTGTCTATTGAGACGTGCTGAGAACCTACGTGCAACAGAATTTTCAGCAAATAATAAAACCAAAACTCGCATAAATAATTTTACCTGAAAATGGCATCCCAAAAGTCGATTACATCACATCTAAGATTGTCATATGGTGTAGCTCTTTTTTCTTTTACAGCCTGTTTCATGCGCTAACAAGATAAATTAGGAGTTTTAGAATACACTGACACAATTAAAAATGTTCAAGTAAATAGAATAATAGTGCTGTTTGTAATTAGCAGAAGTAAAGAAGAGGGGTAAATGAGGTAAATCCTGGGCATACCAAACAGTATCCAGTTGCAACTATTATAAATAAATCACTGAGGCAATTTCGAAGATTTAAATTATTAACTGCAGTCGAATGCTACTTTTCCCGCCCTTTTGTCATTGTTGCCTCCTTCTAAAGCTAATTTAAAGAAATTCCAAAAAGCTCTAGAAAGACAAGAAAACCTCAATAACTAATAAAATATAATTCAAAATATAACTAATAAAATTCGTAACCTATGGTTGGAGATAATATATATCTGATATTTCGTAAGGAAAAAGAGGATTTTCGTTGCTCTGCAAGTTTCGATTTCAGATGATTTGGTCGCAGTTTTCTCATCTTTTCAGGACTCGATGTGATCAAGAGTTTCCAAAAATTGTTTATAAATCTGGGTTAGCAAAGTCAAAAAAGGTCAAAAAATTTAGCACAATAGAGAGGGTCAAGTAAACTTCTCACCAAAGGATAGCAATTTAGCAACTGCAAGTCGTTCGATCGATTGTGGATACTTTTTATGGGCGAAAGAAAAGTTGGCATCGAAAGATAATCGATTTAATGACGATTGTCCTTTTCGCGGCCTCATGATCAACTGACAACATTCATATAAAAATAAATGATATATACATTAACATTCTCACTTCTTGAAATTCGAATCTACTTTTATAAACAGGCATCCTTGATGGTGTTTTTGATGGACCAGATGACTCGTCAGCTAATTCTTTCTGCCTCTGCAACTCTGAAAGATCGAAAATACAAGATAGCTCATTAAACAGGACCAAATACTGTAATGGGGTGGGGGTAGGGGGTATAGAAAAAGCAACCCTGCTTTGTTTGAAAAATTGAGATCTCCAGAATTGATTCACGGGTCGCTAAAGCCAAAAATACTTTCAAGTTTGTTTCATTTCGCGATAAAGATGTGCAAGTTTATCAAAAAATGTAACGTCATCAAAAATGTGTTGACCTCTCTCCAAGACGTGTAATTAAACAGCATAGGGTTCAAATCTTTAAAAGGGTGGTGCACAATTCTATAATCCCTTTCTTTGAATCATCATGTTTGAATTGAATGGCTTGAAAATAACTTAGGGTTCTTTGCTATGATAATTCTACCATGGAACTTTTTTGATATTTTGATTATTTTCAAAATGGCGGCTTTTTTCTTTATGTTGAAAGAACTCATGGAAAGTTCTGAAAAAATTAAAATCATCGTAAATTCTAAATTGATAGAGTAAAATTGATACAATATTCAAGAGAATCATACTCTATGAAGGTCTACAATATGGTGGCAAGCAGAAATTGTTCGCTCTTCTGGTTTACGATTAAGAAATTTGATGAAGTCACAGCCTCGAATATGATAAATGTCGTCATTTTAAAAATAATCAAGATATCCAAAAATGTCTACCGTAAAATTACAGCGAAGTACCCTCAGTTCCTTTCAAGCCATTCAATTTCAAGCCATTCAATTTCAAGCCATTCAATTTCAAGCCATTCAATTTCAAGCCATAGATTGACTAAAGATGAAGGATAACAATCTAAGTAATCTTGAAACAATTTCTTTCGAGATAATATTTGAGAGCTTACCATCAAGGTCATCAAATCTGCTGACAAGGATTTCAAGTTGCTTCAACTCATGGCCTAGGCAAAGGCACAACCTGAAAGGAATCAAAGCGACAAAATGAATCAGGATAAAGAGGGTGTATTTTTGTGTCGGACGAAAGAGTCCGACAGAAAATCATTCAAGAATTTAGAAATAACATTATACGAATGATACCCGCTTCAGTGCTTTCTTTGTCGATTGGTACCGACATTACACTGTAAAGAAAAATAGTTATAGTCGAATGACTGAATTCTATTTCTTAAAATCAATTGCTAGAAACTAAGTGTGTCGGACAGAACACAGGGAAACCAGATTAACCACAGGGCCATCAGTTTAAATATTTGTCCGATGCGCAGCGAAGAAGAAGTCTTCTTTCTTTCTTCTCCCTCTTTCCCCTTCTCCTCCGCTTTTTCCATCGCTCATTCCTCCGCATTTTCTCTCCTCCTTCGCATAAACCAAAATATTCGCTGCGCATCATATTCGCTGCGCATCGGACAAATATTCCTTCGCATTTTCTCTCCTCCTTCGCATAAACCAAAATATTCGCTGCACATCGGACAAATATTTAAACTGATGGCCCTGTGGATTAACTGTTGATTTTTGTAGTTTTTGTTATTTGGTAATTTATTCTATTTTTGTATTAAATCAACCTCCTGTTATTTTCCGTGATTCTATTATGCTGCGCAGCGAACTGCCACTGCTAAGGAGTGAAGGGAAGCGCGCTCCTTCGCAGTTTCTTTCCTTTCGCAGAATGTACATAGTAAAATCTCGATTTTCTTATGTATGTATGTATGTATAATATCTTTAAAGTACATAACAGAACTAAGTAAATACTTGTTTTCAGCCTGGTGTACAAAAAAAAAATTAAAAGGTTAACTTAGGTTAAAAAAAAAAGATTACGATATGTATAAGAATTTTGATGCAAAAATATTTACTGATTTTCTTATCGAGTTGCCTCCTATAAAAATTGCTCGAGTTAAGGAAAATGAAGCACTCTCATTTGAATTCTCAAGCATCTTTTTGGTGCCCTTGCAATATTAAAGATGCAATACCATCTGCAAAATGTTCAATTTATTTGGGTTGCATCAAGGGACATTGCACATTAATAAACAGAAGCTTGAATCATCACAAAGTCGAAAAGGAGGAACTACGTCTACATAAAGTCATTCAATTCATATAATGCCAACTAGTATATGGTCTTAAAAGCAAGACACTAGATTAAAATTTGATAAAAATAACTGAATTTTTTACTGAAAGATAGATGCTATAAGAGTCGGATGCAGAAACGAAAAACTTCAAGAGTCAGAGTGACACTCTGATGATAACATAAGATTCACATCCCTCAGTGTGCTTAGAAAAGTTTTCGTTTTTGCATCAAATAGTATCTATCTTTTAGTACAAATTTTCACCAATAGTTTCCTTTAAAAGACCTGTTTTGATTTATTTTCAACCTTCTTCAGTTACAGGTTAATTTGAATTATAACGAATTAACGTGCTTATACTAACAAATTAGTTACAATTCAGATTAAATATAACTGAAGAAGATTGAAGATGAATCAAAATACGCCTTTGAAAATCACAAATGGAGTTCTTTTCGACTAAATTCAAAAATGCCTATTACTTTGAATAAGACAATTTTATACAAGACAGTTTCCCAACTGCAAAAGATTTTAGGCTACATCGTAGTCGTAAAACCACGCGAGTTTTCAAATGAGAACAGTTTTCAAGTAATAAATCCATTTTCCAATAGATACCTGTCGCTTTTAATCGCATCTTCAAAGATCCCACAACATTGCTTTAAAAGAGACAATAATTCATCTCGTGAAGTTTGCCTGAAATGGAAAAGAAAGGCTCGAATGAGAATCTTTCCAGCACAATTGTCAAAAAATTCAACCAAAATGTTTGTCTAAAGTAGAAACAGAAGGCTCGAATGAAAATCTTTTCAGAAAAATTGTCGAAATATTCAACTAAAACGTTCTCTTATTGCCTTCAAATACGAAAAAAATTCATTTTCTGAAAATCATCCACGAACTTTGTCGCAATAAATCATCAGATAAGACCCGCAAAAAATAGGCATAAAAAGAGTGCATTCATTTAACTATCTAGCTATTTAACTATTTAGTGATGAGGATTTCTTTTATTTTGACTGTAAATTTTGAACATTATTGTGTATAGGTTTTAAATATTGTAAAAAGGGTTTTATAGTTTGATTTAATTGATAGTTTTGTAATACTTTTTTTTCTTAGATTGTAATTAAATGTGTTTATCAGAGGCCCCCCTGAAAACCAGCGTCTGCTGAAGGGCAACCCTCCTTAAAACAATTAAATATGAAATATGAAATATAAATAAATATGAAATTGATTTCAAATTAGCCAATCAGAGAGCCCATTAAAGTTTACTCGTGGTCAATGACAAGATGAAAGAGTAAAATACATAATTTTTGCTTGTAAAGAATAGATTTGACTTGTTTATCTTACCTCAATAATGCTATTGCACTGCGATACGTTTCTGTTTTGACGGGCTCCTTTTCCAAACAGTATTCATAGATGTCTTTAAACTGTCGAGGAAAAGAATAAATAATTACATGTTAGTCTACATGATAGGACCTGTTCTTCCTCCAGCTGAGTTGGAAACAAGTTTCAGTGCTTCCTTCATCTCCGTGCAGTTTTCAGCATACAGTTTAGCTGTAATTTATTGGCAATTGTTTCCTCTAAAATACGAAAACAGCTGAATAAGGGTATGTTTGGTTGGTACCAATTCTGAACACAGTAGACTTGGTTGACTCAGAATTTGAGTTTGATTGACTCCAAAATTCTCAAAACGGTAGGTTTTGTAGGTTTAGAAGGCCTTCTGAACCTTCTCCTCCAAAAGGCAGAAGGTTTGGCAGACTTTGGAGAGATTGATGAATTTGCCATAATGAATCCAAAATCTACCATTTTTAGGATTTTTCTGTTTGATTGGCAAATATATTTCGGTCTCTGCGAAGTCTACTGTTTTCAGAATTCGGTATGTTTGGAATTACCAATCAAACACACCCTAAGTTTCCTTGAACTTCCCTTTAATATAAATAGTAATAATAGTTTAAAGAAAGTAGCATGAAATAATCGACCTATAGTGGTCAATTTTTTTTTACAAAAGGGCCCACTAAAAATGCAGTGCTTTTGATAACGAGAATCCTATTCGAATCAGATGGTGATTAAAAATATTCTTCATTTGCTTCAAACAGGCGACCGTCGTTCGTAAAGTATCGAGCAAACAAGAGCTAATTTTGTTCAGAAATTGTTTATTCTAATCTGACGCACTTTAACAGATATTAAGAAAAATCAATGGAGTTAAAAGTGGCCTTAGCCAGGAGGACTGGGCAATCTAGATATAGCCTATCGTATATGATGTTCTCCATAGATGATCAAGCAATTCATCCAGACAACACGTCACGTGACTTGACCAATTTGCGCTCGAAAATCCGAATTGGGGTAAATGAAGCCATTACAAAGTATAGCGTCGCACTGGGATTTTGAGAGTGTTTCGTTTATTTATCGCTATAAATAAATTCAAAAAGCTTGGAAGCTGTTCGAATCATTCCACAACCTTAGCAGATAGGTAAATGTCTAAAAGGAAGGTTGACTTTGAAGAAGCGACGAGCAACTTACAGCCGACGGAGTTGGTGGTGCTGATTACGAAATTATCGTCGCAAAGGCAAGTTTCTCACAGCTTTCTTGACCTAAATTTTTGTTTTGCATTTAAAAACAGCATTTTCGTGCAATTATTTCATAGGTTTAGGTCTGACCGACAATTGCTACGTATCCTTTCCCTACTCACTATCGCGAGTTAGAATAAAGGATCAATTTTATGCAACTTTTTGCAAATTTACTATAGAAACGTATAGAAATTTTCTGAAGATTTACCCCAAAACAAGATGACGTCGTGTTTTCAACGCTACTGTGACGTCATGCCGTCTGTATGAATAGGACAATAAGTTGCGCTTGGTCTTCTTTTGTTCTATTTTTAGACTAGATTGCAATATCTCCGTAGCCCGTGCAGAGGAGTGTTGAGGCTGCGCGCAGCCTATATCTCCGTTTATATACTGTAAAAGCCTGTTAGCAAGAATGCCATCGAGTTTTCTTCCTCAAACGACATCTTTTAGAAAATGAAAAGAACTTATTACTCGTTTTCCAAATGGTGATCCAGGGAGTTTTGATGAAAGAGTGTGCAGACATCTCAATATTGGAAACAGCGTTGCCAGCAGATGTCGTAGTTCTGTGACTTTTTCTTTGACAAATTCCTACAAATGAAATACAAGGTAGAAATGAATATATTATACCAGGTGAGTCAAAAAAAGTTAAAACGTTTGCAGGACTACAGTTGATAGCTATTCGTCAGATCTCTCGAAACTGTCGTTACTGCGTAGCTAAAATTTCAAGTTAGATAATGAAATTTAGTTTGTTAAAATCGGTTATAGTTTTCTCAAGTTTCAAGCGATTTTTAAAAGGGTTTATAGGAATCCTTCAAAACAGGCCCAAACTTCTGGATCACATTTGTTGACATTCAAGTTCCACAGCGACGAAAAGCAAAGTCAACCGGGCTATCTCATTGCCTAGGCAAACTGTTCTGTAGATACAGAGCCTGTCCCTTGATTCTTTACACTTCACAAGTTCTTTCAGCAGTTTTTCAGTTTGATTTCAGTATTATCATGCCAAATTGCTAACAAATTTGATCGAGCATTTTAGGCCTGCTTTGAAGGATTCTAAGATTAAATAATTTCATAAAATTTCTGGTAACTTGGGAGCAATATAACATTCATTTTGAAGGAAAATGGGTACATCAAAAATAATTCTAAAAGTTTTCTAAAATTTCTAGTATAATTAGGATAGTCAATAAAGCATCCATCTTCCAAAGCGAGTTTTCCCAGCTTTCTTAATTTTTGAACGCAATCGCCTCTGCTTTAAAAGTCTGTTTACCGNAGTATTATCATGCCAAATTGCTAACAAATTTGATCGAGCATTTTAGGCCTGCTTTGAAGGATTCTAAGATTAAATAATTTCATAAAATTTCTGGTAACTTGGGAGCAATATAACATTCATTTTGAAGGAAAATGGGTACATCAAAAATAATTCTAAAAGTTTTCTAAAATTTCTAGTATAATTAGGATAGTCAATAAAGCATCCATCTTCCAAAGCGAGTTTTCCCAGCTTTCTTAATTTTTGAACGCAATCGCCTCTGCTTTAAAAGTCTGTTTACCGTTAAATATTCATCATCATTCTGTAATTGCTCTTGTTCGTCTAAAGATTTTCTGTCGTTATATCTGTAAGAAAAAGAATGATAATTTGCTATTAGTGAGAACCAAATTACCAAATTTGTTGTGGTTTTTCAAAATTTACTCGATGATCTTAAAGACAGTCTATCCTCGCGCTGATGTGTTTACTTAAAGGCACACACCGATGGGCACATGCGAAATCCGAATTTACATGTTGCGTGGAAATTCAATTGAGTTAGGTGCAGGAAACCGAAGCAAAGCTGTGGTGGAAGCGGTGATCAAGATGGCAGTGAACAAGACGCAACAGAGACAAAAAACAAACAGCCATCATAGAAACTTTATTCAAATCTTCTACCATCCCAAGTGTCTTTAAGACCGGTAAGGCAATCCTCCTCGATACCTGTCTGCACTGCTTGTAGCCTTGGCTACGTGTCCTAGGCCCATTACAAACTTAAGCAAAAGAGAGCGGGAAAATAAGTTGAAATTAGAAAAATCATAGGCAGCAATTAAATTCTATTTTGATGGCCATGGAAATGATAGCGATCTCCATGCCTTATTCCAACACAAACAATCACTTGCTCTTTTTATCCAGTCATAGACTGCCTGAACTCTTGACAAGAAAAGACAACATATTATTCAAGTCTGGAAAGAGCCATAGAGAACATATTCTACAAACAGAATTTGCCTGTTGTTACATATAGAAACAGCATAAACTTGCTTTTACTAGACCTTTTCATCTAGCAGATTTTTAGCTTAAACAAATTTCTCCTTGGTCCAATCCTCCACTGTAAATAATGACGGATACCTTGTCGTCGTCGTCAGGTGCCTTCTGCTCTCAGCAGGTTGGCTTTCATGGATGTCCAGTCCTCCCTATGCTGTGCCTTCCTTGTGGCATCAGCATAGTTCATTTCAGTCCATTTCCTTGATGTCACCAAACCAGGTTGATCTTGGCCTGCCTCTTCCTCTTTTCCCTTTGCATTTCCCTTCTAGGAGAAGCCTTTGTAGCCCGTCTCTTCTTATCAAGTGTCCAAAATAAGCACATTTTCTCTGCTTTAGTGTACAGATAAATACGGATAACGGATACGGATAAGGATAAAATGTTGGAAAGATACCAAAAGCAACAATAAAGAAAGACGAAAAGCAATAAAGTACTTTCAGCATTTCTACACAAATAAAAATACGATTACCTTTGAAAAGAACGCATGTTCCTTAGATGCTCAATATGCATATCGGACAATTCTTCTATCACTGAGTCCAGCAGACCTTCATTGTATGTGCATAGAATGCTTAGAGGATTGCTGTAGTAATGTTCCAACATTGAAAACTAGAATAAAGAATGAGAAATCAATAACGACCACCACGTTTTAAAGCATGATGAGTCTAGTCAGTTAGTACAAAACAGTTTTTGCTATTAATATTGGTGGTGTTTCCTAGAAACATTGCCCACTGAAGTCATCCGATTCACCTAACTCTATAATTGTTGACACTCTTTCTTCATCCTTCTCGGTCCGACATTGCCGCAGGTTGCTCTTCCGGAAGACATACTGTGTCCAGGACAAGTTGTTGTATGTAAGTGACAACTGATTGTTAGTTAGTCCAATTTAATATGGGATAACAAGTGCATACAGTGCTCGGAGGCTCGCTGCAGTAGTCTAGACTTACGACGGGAGCCCTTGTATTCACTCCAGTGATAAAATATAACTTAGGGCATAGTGGCAATACATTCACATCTTCATCAAATCTGTTTGCTCATAAAAGGACTCACGACCAAACAGATTCCAAACTGGGACTAAAATCGAACGTCTTCTATCCTTTGAACATCGCAAGAAAAATCGAGCGTCGCTTTACTGTCAACTTTGATGTAATCAGCCAATCAAACGATAAGGATAGGCACGTGTTCTAACTATATTAAGAATGTAGCGATCTCATTGGCTTCGCCCGAAGTCGTATGGAGATGGCCTGAGTAGCCACTATTTNGGAGCCCTTGTATTCACTCCAGTGATAAAATATAACTTAGGGCATAGTGGCAATACATTCATATCTTCATCAAATCTGTTTGCTCATAAAAGGACTCACGACCAAACAGATTCCAAACTGGGACTAAAATCGAACGTCTTCTATCCTTTGAACGTCGCAAGAAAAATCGAGCGTCGCTTTGCTGTCAACTTTGATGTAATCAGCCAATCAAACGATAAGGATAGGCACGTGTTCTAACTATATTAAGAATGCAGCGATCTGATTGGCTTCGCCCGAAGTCGTATGGAGATGGCCTGAGTAGCCACTATTTTGAAGCTATATTCTTATGAGTCTCAGTTTGAAGCCAAAACCGTTCAATTCAATGTGGAAAATTGAGGCTCATCCTTTTTTATATATTCAATATAAAATGTTTACAAAGACGAGTTACCTAAGACATTACTTATGAACTACTTTACAATACTACAAGAACGATACCCCGAGGAGCAAAAGATCATGACTACCTCGAGGCCATTACATAAAGAACATACAAACTAAGTTACAACTAAATATGCGATTACAAAAAGCTGCACATAAACGATTTTATTGATAAATACTAAGGCCGGTTTCACATTGGATGTCGGGCTAACATAGACGATAATGTTGAGCAACAGGACCACAGCCGAGAGAACAACACCAATTTATTTAGTCAGTCTAGTAGTAATCGTCTAACATTGACAACAGAACAATAAATTGTGATTGAGGGAAACTCTGATAACCGACAAAACATTCATTCTGCACTGCTTCTACTTTTAAGGGCACTTGACATCAGCCCCCAGTGCTCATACGGTGATCTAAAAAAGACACCCGAAAATCAAAGACGCACCAAAATATTTTTACCGATTTAAAATTATAAAAAAAAGAAGTCGCGCACATCATGGTAAAGTAGCCCAATGATCAAAGAGAACAAGAAACTTGTATATCCTATGTATTACATAGACTTACGACGTGATTCCTTGTATTCGTTCAATTTTTCTAATTTGATGTTTTCATTTTCTCTCATACAAGAAGTCTCAGTTTGAAGCCATAATATCATTCAATTCAATGCGGATAACTGAGCCTCATGTAATCAGTCTATGTATTACAGGGGTTCAGGTTAAATCTCTGCTTGACTTCGATTTTATTCCTTATAACACTAGGTACTTCATTCGTGTTTCTTGGGTAACCTGGTTGGCTTACCAATGAGCACGTCGTTGAAAACAGTAAAGAAAGGGCATTTAAATCCTAAAAAAACTTTCTACTAAAAATGTAGCTACCAAAAGACGATTTTAAAGCATATAAAACTCACCTGAACTGCACTAGAGAAGTTCTGTATTGAGAAATCTTGGCAGAGGAACTTCTCAAGCAACACGTGTAAGATTTTAGGGCCTAGTTTGAAAGGATGCTGCGATGTGAGAAAGACCTATAGAATAAAGAATAATTTCCAGTAAAAAATAAGAAAGATTCAAAAATATGCGCAACATTATTCTAGTAAAACACAATCTCGAGTAACATGTGCGTTCTATTTTTCTTACATTTTTCGTGTTCTTTTCAATGGCTTGAAGGTGCAAATTCAACAAAATTGATCGATGTCTTTGAAACCTTTTTAAGCATCTTAGAAAAAATTGCAAACGATAATTTTTGAACGCTATGATTGATTTTAGCATGATTTTAGTGAATCAACAAATAGCTCGTTGAAATCGGTGGATAATTCATGATTGCACAGGGTGAGTCAGAATAAAACGTGCGGTGTTTGCCAATTTTTATTGATAAAATTTACTTCGCAAATTCGTTTCTTTAAAATTCACCTGGTTTTGAAGCATACTGCAAAAAAGCACTGACGATTATCAGATCAATTTCTTTGCGTATAGTAAGCTTTTAATTTGGTCACAAATGACAGAAAGAAACGCACACTATCATTGGAGAATTCAAGGATGATAAAAAATATGAAAATGTTTGCTCTTAGGCAAGATTGACTATATTGCTTAACAAGTATAGCTCAAAATCAGGTTTTTCAACATGCAATTTTTTACCTCTTAAATATTGAAAACAAACATTTTATCATCTTCAAATATTTTTGGGCCATTGAAAAAACAAATCAAAGACACTATTTTATCATAGGTTTGATAATGGAGTTTTGTTGATTCTTTAATCAGGAGTACTTTTTTATGGGACACCCGGTAGCTGTAAAGAAACTGGCTATAAATCACCTCATTCAATATCTCGTGCAAACATTCTAATGATGGCTCTGCTTGAAATTTCTCGATTGACAACCTCGTTGAAACAGAATGCGGCAATGACTTATGAACAGCAGCAAGGGTTGTTGCCAATGAGAACACCAAGACCATTGGAAGATTTTCTATGTATTCACTGACAAAAATAAAAATAACTTTTTTAAATATTCAATACACAATTTTTACAAAACAAATTACAAACGACACTACCTACAAACTACTTTATAATACTACGAGGACGATACCACGGGGAGCAAAAGACAATGAATACCCCTTGGCCATTACATAAACAATTAAAGATTCAACTGCATATAGCTACATATGAACGATTAAATGCTGATAAACTCTATTATCCAACGGGATTATTCAACGCTCATGACTCTGTGACTTCGTAGATATGACTTTTATGAAGTAGACTAACAAACATTGGTAGTCTGCAACATCATTAGGCTGTATTTATGCAGTTATATCGTCTTCATAATAATAAATCGAATTTTTATACAGGATGATCTACCAGCGCAAAGAGCACTGTTATCACTAGAGTCCTGTGTTCACTAGAGTAGGGCTATCAAAATATGAAACAAAAATATAATAGATAAATAATTGTAGTACCATAAAATAGCGTAGATGTATAAAAGACGACGTTTCGAGCATGTACTCGTTATCAAGAATACATGCTCGAAACGAGTAATTTCACTTGATAACGAGTACATGCTCGAAACGTCGTGTTTTATACATCTACGCTATTTTATGGTACTACAATTATTTATATATTGTATTTTTGTTTCATTGTTAATGGTAGCACACGCAACAAACACATTTTTATTGCTATCAAAATATGGTTATCAATGATTGATTAATTGAACGTTCAATTGATTGATTAGCTAAATGATGATCTGATAGCAGGCTGAAAGGTTAACGACTTAAGGTTGAGCATTACATCAAGCTCGAGTCTAGAAAGGCTAAAACACTCTTAATATATATAGAATGCTCGTTGTATCTTGTTCAAACAGTGTAAATCCAAATTTATCGCTTATATCGTAAAATATCGAACTTATCGATTGCAACATAACTTCTCTGTATATATTTCTTTTTATATAAACCAATACCAAATACTACATTACCTACACTATACGATACTAAAATACAAGAAAAGATATTGCAATATTACAAATACTGCATACTGAATTACTACAATACTACGATATTACGATGTTACAGCATTACTACAAGGACATAGAACAAGACAGGACGATACCACAGAGGGTGTGTTCGGGCACATCTCCTCTGCAGCCAACACAGAAGCAGCACATAGATAAACACAATTAGGGTGAATGTGATGCGAACACTGGTCTCTGTATATCTAACATCATGGCCAAAATAGTTGGGACAAATCACAAAATTGCACTATTTTGGAAGTGCCCCCCCCCGCTTTCCCTGTTGCTTGAATCAATCGCCATTTGACTCTGGCTACATCGAAGTAGGGTGAAAGAAGAGGGGGGGGGGGGCGAGAAGGCCCTAAACATACGTTTTCTTTTCGATATTTTAGGACAAATACTGCAACAAAACTGAAATTTGCCTATGTCCCAGCTCTTTCGGCCATGATTGTATAACTACAGTTGAACTTTGAACCTTGTTAACTCTAGCATGGTTGAACTGATCGATATCCAAAACATTCTATATTTCCCCTTCGTTAGAGCATGTATGTTTACTGTTAGTAACCCTTACCTGGAAATCAGGATAAAATCTTGAAGCACTGATTTTTGGAATCCTTCAAAGTCCTCCAGTATTATGACAATGGGTGGTTTATCTACCAAAGAAATGAGAAATTGATTTTTCGCAAATTTACGCATCAGGAATGTGCTGCTCAGAAAGGATATATACCTCTTGTGATTTCTGAGAGCTTATCTAGAAGCCTGAGAAAAATCCATTTCTAGTGATGACTCCTTATTTAACTTCATCGTCACCATAGCACATCTTGGAAAATGCGCGATTCAAACAAGAAAAAATCGTTCTTTTAGATAATATATTCTTTAGACAACGTTTTGTTTAGCCTTTGTGCTTTTCGAGATGTCTTCTCGTGGTACAAACTTGAAAATTGCTTTGAAAAGCGAAACAACAACGGAACATACAGTAAATCCCCGCGCAAAACTTGAAAATGGACAAACACATAACAAAATTATGTAGTAAAGCATTCTACCAATTGTATAAACTGAAACGTATAAGGAAGTTTCTTAGCAACGACGCAATCCAAACTGTTGTTCATGCGTTCATCACTAGCAATTTGGATTACTGCAACTCTCTGATGTATGGTATGCCACAGCATCTTATTGACAGACTGCAGCGCGTCCAAAATGCAGCTGCTCGTGTTGTATTGCTAATACCTAAATTTGACCATATACGTAAAGCTTTGTTCGATCTGCACTGGCTACCAGTCAAGCAACGAATCTGCTTNCTAACCGAAAAAGCAGTTGTTGATCAGTTGAATGAGCATACTGAATCAAACGAATTATTACCGGAAAAAGCCTCTTCTTATAGGAAAGATCATAGTACAGAGACAGCTTTGATAAAGGTTCAGTCGGATATGCTTGCAGCTATGGATAATCAAAATGTGATATTACTTGTGATGCTAGATCTTAGTGCTGCATTTGATACTGTAAATCACGAAATGCTGTTGGATACAATGGAGTCGCGCTTCGGTATAAATGGAACAGTCCTTGATTGGTTTAGGTCATATTTAGGTGGTAGGAAACAAAGAGTTATTGTTCATAATACCGTATCTGACGCGATGAATTTGAATTGTGGGGTTCCACAGGGAAGCTGTTTAGGGCCAGTACTGTTTATTCTTTACATCAGTTCTTTATATGATGTCATTAGCCAACATCTCCCAAACGTTCATGGATATGCAGATGATCATCAGCTCTACATATGGTTCAAACCAGAGCCCGTTTCTGAGAAAGAGTCAATTAAGGCCATGGAGATGTGTGTTTCTGATGTTAGGAAATGGATGTTGGTTAACCGTCTCATGATCAACGATTCAAAGACGGAGGTAATGTTGATTGGAACGATACAGCAATTGTCTAAGGTTTCTGTTGAAGGTATAAGAGTGGGTGATGAAACGATTACTCCTGTCAGCTTAGTAAAAAACCTTGGTATGTATTTGGATCAAAACTTGAAAATGGACAAACACATAACAAAATTATGTAGTAAAGCATTCTACCAATTGTATAAACTGAAACGTATAAGGAAGTTTCTTAGCAACGACGCAATCCAAACTGTTGTTCATGCGTTCATCACTAGCAATTTGGATTACTGCAACTCTCTGATGTATGGTATGCCACAGCATCTTATTGACAGACTGCAGCGCGTCCAAAATGCAGCTGCTCGTGTTGTATTGCTAATACCTAAATTTGACCATATACGTAAAGCTTTGTTCGATCTGCACTGGCTACCAGTCAAGCAACGAATCTGCTTTAAAATAATGCTACTCACCTTCAAGTGCTTGATAGGCAAGGCACCTGTGTATTTACGGGACATGGTGGTCAAGTATGTGCCTCAAAGGACTCTAAGATCGAGTGATGCGTTGCTACTAAAAGTGCCTCGATTCAAGAACAAAACATTAGGTGCTCGAACTTTTGCATATGCGGCAGCTAGTCTCTGGAACAGTCTTCCGATTGAAGTCCGTGCTACTGACAACATTGAAAGTTTTAAATCGATCTTAAAGACTCATTTATTTAAATTAGCGTATGATATTTCGTAATAGGTTTTTAAATTGTAAAGTGTATAGAATATTGTATTATAGTTATGCACTTTAAACATATAATGATAATGATAATGATAATATAAGAACCTACTTTTTTGAAAGCCAGGCTGAATTAGGTACTTATATTAAAGGTACTAATGTTAATTTCAGGGTATAAAGGTTCGTAAAGGTTCTTATTTGATAGGTCCCTTGTGTAAACCTCTTAAGGTTTACCACCAAGAGGTTTTCAGCCCCTTTTATTTGTTTTTGCAATGTTAATAAGGACCAAATAACTAATTCTAAGCTTCCAAATAGCAGAAGTGGAGGTTCAGATTTTGACAGCCAACTGGGAAAAAACGAAATTAATAAGGACAATAAAAAAATCAATTTTATTACCCTTGTCATAAGAACATAATTTTCCATCAAACTGAAACAGGTTTTTAATTACGAGGTGCATAATTTAGGAAAAACAGCCTGTAGGTTCCTATTTTTGTAGGTTCTTATATGCGGGGATTTACTGTACTAAAGTCCTTCAAATGAAACTTAAAGAGTACTCAAAAGAATGCTGAAATTATATCTCTGAAGTTTCAGAACAGCATCTCTGTTTGCAAGCTAAGTGGGGCGTGGAATAAATGTATCATCACTCATTGAATGCTATAATACAAATTTCCGAAATCAAATGAATTACTTACTTAAAGTAGACGTGTTTCTGGTGTACCATGTTTGAAGGACTCCAAGTGTGAAGTGCTTCAGTTTCCCCATATCTTTAATGCAATAACACAAATTTCCGAAATCAAATGAATTACTTACTTAAAGTAGACGTGTTTCTGGAGTACCATGTTTGAAGGACTCCAAGTGTGAAGTGCTTCAGTTTCCCCATATCTTCAATGCAACTTTTGTTGAGATCTTCTTCTCTGTCTTCAGTCTGCAAATTATTGTAAATACATTGAAAACTATGGCACTCAAAGAATGAAAGGAAGCCTTTTGGCGACTCACTATGGAGCGTGGTTTGTGTCTTTATTACAATAGTACTTTTTGTATGGAGTTTGATAATTCATTTGCCAATTAACCTTTTTATGTGGTCTTCCTTCACCTTTCGGATGACATAATGCTTTTTCTATGGCTTTTAAATTCTCAATGACATTCACATTCTTGATGACATATAATATTTCGTGTGGTGTTTCAATTTTGTATGACATTCGTCATGACAAGGTGCATTTCGACATGACATGATGCATTTCGACATAACATGATGCATTGCGTAGTGGCGGGAAAATCCAGCTCTTTGGATCACGTGGGCGGCTAGTCATATTCACAATCTGAGCACTTCTGTGAGGAAAACATGCCTAACCATCGCCAAATTATACGTCAAAAAGCTCAAGATGTCTAATGAAGAAGTTCGGCAAGCTGTCAACCGGATAACGGAATTGGCTGCTGAATAAAAACACCCAGAATATTTTGGATCTGCGTCCAAGTGAAGCCAAAAGTTCTTAGAAATATCAGTTGATTTTCGCATATTAAGAGTTTAGGTCGTCCGCGATGGCCCTGGCTTTGATTTACAATTACGCCTGAATTTTCCAGTCTTTCGATGACTCGGTCAATTATCGATCTCATTTCCAAAATAGTTGCAATTATTCTTTGGGTTTCTTGATTGCGAGTAGGCCCAAGAATGGAAGGCTGTACTGGATATATCGTCCAGGTGGCGAGCAACATCATGGAGAAAATCTGGGTCACCAACCAAATCATTGTTGTTAGTTACTTGGAGGAAAACTCCTCGAGCAGCTTCAATGTAGGCAGTCAATGCTTCATTGCGGTTTTCCCCTGCAACTGCAAGTCGTTGACGTATAATTTGGCGATGGTTAGGCATGTTTTCCTCACAGAAATACTCAGATTGTGAATATGATTAGGCGCCCACGTTATCCAAAGAGCTTGATTTTCCCGCCACTACGCAATGCATCATGTTATGTCGAAATGCATCATGTCATGTCGAAATGCA
>REGM01000190.1:321875-381889 GCA_004194415.1 Aurelia aurita | reverse complement strand
AACAAGGACAGATTTTGTAACACAATAGCAACAGTTGCTTTTGATTGACACCGCAATTCAAAGCGATTAGCGATTGCAGACAAAAGAAGTTCTCTCAACCAGTGATTCAAAACAAACAAAGCCGCAAAAGTTGCTGTGAAACCAGTCGGGCAAAATGTCGCCTTGTGCACGCGAAAGATGGTTTTTAAGAGAAGACATGGGCATATATCGAAAGAAGAAGGATATATCTAAACATCTGCCTCGGGCATTTTATTTGTTTGGTTCAGAACCCGATTGGTAGGCGATTCAATTCTTGTATTTTTTTGGGTGTAATTAAAATACTTACTGCTCAGCTTCTGAGCCAAATAAGAAGAATGCCCGAGGCAGATGTTTAGATATATCCTTCTTCTTTCGATATATGCTCATGTTTCCTCTTAAAAACCATTTTTGGAATGCACAACGAGCAAGCTAGCTGCCTGGGTTTCACAGCAAATTTTGCGGCTTTGTTTGTTTTGAATTACTTGTTGAGAGAACTTCTTTTGTCTGCAATCGCTAATCGCTTTGAATTGCGGTGTCAATCAAAAGCAACTGTTGCTATTGTGTTACAAAATCTGTCCTTGTTGCATTGCTCAATAAACAGATGTAAATGCATTCTTCATTCTTGAAGGGGCTGTACAAGATTTTAGTAAACAAAGATAAATATCAACTAGCAAATATCACAAAGTCAATGAGAAATTCCTCTCTAACTGGCTCGTGACATAGAATTTCTGCAGCCTGCAGTGGCCTTTCTTGTGTTTAGGCTAAATACATCTGAAACTTGTGGCTCAGAATCCAGCTATATTTCTAAAATCGTTGATGTTATGACAAATCTGATTGCACTGGCTAATTCTACGAGTTCAAACATATAGAAAATATCTTCATTTGCAATGTATCTGCTGCAATTTGCCTGTATTAGGGGGAGAAAGTCATTGGTTTCTTTGGTCATGGAAAGGTCATGGTTCATGGGTTTGGAGAAAGGTCACAGAGAAAGGTCATGGGAGAAAGGTCACAGAGAAAGGTCATGGGTCATGGGTTTCTTGCAAGTTTAGCTTGTGCAGCCCTTTAACTAGCTACATCAAAAAGGAAGTTTGCTTCGTCAATGCAGATGATGTAAACTGATAAATTTGCTCACATTTTAAGATGATACGTCACGGAAAAATGACGGACATATAGCGATCTAGTATAAAAAGAGAAAAAAGCCATTTATTTTCCTATTGTTTGATCATTTATGGACAGCATCAAATACAATAGGCTATATTTAGATTACCCAGACCCCTAATATAAATAATCGTATAACTCCATCATTTGTCTTTAAGGTGAGATTAAAAAATGTTGTATATACCTCTTCATCGATAGACATCAGTTGTGTTAGCACTTCTCGCAAGAGAAACTTGAGATCTAGAAAAAAGCAAAGAAACATTTTGAAAAGATTTGTGTCAAACTATTTTGTGCATTGGTTATTTTTGATACATTAAACACAAACAATTTTGGATGAATAAATTTCGGACAAAATATTTTCGAGAAAAAAAATATTCTTAGATGTTTTTTCAAGGAATTTCAGACTTTTTGGAGAAATTTTGAACAACTAGGAAAACGATCTATTTACAGTTAACTTTGCTTGTTTTATGATAAAGATGTTGTAAATTTACAGAGTCATTTTTATTTGAAATTTTGAAGGGTCCTAGTCAGAATTTTCCATTGTTGACGGTGATGAGAATGACTGTTATCATGAATTTAATTGAAAAAAAAAACATTTTTTCACTGAGTAGCTCTCTCGGCAGACATGTTTCCTGAGCAAGACATTACATTTTTAAACAGTATTGCGTTTGATGTTGAAATTGTATTGCGTTTAATGTTATTTCAAATTCTAAATATCTTATTACCTAAGAAGGATCTGGATCAGAAACATAGTTTAAAAGATAACCACTATTTAAAAAGAGCATGGCACAAGATAAGGGACGACTGCACTTTAGCGGACCAGCTTTATGTCATATCTCTCAGGAACGTATTTGACCAAATACCCTAATAACCCTAACTAAACCCTACTTTACCATAACTAGCCCTAACTTACCCTAACTAAACCTAACTTACCCTAACTAACACTAACTTACCCTAAAAACCACTTTTCCAAAAACTAACTCTGACCCTAACCCTTGCCCCATGACACATTACTTGCCGATATTGAAAGCTGGTCCGCTAAAGTGCAGACTAGCCCAAGATAATTCAGGCCTTGATTGAGGACAAGAAGAAATATGACAAAATTGGTCTTACTGGCACAGTCCTTTGAATGCAGCAGCACAACATGAGGTGAAATATCCTTCACAATGTCTGTTGTGATTTGTTGAAAAATTACATCATGATCAGGCATATTTACTCCTAAAAAGAACAATTATAGAGAGGTGTAATTTATCTCTAATGTTGTAAATAAAACAATGAATTTTAAAGGTCCATACATAAGGCCATATCAAATTCTCGGCAAATGATTGGTTGATATTCAAACTGATCACATGAATAGAGAAAATTGTTGTAAGCAACCTTTTGTGATCACGAAATGAAGAAACCTCACAGGCAGTGGGAACAAAGCCTTCTTAATCCATCCCTTGTTTTGTGATCTTTTTTGTGAAATTTTAGTTGATCACATGCTTTCCTCTGGGAGGCCTACCTGTATGGACACATTACCTTTAATATGGCAGAAACATTATAACATAAAAAGATTGATAATATACCGGGTGTCCCAAAAAAAAGTATACAGATTTTGTCAGCCCTAACCATCAGAATTTAGCATGAATCATTCCGAAATTATTTTTAAAACATTACTCGATAGTTAACTTGAACATAGATACCTTGTTTGTTGACATTGTTGTTTTGAGAGTAGAGATATTAATCTTCAAAGGACAAACTTGCCTCCGCCTCCAAACCAGAGCTTTGGCGTTTTGGCCTAAGCAAATTCCTGAAGCACAGCGAAATTAAGAATCAAAATTATAGAAAAATTAAGAAAGGCATTATAGGTGAGCTCTAGCAAATACCGTATAATATGATCTAGTTTTTTTTTCAAATTTCATCAAGGCTATTATTGATATATTTGCTCTGCTTCAAGAATTTGCTTAGGCCAAAACGCCAAAGCTCTGGTTTGGAGGTGGAGGCAAATTTGTCCTTTGAAGATTAATACCTCTACTCTCAAAGCATTATTATCAGCAAACGAGGTATCTATGTTCAAGTTAGCTATCGAGTAATGTTTTAAAAATGGTTTCGGATTGATTCATGCTAAATTCTGATCGTTAGGGTTGACAAAATCTGTATACTTTTTTTTGGGACACCCGGTACCAAGACAGTAAAAATAAAGAGGATGGATGCTTTCATGTCAGAGGAACAAAAACGCACCTGTACCAAGTTTTAAAAATTTCGCTAAATTCTAAAGAATTCTTGCAGTTTCTTACATAACTGAACGAATAAAGCTCTAGAAATATAGATTTAGGCCCGAATGCTTTGTAGAGATCCTTAAGAATATACAGTAACGCTAAAGATGGCATCTCCAAAGACTCCATAGTGTTTTGCTGCAAAGCATGCTGGTAAAAGCTCCCTGACAACCACCTAACGACATAAAAATTTTGGTCTGCCGTTTCGACTAGCTAGCTTAAATTCGAATCGACCTTGAATTCGAATGCAACATGGTTCGAAAGGAAACGTTTCCAAAGCAGAAAAAGTAGAGTTTTGATTTGATTGAAGACTCTTGTTCGAATTACAAAATTTTCCTATCTGTTTACATTGATTCCTTGTTCAAACTTTACCAAAGCCAGCTATAGTCGAAATGGCAGAGCAACATTTTTATGGCGCTAGGTGGTCCTCAGGGAGCTTCTTACCAGCATGCTTTGCACGGCCGCCATCTTTAGCGTTATTGTCTATTGTTACAATTTTTCAAGAATTTTCATGGATTCTATGCAGTCTTATGAATAAAAAAAATTGGATGTTAATAAAGTAGCAAATCACTTACTTCGTGAATTTCAAGAATAATTTTTTGAGCACATTGTAATTTACTAGTAATTTATTAGTAATTTACAAAATTGCTACAGTACCACTGTACTGCATATTGGGCAACGGATTGAATATCAATACATTTTTACATAGATAACGAAAGGGAGAAACCTGTAAGAAGTGCTGCTGTTGGAATCTCTCTCTTTGTTGAATTGAATCCTTTGTCATTGTAACATGTTTTGATGAATGAAAGAAGATCATCAAAGACTTTTTTGTTCAAGTCTATCTGAATATTCTGCAAAGGAATGTGCAGTATGATAAAAGGTAAATGATACAACAACAAGCATTAAAATACCAGTCTTATTTAAGGGAGCATCACAAGAATTCTCAAGAATTATTGAAAGAATTCTTATGAATTTCATCAAAAATTCTTCACTTCCTGACAAGAATCATTGACTTTCTAACTTGAAAGACTGTATGAAGTTTTAAACAAGAATTCTTGAGAGTTAAACACTCTCTCAAACATTCTAAGCATGAAAACAGTGTTAATGCAGACAAGGACTGAAAGAACAATAAAGAAAGACCAACAATTATATATGCAAGGGCTTGCTGATCTAAAGTAGAATGTTGTTTGCCTACCTCAATTTGCAAGGACATTTTCGTCCAGCATTCTCTAAAATGTGTGTATCTGAGAGCAGCTTGCTCGTCATTTTCTCTTTTCAGCAGTGGGAATTTATCAGCTATAATAAGAAGGGAAAACTAAAATGACTTTCATTTCATTATGATGCTAGTTAAAAGATCAATTTTCAAAATGACTGTATTTATGAAACAAAAGAAATTCAAACCTGTGAAATATTTTGCTGTCTTCTTTTGTGATCTTCTCCTTTTTGTCTTTGGTTTATTGCCACTTGGCCCCCTGTTAGCATTGGGGTTGAACAGAAAACATCCCTGTAAAGAAATGGTTTGATTTAAAGATCTGTGGAGACAGTGTGGAGCCCCATCCTTTTTGCAGCTTTTCAGCGGGCTGTATGGTGTTCGAGGTTTGACTAATTTCTGGGGGGTGGTTTTGCGGGGCGGTAGCTAGCTGCTCGCTGGAGTAGGAGGCAGTGTTACCTTAAAGCTTTATTCAATTAAGAAATTTGACTTAATGTCTTGAAACAATTTCCCAAGTTCATTAATTATCTTTAAAACAGGGGGTTTTAAACCTCAATTGTAAACCTCAATTTGCCCATATTTGCCTAGCCACTGAGAGAGCTCCTCCTCAAGAAATTCCCTTGCATACAATTCTCTTAATTCGTATTGTTTAGTTAATTAGTATGTTTTTGTATGTTAGTTTATTCGTCTGTTTTGCATTGAATTCGAAAGAACTCGTATCTGATCCTGAATGCTGCATCCTAAACCATTTATAAATGTTAAAGTAGTTCTTCTTGCTATTAGCTTGTTCACTCGTTACACTGTATTGGTTTTGTCGGCCGGAGCTTTCTCCTCACCTCAGAGGCATCTTCATTGACTCTTCAACCTCTGTTGGTTTAGTTTTCTTTATGTTTTTGCATTAAGTATAAATATTTTGTTTACGCGTGTTATTATAATGTAGAGGAATTTTAAAATATATGAACTGCACTAAACTGAAAAGAAAGAATTTGCGGGTAAGGCTAGGCGTCTAATGGCTGTTTGGGGGGAAGGGGGTAAAGGACCAGATGCTTTCAAATTCTGTTAAATATCATATTTTTTCTGATAGATTTTTTTCAGAAAATTTGGTTCTAAGAGGCCCTTTACATGAGAAATTTCAGCCTGAGCTGAGTTCAACACGGGCTGAGTTTTGACAGCATTGCTTATTTTTCTTTGCATTTACATGATATCTCAACACGGGCTGAGATACTTCACATGATATGAATGCGGTCGCAAACAATAGAAGCAGGAATGTGAGCCCCATTCAAAAAGTTGATTGATTGCGGAAATAGATTCGATCTCCTTTGTTCAAATTCTAATATTTGATTTCAACATGCCCCGAACTGAAATTATTTGGGTTTACATGGATATTTTCACTAATCTCAACCCGTGCTGAAATTTCAGCACGAGCTGAGTATTAGCGAGTTGAGTTCAGCCTGTGTTGAGTTTCAACTCGCCCTCCTTCATGTAAACGTGATGAAGGCTTAGGGGCCATCGACATTTTGGTTTCGTCTTTCATCGCGGCATATGGCCGTGATGGGGGGAGGGGGTGTAGACCAAAGCCGTGATTACTTGCATGTTCAGGACGAAACCTAATATAACATATTATTAGTTTCAAAAATAACTTTTTAGTACGTTTCACTTGTCATTTTACGATAAGATTCAATCGAATGAGATATTATCTGAAGATGACTAATTTAAGCGGCAGTTTAGACCTTAGGTTCTGCTTAAAACAACTCGGCAATCTCGAGAACAACAACGATCGTTTTTAGGCCGATTTTTATTTAGGCAGCGATGACGGAGGGTGGGAGGGGGTTCAACAATCACGGTCAAATGCCGTGATGAAAGACGAAACCTAAATGTCGATGGTCCCTTACACCATCAACCGAGTTGAAACTCAGCACGGGCTGAAATTTCTCATGTAAAGGGCCTCTAAAACTTCCACTTTCTGAAAATTTCATTCACGACAAGTCAAATATTATAGTTTTCATCGACCGTCAAATACAATAAATAGGTTCTATTTTAATTTAGATTGACCCAGTACCCCTAGCTAAGGTATCTACTTTTAACTCAGTTGGTTTACTTTAACATAATCCCTTGAAGACCTAACATTGAAGACTTTTGATCTCACCTTTGAAATAGAAACTGTTTCTTCAGTATCCATCTTGCTTTGCAGACAGAGCCTGTTTAGGCCAACTTGATTCTTTGATTCTTTTTCCCGCCAAAATTGCCAGCCTCTCTTCGGTGCACAATCAATCAATCAATCAATCAGTTAAGGGGGTATATCCAGTATTTGAGTCAAAATCTTTCTTGAAGGACCCAGGCTCACCAAATCTTGTAAGAAGAAAGGTTGGAAACCTGCTTGCAAAAATATGCCACAAAACAATGGTTTATTGTTGTCGTTGCCATGGAAACGAAGAACAAAGAGCTAGAAACCGCCAGTTTTGTGGCTCATTTTTCTGCTCAACAGATTTGTGGAAAAAGGCTTGCAGCATATCAAATTAAGGCTCTTAGCACACCCCATGCAGTGACAGAAAGCTTTTTTGGCAATAAAATAATTCTTATTTTTGGTAGAAAATGGCAAATTGCTAAAAATTTTGATTTATTACATGCCGAAATCACAGATAATTACTTCATTAAGAATTATTTTTTTCATTTATTATTTTCTTCCGGACGCTTTTTCAGGGGCATACAGAGGGTTTTTGGGTAACGTAAACCCCAAGAAGAGGGGACTATTAACTGGTCAAATTTCGATGTGGTTGATTTTAAAACTCTTTTTACAAAGGACAAGTTGAAGATACAGCAAAAATAAGTGCAAATTTAGAATCTATGGTAAATTCTGGTCCAGGGATATATTTTTGTAAAAAATAACAAAATATTAAATTTTGTTCATTTAAATACTGGATATAGCCCCTTAAATCAATCAATCAACTGCATTATGAAGACCTTTCCAGAGGGCCTTGGGCCTTTCAGCATAGTCTTTCAGCAACATGCAAAATAAAAAACTCGCGCAAAAAATTTTACCCACGCACACGGCCCATGTCATTTTCTCCAAAAAAAGCACCCACGACCCAAGCAAAACCCACGTCTCACGCAAATTTTTGGACCCGCCCACCCACGTATTCCCAAACGATTACTCGGTACGACCGCGTGGCTAGCCTTGTTTGTATCAGGGAGAATATTCTCCCTGGTTTATATATCAAATATTCTACGTGTAGCGAATTTTCAAAGGTGTGAAGTTCTTTTGGCGTATGTTTTTTGCCCTAAAGTTACGTGAAAGAGAGATTCATTTGTTGAAAAAATCGTTAATTTATTTTGGCTCCGGCTGGTAAAATTATTTTCAAATGTTTCAAAAACAGTTTCGAAACATTTTAAACAAATTTCCTGTTATTGTCAGGGGAATCAAGAAAGAAGGATGAGAAAGTTGAAAAACTATCAATCAATCAATAACAATAACATGCCTATTTTTTAACGGGCGCAGCGAAGGAGCATTCCATATACATATTTGAAAAGGTGCTTGCATTTGCGATTTTCGAATGAAGAGCAAAGACGCACCTCGCTCGCGGAAAAGTACTGTAGACTTAGCAACGAAGTAAACAATAAAATGACTTCATAATACTTTACAATCGATTTCAAAGAGGAACTTACCTGATTTGCATGAATTATTCATCACATTTGTTGGCCTAGAATGTCCGACATCGCTCTGAGCCTGATCGCTTTCAGAGAAAAAAGCGCCAGAAGTCAAAGCGAAGACGAGGAAGAAGCCAATCCAACAATGATAGGCCTAGGCAATAGTGTGGCCCCCACCACAGATAATGGCGGTTTCGATCCTGTTGAAGAAAAAGAGAAAAGGGACAGCATCCCAGATAAGTTGGATAAATTGTCCGGTCACGGAACTCAGAGTTTATCCTCAGAAGACATTTGCCATGACTTTGGACTGCACCAAGCTGCACGCGAGGGGGCTGTTGAAGTGTTGAAGCAAAAGTTAGAGCAAGTGGTTTTTGATGGCCAGGATCTTTTGAGGGTGATCGATTTTGCCGATGGCGAGGGGCTGACGCCGTTGCATCATGCTGCAAAGTGTAATAGAAAGGAGGCGGTTACGTTGTTAGTCGATAGTGGAGCATTTATCGATAAAAGTGGAGAGGATCATAACACACCCCTTCATTTTGCAGCAAAGTAATTACTTTCAAAATATTCAGTTTCATTTGATTGAATCCAGGAATCAAAGTTCCATTTGAAAAGCATACACCCGGGACAGAAGATGCAATTCCGAGGGAGTCAACAATTTTCCCAGTTTTATGCAAATC
Organism: Aurelia aurita; assembly: GCA_004194415.1. Classification (NCBI taxonomy): domain Eukaryota; kingdom Metazoa; phylum Cnidaria; class Scyphozoa; order Semaeostomeae; family Ulmaridae; genus Aurelia; species Aurelia aurita. The sequence goes on along the minus strand of REGM01000190.1, from coordinate 372,923 downwards.
CGAGGGGTTATTAATCGAAAAAAGGGGTCGAAAGAAGAAATCCTAGGGGTGAATCCAATAAGTGAGTGACATGCGAGGGTGGAATTGCAGTAACTGTCTGTAAATCCAACCACCTGGGTAGAAAATTCCAGTCTTCCGTCCCCATTTTATTACTGTTTGAGTAAAAAATCTGATGGTGTGTTCTTCAAAAAGCATGCATATCCAGGGGCTTTGATATAAAAGTCTAATGTAAATCCCTTTGGTTTCCATTTTTTCAAAAATCTTCTGTCCTGGGTGGATGCTTTTTTAATGAATGTTTTTCATCAGTTCAGAATAGAAAAGCACAATCAGATCCATTTAGATATTTCCATGAGAAATAAAACTCAAATGGCAGTTGTAATGCCATTTTTTAAGAACAGGCAGAATATTTTTAAAACCTTAACCCAATCCTCCCATCATACACGTATGTTTTTTTATAAGAAACTAAGAATTTGAGCAAGTACTGAAAGTTTCTTAAAATTATCAGATTTTCAGTATTCAGAGTTTCTTACGAGTTTCTTAAAGGTTCCATAACAATCTTCATGTTTACTACCTGTGCCCTCGTGAACATTTCAAAACAAAGTTTATTGAAGCCATTCCAATGTTGACATTACTAACGTACCTTCTGAATAATATGATACAGGAAACAAGTGAAAATAAAGTAAAAAATATGCTAAGAATTTCCCTTATTAATAGTTGCTTACGTTATATTTTCCCAGTACTGGAGTTTCTTAACTTTTTGGCGATCTGAGAGTTGAGTTTCTTATAAGCAGTTTCTTCTAAAAAAAAATACTTGTATACTGCTAACTTTGTAAAGTGCGCGCCAAAGGTTATGTTCCAAATTATATAAAAATGGGTGCATGGATGAGCTTTAAGAACTGTTTGTTAATTACTCAACTGTTTGCTAAATGCTAATTTTTCCATAAATTTCAAATCTTGCCAAAAAATGCATGCACTATGCATGCTTGAAATAGCTTAGGCACGTGTGAAGCCAGGGTGAATTTGGCTATATTTTAGGAAGATCTTCGGCACAAAGAAAGGCATTCTCCATACAAATCCCTTATATAAATCGCAGAGAAATTCCCATATTCACCCTGCTTGTAGAGATTAGATAGAGAGCAGAATTTCTTCCGCGCAAGAGACAAAAGTTATCATACTGGTCATCCCACGATAAAAATCCCAAAAATATAAATAAATTAAACATTTTCATATAATGAGCCATAAGATTAAAACGCACTAGGTAACACAGCAGTGTTATCCCTACCAATAACTTACAATACAGAGATTATTATTGGTATAGTCTTTAAATCAGTAAGGATTGCAGTGAACAATCAAATAATTTGTTGTAATGTAAGTGCATCCTTACTGATTACAAGACTTTACTAATATTTTCTGTATTGCACTTCAAGTTATCATTGCTGNAAAAATCCCAAAAATATAAATAAATTAAACATTTTCATATAATGAGCCATAAGATTAAAACGCACTAGGTAACACAGCAGTGTTATCCCTACCAATAACTTACAATACAGAGATTATTATTGGTATAGTCTTTAAATCAGTAAGGATTGCAGTGAACAATCAAATAATTTGTTGTAATGTAAGTGCATCCTTACTGATTACAAGACTTTACTAATATTTTCTGTATTGCACTTCAAGTTATCATTGCTGATTGCGCTTCTGTTTTACCTGTGAAATTGGATGACAATTAGTCTAACTTTGACTGTATGTAAATGTGGAGAGCACATCTAAGTGCAAATTGAGTTGAGGAGGCAGTGAGCTGTCCCATATTTTGTCTTGAAAAATGCAAAATGGCCTATTTGGCGATGCTCAGTGTATTTTTCATATTTCTTTGCCATTCCATACAGTTCTTATATCCCTTTGCTGCATTTTTTTATGCAGCAAAGACTCTAATGCAAAGTATGGCTGCAAACATACTGCAATAACCAATACAAGGAAAAGGCGGATATTTACCTATCATAACAAGAATGAGAAATGGTTTTAAAGAAAGATTTCTACTCCCCAATTAATATTTGCTCAGTTCAGTGTTCTGGCGGTCCTTCTGGACCCGAAAATGCTGAGATTGCATGAACTTAGAATGTAAGGAAAGAGGCTGACAATGTGTAATGTGAGAGGAATGCAAACAATGCAGACACTTAAGCATATTTTGCCACATTAGTTGTATTTATTTTGTATCAAGCTCAAAGACAGTTTCAATGCCGCATTACTCAGTGAATACACAGATCAACCACAGGATGAACAGACATTTTCATCCTTTTGAAATTGCTCACCTGGTAAACCAAAATAGTGTTTAATATTCTCATACTATTAGCCCTTCCCTAAAGTTTCGTTTTTCTAAAGAAAACCTGTGCCAGATCTTTTAAGTTCCCATTTCCTTCTATTTCATTCTAATCTGCAATAAGGTGACTTTGCCAACCGTTTTATGAAACTGCCAGCTTGCTAGCATCCTACAAGAGGAACTGCTGCTTTTGTTTGTCTCTGTATTGTAAACATTAAATAATTAATGAGCTGCTAATTCTATTCATCCTTGATAAGATAATAACCATTCCCTGACCAGCTCAGTGTTCAGACTTGCACTTAAGTCATCTTGAACGTGTGACCTTCCTAGACTTTTACACCAATTTGCAAACTTTGCATATTTCAAACTGCAAACAAACTGAGTATTCTGTTAGCTGGTAGTTTGCATAGAACAAAAGGATTTGCTTTCTGCAAACTCAAACAAATTGCCCAAACAATGCAAAATTTGAATAGAATTTACGATGAATATGCACATTGAAAACTCTCTGCAAGCAGTCTGCAAACTCTCTGCATATTTGCTGCAAACAATGTGCAAACTCTCTGCATATTTATCGCAAGCACTCTGCAAAACTCTCTGCATATTCCCTGGAGATTAATTGTAAGTTTATGGGGAGTAATTATTATATTGATTAAAATTTGTTTAATTCTAGCATTACTAAGTATCATGCACTACTTGTGGTCACTGTTTGTGTTCTGAGCATGTGCAGTTCCTTTGTAAAGCAGACGGAGTTTTGCATTTGGTTTGCAGCAAATTTGCAATGAAGTTGAAGTCAAGGAGTTTGTAAATTGTTAAAGTTTGAAGTTTGCACCAATTTGCAAACTTTGCATATTGCATGCTCTAAACAAAGTTTGTTTTCAGTTTGCAACAGTTTGTTTGGCTATTTTTACCAATTGCCCTAGGCCAGCTTTACCTAATGTCGATTCCCTATAACATGACAAGAATTTTCAAGAATTCTTAAGAATTATCTAGAATTCTTCGCATCTGATAAGAATTCTTGAGTCATACGAAGACTGTAAATTTTTTTGACAAGAATTCTTAAGAATTATTTCCAGGAAAACAGTGTTAATGTGTGCAAGGCCTGTGCTGTAGCTAATGGGTAGTATCATTCAAAAGGGGTTTATCATTGAAAAATATTTGTAGGCAAAGAGCAAAACCTTCGAGAATTTTCCCTAGCTTTATACAGTAGGTGTTTGCCTGGTTGCTTTTAGTCATTTATGGCATCTTCTTGTGTATCTTTGCAAAGCAGCTAATGTTAGTTTTGTTCATGTAAAAGTTAACACAGTGTATTTTCTCCAGGTACAACTCCGTTGCAGTTGCAAGGTTGCTTGTCACAAGGGGAGCTGATGTTAACATAAAGAATGTTTATGGATCAACTGCCTTGCACTTTGCTGCAAGAAGAGGTAACACAGAAATAGCAAAACTTCTCATTGATCAGCAAAATTGTGATGTGAATGCACAGGACAATGCACATGCAACACCATTGCATCAAGCTGCCATCAGTGGAGACTCTGAAATAACAGAGGAGCTCATCAAAAGGGGAGCGGATGTTTTTGCTGTTGATGTTGAAGATGAAAATGCGCTGCATTTTGCAGCAGAAGAAGGCAGTGAAGATGTGGTTGATGTGATAATAAAATCTTGTAAGTTTTTATCAATTACCGTAAACTGCCTTGAGCAATTGAAATAATATCAATGAGAATAAGGATTAATTCAGACGACAAGATGGACAATATTCTCAGTTTTCATTCATCGTGGATTCAATCATTCTCCTTTAGGAACTGCCCCTTTCCTTTACGATTAAGATATCCTGGTGTAAAATAGCCTTAACCCGCATGTGCCTGAGCAATTTGTGATGACTTGAGGACAATTTTGACCTTGCAAATAATTCCGTGAGGGAAAGGATGGGAATAACATGGACAACAGTCATTGATGCAATGTTTTTCTAGACCATGAATTTTGTTTTTTTGAGTGTTTCGGAAAATAGAGTGCAACTTATTATTTTTGATAGAGAGAGTCTATTTGTCATTTTCTATGTTCAAGATGTTTCACTCCGCATATTGCCTACACCACTAATATACTTTAGAAGAGAAAAGACAGCAGAAAAAAATGTGGCTTATATGCAGGCTTTTACGGTGCTTTGAAATGTTTAGAAAAAGAAAACTTTTCAAAGTCTTCAAACCATGCTATTCATAGGTAACAGTTTTTTACGTAGTAGACAGTGGTAGATTTAGGGGGCAAGTGGGGGACAGTTCCTCGCTTAATGATGGAAACACGGCTTGGAACCCCCTTGGTAAGAAGTATGCTCCTTCATGACACCAACCCAATTTTTATTCTCTTCAGCCAGAATTTGAGAAGAACAGGCAAGCCATGTGTTATTTGGTAGGAAAAAACTGAAGAATATCGTAACTAGAAGTCCAAGGAAATTTGCAGGCCCATACAAGCCTTCCATTTCATTCTGTTTATCCCCCCTAAATCTCCTTTGCCCCTCATTTTTGGGCTGAATCCTCCCCTGCTAGCAGATTCTACTTTGAAAATTTGTCTCCATTTTGCAGTTTATTTTTTATGTGGAAATTCTTCTCATCTTTATTTGGGTCTCTTCTTCGTTGATTGCTTTGAAATTTCCCTTTGATGCAACCATATAAATTTACCTATGTTTCTAAATCACGGTTTTGATTTTCATTTCAGTATCAGGGGGCATGGATGGCGTAGATGGTACTCCCAGTTTAACGAAACTTGATTACATCAACCGCAAATCAGGACAACAAGACACTGCACTTCATTTGGCATGTACAGCTGGCTATGCAAATACAGTTGAGAATTTGATCGCCCATGGAGCGGATGTGAATCTACATGCAGATGGAAAGATTTCTCCACTCCATCTTGCAGCAATAAGTGGAAATATTTCAGTTGCAAAGATTCTTTTGAGACACCGTGCAAAAGTTAACGCAAGGGACGATGAGCAGATGACTCCATTGCACAAGTAAATATAACCAATTTTCTGAAATGAGTGCCCTCCCTGGTATGAGCACCCCCTCAGTATTGAGACACATATCACACCTCTCAATTCTCATTTGAATTTATAGACACATGTTCTTGAAGGATAGAAAATAGCTTTAAATAACTGACTCATGAAGGTGTTGTGGCGCAGTGGTGTAATCCTCTGACTTTGCAGCCAGAACAATCAGGCGGACAGAATTCGAGCCCAGTACGAGCTCCACCATTTGAGTGTCATGACAAGGGGTCATGGACTGGATTAGGTCTTCTCTACTTCTGCGATCCCAGTGCTTGGCGCTAAAAACCAGCTTCACCCTCACCTCATCGTAATAAACCCACAAACGCAACATTAGACATTGCAATCTATGGAAAGAAAATTGTTAACTCCTGTAAAAGAATAAAAACCAAATTAACCTGTAACCAGGGAGAAAACTATTATATCCTTTAATTGGGTTTATTACGATGAGTCCGTTATTTAAAGCTATTTTTAAATTCTACCACAAATCATTTGTTTGAAGATAAAGTATTAAACTTTCATTCAATCGTTTTAAACCCCTTCTTTTCAAAATGTTTATTTTCTTAATTTTTGATGACATCTCCTAAAAGTGACAATTTAGATGAGCACTTGATAGACTCATTAATAGTTACAGTCAAACAAGCTCAAGCTTTGCATGAGTTTTCAAACATCTGAAGTGCAACTTCGGAATTCAAATGGACAATTATTTTTGAGTTTTGAGTACATAGATTAAACCAATAATCAATGCGGTGAAGTTTGGTTCGATCTTATTTGAAGACACAAAAGCCTGCACGAAAATCAATTTAGATATTCAGATTTCACCTTACGCAGTTACTTAAGATGTTGAAAATTCATGCAACGCTTGAGGTCGTTTGACTGGAAGGAAACAATTAATCTCCCTTGCCTTGTTCAATATGTAAGGAAACTTTTTCATAAGAAACATTGCATTTAAATTTTACACAAGTTTCTTAGAATAGTGCTTCAATGACCTTGCGTTCTTGGATAAATAAAATAGGCATACAATTGTGGAATTTACAATGGAGATCTTCATCGATTTGGTTTTCATTCACTGAGGGGACAGACTGCCTCCAACGTTTTGGCTAGGTCTACTTTAGAAGCAAGTTTCTTATGGAAGAAAACATTTGTAATGAAACTACAGCCAAAGAGGGATATTCCACAAAGAAAAAACGGTCATTGTAGTCCCTTTCTATAACACGAGTAGTTCCAGGATTTACGGTATATTTGATTCATGTTGCCAAGTTTCAAAATACATTTTAAAGTGTATTTTCAGCATCAACACAAAAAACTTATTCCTGAAGTAAAGAAAACATCTTGGTACCTGGTGTCCCAGAAAAAGTACTCCTGTTTGAAAGAACACAAAAATTTCATTACATGTCCGATCTTTAGGTTTCTTTTCTTGGCAAGTAGATCAAAGACCTAATTATTTTCCCAGGTACAGCTGATCGTGTGATTGGTTTTAAAATTTAGCAAATTTAGCACTTTTTAGGGTTGCCTGCTTTTGAAGTATACTGCAAAAAGCACTATGATTACCAGATTAACTTTTTTTTATATATTATGCTTCTAGTTTGGTCATAAATTTCAGAAAGAAAAACAAAATATCATTGTAGACTTGAAGGATAATGAACAATCTCAAAATAATGCTTAGGCAAGATTTACAATGTTGCTTAAAGAATATGGCTCAGAATAAGGTTTTTCAACCTGTCATTTTATACCCTGTAAGTAACGGAAACAGAATTTTGTGGGTGATTTTTTAAACGGGAGTACTTTTGGGACACCCGGTAGAAATAAAACCAATAATAGCATGTTACCTCCCAGAATGATACTAAAATTCCCAAGGGCTATTGCACAGGGACCCCTGGAAAATGTTGGAAAATGTATAACCCCCCATCACCCGCAATTATATAGAGTTCCTAGTCCCTAGCCTCCTTTGTAATAGCAAAATTATGACGTAGAGGCTAGGGAATAGGGACTCTATATAATTGCGGGGGATGGGGGGTTATACATTTTCCAACATTTTCCATGGGTCCGTGTGGCTATTGTTCCAAAATCTCAGAAATGTCCTTGATGATGATAATTTTTCTCTTTCAGAGCAGCAATGTTTGGTAAATGGGAAATGATTGAATTCCTTCTTGAGAGAGGTGCACACATCAACTCAAAGGATAAAGACAATTACACACCACTTCTTAGTGCAGTATGGAAAGGTCAACTTGAAGCTGCCAAGTTGCTCATTGATAAAGGGGCCAAGACGCAAGTGACAGACTCAGCTTTGAAAACGTGTCTCCATTTGGCGGTAGATAATGACCGTACAGACACGTTGGAAATGTTGTTGGAAAACGGAGCATCTGGGCTTGTTAACACTACTGATAAAGATTACAAAACGCCTTTGCATTATGCTGCACACGAAGGAAATTTCGAGGTATTTGTTTATTGTATCATATTTTTTTCGATTTTCAGCTGCCTACTTCTCGCGTTGTAAGCGAGTTCTTGAAAATGCTTGGTTTGGAAACAGCCTGAATCGATACCGTGTGAGTCAATAATCCCCGTTTGCAAGGCCACTGCTCCCTGGATATCAAAACGAGGCCACTGCTCCCTGGATATCATAACGGGGCCACTGCTCCCTGGATATCAAAACGAGGCCACTGCTCCCTAGATATCAAGGTAGTAATATTGGCAAATATATCATTCAATAGTTAACATGTTCAAATCGATTTTAAAATTTACCTGATTGAAATCGGCACTTCCGTTGCGAAATTAGGAGTGATTTTCTCGAGAAAGCCCCTTCCGGAAACCTTCAAAACAAGCCTAAAGTTACCACCAAATTTTCCTCATATGCCTTACACCTCTCTCAATGATTTCAACTCTTTTTAGCACGTGTTATCGTGTTATTTCATCGTGGGAGGATGAAATCATCCGGAATAATGCTCCCAGGATGCACTTTCATCTTCCCAAAGGGATAACACGTGCCAAAGCATGTGAAAGCCATTGCTGTAAGGCAGATTTGGAAAATTTGGTCGTGATTTTAGGTCTGTTTTGAAGGTTTCTTAAAGCGGCTTTCTCGAGAAAATCTCTCATGATTTCACAACGGAGTGGCTGATTTCAGTCAGGTAAATTCTAAAATCGATTTGAACATGTCCACCATTAAATAATATATTTGCCAATATTATTACCTTGATAATAATATACAGGGAGCAGTGGTCTTGCAAACGGGGATTGTTTTTATTGACTCACCCGGTAGAAAAACATTGATCAAAATTTTCTAAAGACTGATCTAAACAAGACAATAAGGGAACTCGTGAAATCGACTTGGGAATGAGGAATTTGATTAGTTAGGATTAGTTATGACCAGTTGCTAGAGCGTTTATGCTCGACTCTTGTACAATCTTAATATCTGTCAGTTGGTTTCAATTAATCTTTGAGTTTAGCCAATCATTGGACTGGATGTTATCGTCGCGTGGCTTTGGATTTTCTTTTGTTCTTCTGGTGTTAAAACGTCTTGTTTGTATCGTTAATTTGTTCTCCGCACGAACTAAACTGACGAGTGTGCGACGAAATGCGTTTTTAGTTATTCAATGTTTGCTCTTTATCGCAGCTATTAACTTATTTTCTCTCCTTTCAGGGTTTCAGGTTAATTCGTTGTTTCTCTTGCAGGATTTAACATTTTTCTGCCTGGTTACAGGGTTACAGATTAATTTGGTTGTTATTCTTTTACAGGAGTTACCAGTTTTCTTTCCACATATCACAGTGTCTAATGTTACGTTTGTGGGTTTATTACGATGAGTCCATTATTTAAGGCTATTTTTACAATCTTAATACCATTTTCTATAATTTCAGTTGAGGTTGTTGTGTTGATGAAAAGTTATCATTTTCTTTTATCGTTTCAAGTTAAGTCGCAACCTCGTTCCCAGGGTGTTCTTACGTCATACGCTAGTCACGAAGCCGAGTGAACACCCTAGTACACATAGTCCCAGTCCGCCCAAAATAAGGGCGGATTAGCAGCCATTAAGGATCTGCGGTTGGCAGGGTAACGCTCATTATGCGACCTCGTTTCCAAACAACAAAGTAACATTATAGTGGTTGTTGCTTAGTAACTAGATTATATTGTTGTTATTCGAATAATTAGTAAGTTTTCGAGAAATAGTTTGTGTTATCTATTGTTTTCGAACAGCCAATCAAATTGCAGAACGGCCACTTGTATCCCAGAGTAGAGGTAGAGCAACGAACTCACTCTGGGGACGAGATTGGTTAAATCGTTTTTCGAAATTTGATCCATGTTTGTCGATCGATTTAGGCCGTTTGTCTATGCTTGCTCAATCCTGTCACCATGCTTGCTCGATCCTTTTTAGCGATTCATCCATAGAAACGATCTCTTCTATGTAACGTTCTTTCTCCAACTAATTGGTTCTGTAAGGCTGTTCGATGCATAGAATGGAGTTAAAAATCGAATGTTTTTCGAAAAAAGTTTGAATCCCTTCGTGTCATCGAAGTTCAACTGTAATTTCTTTTTGCATATTGCAGGCATTGCAGACTCTTCTAAAACACGATGCAAAAGCTGATTTTGGAGACAATCTAGAGAAAACACCATTACATTACGCAGCTGAGAAAGGAAAGCCAAAATGTGTGGAAACATTATGTAAATTTGCAGGAAATGTGCTGAATACAAGTGATGATAAGGGGAGAATGCCAATTCATTTAGCGGCTATCAATGGCAATATGTAAGTACTATAATGTAGTGTCTATAGAGTTTGATTTTAAGTTTTCATAAGGTGGGCGCTGAAATCTTTAAAAAGGCCGCTGTAAATTGGTATTACACCTTTCGCTCGATTGAATGGCTGTAATTCCAGAATGCGTATTTTTGAGATCAGTATTATTTTCTGAATTACAGCATTTTTGTATATCTGCTAGTTTTAAAGTTGTTTCATATNGGGGGAGGTAGCCCTTCAGCACAAGTGCTGATTTTCAAGGGGCCCTCCACCGTAAATACAAAAACTAGCTAGCAACGTAAATACGGCTTCGGGAAAAGTTAGAGGAGGGCTTTCAGTCCACAGTGGTGGCCATAAGTTTAACGCCACCCTTGGGAAATGTAAAGAAAATCCTGTGCTTATAATTTAAAAGCATTTTATATTCGATAATTCGAATAACAACATTAATTCTTGAAAATTAATTCCGAATACCTATGCGATTTGTTGCTTCAAACTAAAAGTCGAGTCGAGGGTTGGTCTTAAACTTGGCCTCCCAGTTTTCCGATGGTTGGCTTTTGTTGTTGATGAAAAATGTCATAAAAATGCCTCAGTAGGGTGCCGGCGGTGGTGATCGGACACTTCATCAAAACCAAAAATGTTTTATAATAAAACTTAATCACAGACAAAAACGAAAATTACCCGGTGAATGGACAGATATTTTGGCAAATTTTCTCACAAAGTGTTTTAGTTTTCGACTTTGCCGCTTGCCTTTGGCAATCTTGGCGGTGGTTTTCGAGCATAATTGCACGATGCAGAATGTGCCAAGAAATCTCTTTTTGGTGTGTACTTGGCAAGTATTCCGTCTATAAACCCTTCTGCTTCGACCAAAAGAACAATTGCATTTAGCACGACAATTTTACTGAGGTCAAGAGGTCGTGAAAAGGTTAGCCTTTGTGGGAATCTGCTGTGTTAGAAAGTCATCGTATTGTACAATACTTGAAGATCACGTTGTGCAGCTGAACAATTTGCTAAATATTTCGTCCAACACTGGTCTCAGCAAATTGTCACATAAGATCCGAAATTTCACGAATCTTATCCGACGATTTTCTTATTTCTCAACTGTGATAACTCTGAATTTTCTTCAACAGACGTGCTGTGCGAATCTTTAATAATATCCAGGGTATATTAACAACGACGATTTCTTTTCCAGACGTGCAGTAAGAATCCTTGTTGATATGGGCTCCGAAATCGACGCCAGAGATGATACCGCTTGGACTCCATTGGACTATGCAGCCAAAAATGGATTCTGGAAATCAATGAGGATTCTCCTTGACAACGATGCTCCTGTTGATGCTCAAGACAAGAACAAAAACACCCCTTTGCATTGGGCAGCATCAGAAGGGCACGTGGAATGTGTCACTATGTTACTTGATAATGGTGCTGATATTTCATTCAGGGATATTCATGGCAAAAATTGTTTGGATCTCGCTGTTGATAATTTTCAACTTGATATCTGTATGGCGCTTGTCAAGCATCCAAGGTAAGGTGCTCGTTTTCTTCGTAACAGGTTGAGGGGCGAATTAGTTAACTTGGAATGCGTTCTTTTCGACCAACACAACTGGTCCGTGTTGCAACTCGCTTCGCTTGTTTGGAACCGACAAAGTAAGATCGGTGAGTAAGATCGAAAAGAGCTATTTGCGTAGCGACAAAAGACATCAAACGAATCAGCCTCTCTTCTAATCCAATCAAGGCAGCAAACAACTACTTCTGCTTGTTGCAGTTGGTATTGAGTAAAAGGCTATCGTAAATCGTAAAAACGACTTTGGTTTTCCAGAAGAACGATCATGTGTTGCAAAGCAAGATTATTGAATTGGTAGCGCTGTTGATTCGCTGATCAAANGTTATTGCTACATCCAGCAACTACGCATCTTGCAGGCAATTTATGCGAAAAATAAAAAGAGTTCTGAAATACCACCGACAGGAACGCTTCGATTACTATAACTTCTTACGATCGCGTGATGTATTCATTCCCAGTATGACATCACAAACGCTTTATCACCAGACCTCCCATGGTGCCACGCGACGCGGACGTGATTCAAAGAAAGCCCCAAATCAGGTCCTTTCAGAAGCCATAAAATCAAAACCCCTTGTCTGATTTAAAAAATGTTTTTAGTGACCCATATTGAAATAGTAGTGTCTAGCTATTTACGCAATAATATTGTTTTGTTTAGTTCCCCTTTAAGCCTATATATCTGTAAAATTTCTTTTTTTTTATCTGTTTTGTCAATGATCCAATTATCTTTAAAGATGATAGAATGTTTCTCTCGTTTCTCAAAAGGGTATAAAATGACAAGTTGAAAAACCTTATGTTGAGCCATACTCTTCAAGCAACATTGTAAATCTTGCCTGAGAGCCAAAATTTCGAGATTTTTCTTCATCCTTTCTGATATGTATGACCAAGCTAGAATCTTGATATACACCGGTAATTTGATCTGTTAATCACCTGTCCTTTTTGCAGTACTGCTTCAAAACCAGGAATCCCTTGAGCCAGATGTACTAATTTATAAACAAATGAACACGATCAACTAATGTTTCTGTTTATTTCAAAGTGGAGACTTTTTTGGGATTTCCAGTAGCTTGAGATAAATTGAGTTAAGAGCAAAAACGATACGAAGAGACAAATGGGATAGATAAAATGCTCATGCAACACGCAATACGATTGCCCTTGATGAATCTATTTTTACCTAGTGAGGTGGACAATCTAGCGTAGTTGGGTTTATTTGACCTCAAATGAAGTGGTTTAAGACTCCAGTCTCCTAAATTATTGAACGAAGTCATGTTCTATTGATAATTTGCGTTTGGCCTCAGCTTGTATTTTGATTATAAATTGGTGTATTTCTTGTAGATGGCGCGAAGCTATGGCAAATGTTGCAAATGATGGCAGTACTCCGATGAAAAAACTCATTATCGTAGCACCAGACGTCGCACAAGTGGTGATGGACAAATGTATCGTGGAATCGATACACACTCGTGATCATAAGGACTTTTCGATAACTTACGACTTTCGTTACATCGATACAGACCCTAGTCAAAGGCGAAAAGAGCTTACGTGCCTCCAACCAGTTACGATGGCTGCGTATCATCGGGAGAAATTATTGTCGCATCCATTAACGAAGAAGTTGATATCATTGAAATGGGCAAGACTTGGGAGAACCATTTATTATACAACGTTGACATTGTATCTTTTGTTTGTTGCTTGTGTCACGTCAGTTGTGGTGATTGAAAGAGAAGGGTAAGTTACAAACTTATTACACTGTAGCTTTGAAGACGGGAAAGATATTTTGACAGACAGTCTGTCATTCTAACATCATGGCCTGATGAACCACCATATAGCGTGCAAGAAAGGTGCTACTACTTGATGCTATTTTTCGATCAGAAATACTAAAAGAAATTGTTGGAAAGCTATTTTATAGTCAAAGCCCTTTATTGATCAAGAAAATGCTCAAAAGGACTGCAAGAAACAATGTTCACTGGTTCCCTTCCGACATGAAACACGCAGGATTATTTGAGGTTGTGCTTAAAGGCGCACACAGATGGGTCACGCGCATAATTTGAATTTACATGTTGCGTGGAAATTCAATTCAGATAGGTACAGGAAACCGAAACAAAGCTGTGGTGGGAGCGGTGATCAAAATGGCAGTGAACAAAGCGCAACAGAGACAACAAAAACCTTCAGCCATCATAGAAATATTATTCAAATCTTCTACCATCCAACTAAACCACATAACACACCAAGTGTCTTTAAGGCAGGTAAGGCAGGCAATCCTCGACAGTTTTCTGCACTGCTCGTGGCTTTGGCTACGTGGTTAGACCCATTATAAATATAAGCAAAAAAAAGCGGGAAAATACGTTGGGATTTAATGACATGACACATCCTTGTATGGCTTTAGCATATTTTCCAAGTTTTGATGAAATCAATTTTGTTTATTTCACAGGGACCGCAACCTTGAACTCATTAAAATCAACAGAACAGATGCCATATTAAAGTCCAAATATGGAGATTCCGCAGCATTCAAAAAAGTAGTCCCAGGCCTGACAATTGCTATTTGTATCGTGAACATAGTTAAAGAGATCGTGCAAATGCTATTCCAGCGAAAGAAATATTTCAGCCAAGGTATCAACTACCTTGAATTGGTTTTATACATGTCCACGTTGTTTTTCATGTTTGACTTTCTCTTCTCATCCACCCTTATCACGTTCACTCAGAAATGGAATGCTGGAGCGATAAGTGTCCTTCTGACGTGGATAAACCTTCTGTTGTTCCTGACGAGGTTCCCATATTTTGGGTTATATGTGGTGATGTTTGTCGAAGTCTTTATGACGGTGCTGCGTGTGCTTATCGTCTTTGGTGTATTCATTGTGGCATTCGCACTGTCGTTTTATTCACTGTTGAGAGAGCTGCCTACGTTTCAGTCCGTTGAAAGATCTCTAATGAAGGTACGCACTTCAGCCATTTTTTTTGTTACAGTTTATGTTATAGACCAGAAATAAGCCTATAATAACTGTTTCGCAGGGCAATACCAGAAAATATTAACCCAAAGCCGTCAGTACAAGACCGACCTTGCAAGGTTTTGTACAGATGCTGAGTGTTAATATTTTCTGGTACTGCCCGAAGGAAATAGTTATTCTATACTTTATTACCCTGAGGTCAGGGATGGGTGAGGGCCTTTCGTTTTTTAGAAAGTAAAAAGATAATTTTAACAAGAAAACTGATCGAAGACCTAGCATGAGGCCATTGCAGACGAAACCATTTGAAATATGAGCTACGAACTAAGAATCTCTTGCAATTACCAAAAAGAAATGCAAGCACATTCGGAAATAATTCACTTGTATTCAAAGGAGCTCTACTTTGGAACACTTTACCTGATACCATACAAAATGCAAACTCAGCAGCAATTTTTAAAAGGATGACCAAAGAATGGAATGGGCAAAATTGCGCATGCAAGATCTGCAGTTAAAAAAATAGTTGATAGTGAGGATCACAAATGAACTTTTTTTGTAATTTTTCTTTGTATGTAAATAGTTGGTTTGAATTAGTTTTATTACTATATATTGTACCAACTGTAAATATTTTGATAATAATAATAATAATAATGATTCCGTTCGAATTGTTATTCGTGTTCGAAGCATTGATTTTTGGTTCGAAGCTGAGTTGTTACGTAATGAGCGGGCATTACCGGATAATAATGCCCTGTTATTACGTCACATTTGAACGTTTTCAGCCAATCAGATTGTATAACAGAGGTGCTTCCCTGGTCATAGGGTAATAATCATTAATTCAATTTTCTTCTTAGGTCGCTGTAATGACAATTGGCGAACTGGAATATGATACAGTTGTAACAGACAATATAAATACAACATCTGCTTCGGGATTGCCAAAAGTTCCAATGGAAGGAGTCACATATATTGTTTATTCCATATTCCTTCTCTTGATGCCCATCATTCTCATGAACCTATTGGTAAGTTCCTGTTTGTGTAATCTTCTTTCTGAGGAACAGATTTCTGAATTATTTTCATTTCTAATTATGATATTTTGCTACTTACCCTGGGTTCCAGAGCCTCAAAACATAAAAAAAAATGAAAATAATCAAGAAACAACTCTTGTTTTCCTTTTTTTCTTCTTTTTGATTTGTCTTTATTTTCTTAAGGCTCTGGAACTCAAGGTATTTGCAACTATTGTCCCATCCCACTTACAGTACAGAAGTTTTTTTGGCACGGCCCGAATACACTTTGGTACGCGTACAAAAAATACAGTTCTGCGAGTTTTTTATCCTAGCCAAGCTGTTATTTGTGGTACACGCACCATTTTTACCCGTGCTGGGACTACCTCGGCATTGTTCCCAGCACATATGAATTTTGGCACGGGTAACAGTTTTATCCGTGTCTTTGCCAAACTTTTTGCAATGTAAATGGAGCTGAACATGCCAGCCTACTTCTGATACTTCCCTCGAGTCAATGAAAAAGCTGATGTCACTTTTGGAGCATCTTTCTTGATGCCTCCCAACTACAGATTGCTTGTCCTTCCTGACGCTCGCTTCTGGGCAGATGCTTAGCTTTATGAATTATCGAATGTTTTGCTCATCTATTTCTTGTGTAATATTTCGTGTTTTTCCTGCATGCATCATGGTATTAAAACCTTCGCATGATATCCTCGTTACTAGCAGGGAGATACTAATAGAAGATAGCTGGTCGGCTTCCTGGTTGAACGAAGAAAATCTTTTCCGTTACGAATGGAGTTCATGGCCCACAAGATTATGAACAGACTTTGCCCCGAAAGCCTATGGAATGAATATCGGCTGAGATTTACAATACGACGCACTGTAAAGATGTCCGGGTCTCTAGACACGAGACGGAATTTGCACAAATGCTTTCATTACGTGGCGCTCAAGATTTGGAATGATAGATGTGCCGAAATTCACCAGCTACCAAAAATGGATCGTTTTAAAAAACAGCTTGAAACGCATCAAAAGAGCTGACTCTCAAACACAACTCTCTGGAAGAAAAGCAATAGTTAATTTTTATAGGGCTGTAGGTTTTCATTCTTAAGATTTTTATGATTGTAATTAGTTGTTATATGTTTAATTTGCTGAATGGTTAATTTATGTATAAAAAGTATAAAGTGAAACGATGTCAATGAGGATCTTTAGACATTTACTGCGACTGAGCTATGACTTTTAGAAGTTATCGGAAATGCTAGACCTTGTTAACAACGAGTCAATCGATCAAAGGCATTTTAAGGGTCTATTGATGTGAGACTGGACTGGCTTGATCTGGGCTGAGTGAGGTAAAATCAATCTGATAAAATTATGGTTGAAACCTTACAATAATTAATCAGCGAGCGTTTAAATGAGCCCCGGCCAACAACAGTGAGGTGCAGTGGTCAAGAAAGTGCGCGTATTGATCAGAAGAGCCATGTTGATCATTGATACATTTTTATTCGATAGGTTGGTTTGGCAGTTGGTGACATTGAAGCTATTCGAAAAACAGCATACATTCGAATATTACAACAACAAGTGGAAATTCTGCATGATATGGAAATTAATTATCCAAATTTCATTCAACGCTGGGCCTACAAAAAAGAACTTACGGCATATCCAAACAAAGAGTCAAGGTTTGGGAAGTAAGTTTTATTTCATTACTTTGTGACTCAAAATTATGGCCCTGACTAAGACCCCGTTTACACGATGTCGGTACCATGCCGGCATGACATGACACCGGCATGACATGACACCGGCATGACATGACACCGGCATGAAATGTTTTGTTTTTTGGCCACCCGTTTACACGATGTCGCTGCCATCCCGGCATGGAGAGGTGTTACTCTGGATTAAAACCATGTCGATAGCCATACCGGTATGGGTTCATGCCGGCATGGTAACAACATCGTGTAAACGGGCCATGCCGGCATGGTACCGATATAATTTCATGTCGCTTTCGCTTAAGTTGGTTCCGTAGTAAGGTGTGGCAAATTGGAATGGGTGCGTGTCGTTTTCAAACTAATAGCATACGAATGGGTTTATTCAAAAATTGTGACGAAGCACTATTATTTTCAGCATTAAGACACATTTCCTCCAAAAAAATGTTGGAGCAAAAAGCGAAAACGTTCTATCGAATTGATATCGGTGCATGCGCACATCAGACAAAGGATTTCTCTAGCGAGAGAAACCCGTTCTCTGAAAGTTGAATTCCTTTCAACTTTTTATTTCTAGTTTGCGCAGAAATTTTTCGCTCAAATGAAAATGCGCCTCTAGTTTAGAATTGCAGTCGCTCCAGTAATTTCAACTGAACTTGATTTTTATTTTCATTTTTCATTTTTAATTAGTTATGCAGGGTAATACATTCAGTAATGTCAAAACAACTGATTTACAATGTGCCCTGTCTAAAACCATAAGCTAATTAAAGGGAATGTAAGCATACATAAGCCTTTGATAAAAATAGCCATGCAAAGACAATGTTCTTTGACACGCGCTGCACCATATTTGGGTAACTCAACAACGGCAACAGGAAATACTGATATCTGAGTGGCTAGAATTTAACTGCAAGTGGCTTGAGCCACTTTTATATGCTTACATTCCCTTTAATGTACAATCTGCAGTAACAAAGAAAAACAAAACTTAATGTACAGTCTATTATGATTAAGAAAAGGAAATGTTTCATGTTCAAATAGAACTTTCATACCCGTTGGTTTTTCAAAGAATGTTTCAGCAAATTCTTGAAAGTAGCCAGTGAAGGGGCATTTTTCATTTCTGTACCTAGTTTATTCCATACAGTCACACCTCGATATGAGAAGCTACGTTGCCCATTGCAGGTTGCAAAGCGCAGTATTCAAAGGTCCGTGTCGGTATTACGGAGGGACCGTGAATTATTTTCGGATAATTTTGTAAACATTAGCTGCATATATTCAGGAGCTAATCCATGGAGAGACTTGTAACCATTGTTGCTATTTCAAAGTCAATCATTTCTCTTATAGTTAACCACCCTAGCTTTCCAATCAAAGGAAGAGATGATGCATCGTAAGAGCTGTTCGTAACAATTCGTGCAGCGCGGTTTTGCAACTTGATGTAGATAACGAGGGCTGTTGTTATTTAGGAGCCAAATGCTGCACTGTGCAATGCCTTGACGCTAGGCAGATTATTTGTGGTTGTCGGCTCTTAAAAACACACATGAAAACAACGGCAGAAATAGAGTGTTAATAATTGATTTTAAGAGTAGGCCCACCTTTCATTTCATTTCATTTTGATTTATTTCAACAGGGTTAAATACATTCAGTAAAATTTACATAACTGATTTTCTATGTGCCCTTTTTAAAAACAAACTAACCTAATACATGAATTGCTAAGTAATAAAAAAGAACATTTATAAAAATAAAGGGACTCAGACGTCATACGTATGTGCTGAAAGTTGGTTTAGAAGATCAACCTCTTTGATCTTTCAAGAACGATTTTAGTCTCATTTTGAAAGTAGCTAGCGAAGGAGCAGTTTTTATTTCATAGCTCAACTGGTTCCAAACAGTAACTCCTCGATAGGAAAAGCTCTGTTGCCCATTTGAGGTCTTACACAGTGGAATCCTGAGATCAATACTGGTATTACGTAGGGTCCGATTGCAGGAATCTGACAATTTGTGAAACATTGAAGCCCATTCAAGGATCTATACACTATAGAAGCTAGAACCTCGCAAAGAAATCACAATGTAGGTGAGACCCTACTCAAGTGAGCTAGCCCGCTTGGGTGAGCTCAGGTCCTATGTCACCGTTGTGCGGGCCTGGTACATATTAAACTTCACGAAGGAGCACAGGCCAAGGTCGCATTGTTTTCGTTCTCTTTCTGAATCAGCTCATTTCCTTTTATTTTCAGACTTCGACGATACCTTGGATATAATGACGAGTATGGCTACTTGAAAGAAGAGCAGGATGAACAAGGAGGTTTGGAAGATGAGATTTACAAAAAGCTGACTGAGAATCGAGCAGAATTATCGAAACAGAAAAAACACATCAAGCAGATAAAAGCAATTGTGAAAGATCAGGGCCTACTTTTGAGGAAAATTGCAAGTAAATTGGAGATTATTGATTCTGATGAAGAAGATGATTGATGTGATCAAATGTGTCGTCGTGAATTTTTGGGAGTTGCTGAAATGATTGACCCAAGGAAAGTTTCAAGAAAATGTACCGTTCGAGTCGAAGAATAATTATCGCGTTTGATGAAATTTACAGTCGTGAATTTGCCGCCAATCTCAGTGAACTATGGCTCAATTTTTAGTGTAAAGGCGAACTTAGGTGTGACTATTGATTTCACTAAAATCAATGATGCTTTTCTAAAGTTTCGAGTGATTTTGCTGGGAGGCTGCTTCTGGAAAAGCCAAAGTTTTGAAACAAAGCCCCCCTCTCTATTAAGCCCTCTCTCTAATAAGCCCCTCCCTGCAATCCAAAAAGCCCGCATCTCTAGTAAGCTCCCCTCTACTATCCAATGCAAGAGACTACCAAATGTTTTCTATTTATTTAGCTAAAACAATTTAAATGTTAGTTTTCGTATGGTCTTGATAAAAAATGTGTTGAATCTGCGTATTTGACTCGCGAAATTGTTATGTTGATTCTGAAAATATGTTGTAAAAGACCCAAAAAGCTATCATTTATGGCCTTGTTATCCAATTCTATGAATAAGTCCCCCTTCTCTAATAAGCCCCCTCTCTTTTAAGCCCCCCTCTTGAGTCTATGAAATTTAATAAGCCTCTTGGGGCTTAATAAAGCGTTCACGGTAAGACCTTTTTGCTATGTTTCAAGCTTTTTCCACAAACAGCTACCAAGCCAACTTTTTGGGGATCACCAGAGAGCTTTCTTGATGATGATCGAAATGGTAAGTGGAGTGAATCTTGTAAATCGAGCAAGGTGAGAACACAATTAATCATGTCATTTGTAATAGAATTGTATGTATTTTATAAATTTTGAATGCTTTTAATGAGACGATTGAGAAGTAAATGTAACAATCTAGGAACACGTATACATATAATATTCCTAAAATATGTCTGTACTTAAAGTAAATTTGTGATTCTTAGAGGTAGATATTTATTGCTCCTTCTAAAGTGAAATTATTATTATTATTAATTTTGTATTTAAAGTAGGCTGATTACAATAGCTCATTTACAGCTAATTAAGGCCTACTACAAACGATAATTTGGAAAAATAAATTTACAATCAAAAAGTACTATTTACATGTTCAGAATAAAAAACCTAAATTTGAAATTAAAATTCGACAAAGCCTACCGGGTGTCCAATAAAAAAGTATACAGATTTGGTCAACCCTAACAATCAGAATTTAGCATGAATCAATCCGAAATCATTTTTAAAACATTACTCGGTAGTTAACTTGAACATAGATACCTTGTTTGTTGACATTGGTGCTTTGAGAGTAGAGACATAAATCTTCAAAGGACAAATTTGCCTCAACCTCCAAACCAGAGCATTGGTGTTTTGGTCTAAGCAATATCCGCAATTTGTTTCACTTAAAATGAATAATGTTTACTTCGAAGCTCCCTTGATGATAAGCGTCACGTAAATTATATTTTTTTTAACGCATTTGTTGTGCAGTTTTTAATTTTTCTCCTCCTGGTTCAAATTTTTCCAAGTCTATGGTCGATTTATTCGCTGTGCTTTAATAATTTGCTTAGGCCAAGATGCCAAAGCTCTGGTTTGGAGGTGGAGGCAAATTTGTCCTTTGAAGATTTATATCTCTACTCTCAAAGCACCAATGTCAACAAACAAGGTATCTATGTTTAAGCTAACTATCGAGTAATGTTTTAAAAATGATTTCGGATTGATTCATGCTAAATTCTGGTCGTTAGGGTTGACCAAATCTGTATACTTTTTTTTGGGACACCCGGTATACAGTTGCATTTCTCCCTTTTCCAAGATTTTATTCGGTCTTTAAGAACTGCCAGGGAGCTAGCAGTTTTTATCTCATTTGGTAGTAGCTGCCAAAGTTTATGTCCAATAAAAAGTGTGATTTCGATGCCAAAATTTGTGGTCCTTGCATTTGGTTGTAAAAGATCATTGCCACTTCTTAGGTTATAAAGCACATCACTAGTTACAAATATGTCCTTCGTAAATTCAGGGTTTAGATTTACTTTCGTCTTACAAATTTCGACCATGAGCAACTGTAGGTTTCGTTGGTAGACTGTCACTGAGTTGTCCTTTTTCAGCAACGCTTCAAAATCAGCTGGTAGCCTGCGCGCAGACTCGACTGGTTACGCCAAAGGAAGTTTGGTTACGCCAAAGGACCACACCTCGCGATTCCTTTAGCCTGGAATTACAGAGAGTTGACGACTCTCCTCACTCTACGTAGCAGGTTCGACAGGGCGGGGACTCGAACCACCAACCCTCAGGTTAGTAGTCAAGCGGGCTACCGTTGAGCCATCCCCGCTCGCAATTCGAAGTTCCCTTGACTGCATTTTGTTTTGAAATGGTAAAAATAAGGTAAGCAAGAATCGAATCAGTGGTAGTCTCTTGATGTATATCTTTGCAATGACTGAATTCAGCAAAAGGGTATATTTTAGTAAATTCATAATTTCAGAATACCATGTCACAAAGCACACCGATCCATTCTCTCGGGATAGACGGTAAATCATGGCTTGTTCAGCTTAAGAATATTGCAGCAAAATTATATCGTTGCTTGAAGTCATTGTTATTAGTAATGCATAGTTTTGTATTTATTCATGGAATCATTATGTTGCCAATATTTGCAAAGCGTATCTTAATCAGGAATTATTAGCATAGGAGTCAAATCATTAAAAAGCATTGCACGATTGGTTAATGCATCTTGTGTTTGATTTGCTGGCTTTAAAAGGAACTTCAGGTAGTTTGCTACCAGTGTTCATTGGCAATCTTTCATATCTTGATTATTTTCAGAATTATTGCAGTTTTCTATGTTTCAAACAGTTTTCCGGTTGTGACGTCATCAAAATGTTAAATCGTGAACCAGAAAAGCTACGGATTTCTGCTTCCCACCATATGATAGACCTTCCTAAACTATGGTTTATTTGAAGATTGTACCATTTTTCCTCCATTGATTTAGAATTTACAGCGATTTTTTTCAAATCTTTTCGTGAATTCTTTCAATAAAAAGAAAACTGCAATAATTCTAAAATAATCAAGATATCAAAGATTGCCAATGAACACTTATATCGTTGCTTGAAGTCATTGTTATTAGTAATGCATAGTTTTGTATTTATTCATGGAATCATTATGTTGCCAATATTTGCAAAGCGTATCTTAATCAGGAATTATTAGCATAGGAATCAAATCATTAAAAAGCATTGCACGATTGGTTAATGCATCTTGTGTTTGATTTGCTGGCTTTAAAAGGAACTTCAGGTAGTTTGCTACCAGTGTTCATTGGCAATCTTTCATATCTTGATTATTTTCAGAATTATTGCAGTTTTCTATGTTTCAAACAGTTTTCCGGTTTTGACGTCATCAAAATGTTAAATCGTGAACCAGAAAAGCTACGGATTTCTGCTTCCCACCATATGATAGACCTTCCTAAACTATGGTTTATTTGAAGATTGTACCATTTTTCCTCCATTGATTTAGAATTTACAGCGATTTTTTTTCAAATCTTTTCGTGAATTCTTTCAATAAAAAGAAAACTGCAATAATTCTAAAAATAATCAAGATATCAAAGATTGCCAATGAACACTTATAACGAAATGTAACGAAAGACGCATCAACTAACGGTGCAATGCTTTTAAAAATCTGATTCCTATGCTGGAATTATTAACTTATTTTTATATATAGTTTGTGATTCGTTATTCATTCAATGTAATCTCTATTGCACTCACCTTGATTAAGAATGCAGTGTAAAACAACCAAATAACTCTGTTTTTTGTATTTGTAATGAGGTTCTACCCATCTCAGAAGAAAAGTCACATTAAGTAAAGATCAATCGTTTAATTCATAACGAGCATAGGTGTAACATCTTTTAAAAATATTGGGCAAATGGTTATTGAAACTTCCGTTTGATTTAATGGCTTGAAAGGAACTTCAGATCAGTGGCGGACACTTTGCCAAATATTGGGGGCGAAGCTATTGTTTCAGTTAAAAAGCATTGCTTATTTCTATTGTTTTCAAACAAAAGGTCATTGTTCTTCCCAACATTGCTATAACTCTGTCTGATATCTTCATCATTTTCAGCCTTTTTCTTGCAAGAATTTATGAAAAGTTTAAAACAACTTAAAATCGTTGTAAGTCCTAAATTAATAGCAGAAGAACGGTTCAATCTTCAAGAAAACGCAAGGTAAGGTAAGCTTGAGGTATACAATATGGCGGTAAGCAGAAATCTGTAGCTTTTCTGGTTTACGATTTAGCAATTTGATGACGTCGCAACCTCAAAACTGGTTGAAACAAAGAAGACGCCGTAATTCTGAAAATAATCAGTATATCAAAAGCCGCAAAGTAAAATTATAGCAAAATACCTGAAGTTTCTTACAAGCCATTAAATCAAAAGGAAGACTTAATAACCATTTGTGCAATCTTCTTGAAACCCGAAGTTTTCTTAAAGGCAGTCTGTCACGCATTTGATTGGGTGATCAGGACAATAAAAAGAATAGGAGAACTGAATGGCTGCTGATCCTGATCACTTTGTACGGCCGTAGAAAGTGATACAGATCAGTCCTCCTTGGTTCCCAATGCACAGATTCACAAAGACATTCGTTGTGTTGAACTCTTGACTTTACTGCAGCCAATCAGATGCGTGACGGACTGCCTTTAATAGACCGATCTGTGCTGGTAGGGTCCAAACCTGGCGAGATGACACGTCGTTTGATGCAATCATATTTCAATGAGTCAATTTTGATAACTTTGGAGGGTTGGAAATTAAGATACATTCAAGAAACTTTGATTATTAGTTATGCATTAAATTCCAAGCACGCTGTACCGGGTGTCCTAGAAAAAACGCTACAGATTTGAAAAATTATAATGCAACCTGTTTCACACTCATTATCAAACAATTATTTTTATATACATCTGCAATGATTAGATTGAATTTTGATATATTTTCCAGTATTTTTGGTAACTTGGTTGTAGAGTTAAAAATCAGCAAACTTCAAATTTGCTGTTAGGGCAAAACCAGAGCTTCCAGAATTTAAGCAAAAGGTAATGGAAAATCAGAAGCATGGAAATATCTGCAATTTCACAGCATCTGACAAGCACGCCAAAATAATTAAGAAACTGCAACACAGAGATCCTTTGCTGGTTCATGAGGTATCAAGTCTCAAAGGAGTTCTTTATGCCCATTTACAATTGAAAGTATAACTCTAATGATGGCCGAGTCATTTCAGGAAAAGTAGAGAACCCTCATGAGCACTTAAGAAGCATGACTATGCTTTGATAGAAATTTTTGTGAAAGTGTCTGTTCAATGCAAAATAAAATGGTGTATTTGCGTGTCAGCAATACTGTGAGATGTCAGGGATTGCCATACTTCATAATTTTCCATTATCTTTTGCTTAAATGCTCGAAGCTCTGGTTTTGCCCTAACAGCAAATTTGAAGTTTGCTGATTTTTAACTCTACAACAAAGTTACCAAAAATACTGGAATATATATCAAAATTTATTCTAATCATTGTTCTTTCTGAGACACTCGGTATAATACAGTAATGTGTACATCGTTGCAANCCCCCCCCCCCCCCCCCAATGATTTCAGGACCTTTTCAAGCACCCACAGATTGCGGCATTGTCCTGGTAGGCTAGATTGTAGCAATATTATGCAGGAAGCGAGAAGAAATTTATACTCATTACAAAATTGACTATTAAGATTCGATGGGATATGCCATTTAATAATTGGATTATGATATTTTAGAAAACATACATCATTTATTCTATATACCATCACAAAATTTTATCTTCGAATATAAATCATTACAAAAAATTTTAACATTCTACCGGGTGACCCAAAAAAGTGAAGTTTTTTGAAAACTCATCAAAATTTTGTTATATTACTGATCTTGAAAAATTTCTTCAGGTGCATTTGAATCAAGGAACACATTGATTTTAGACAGATCGCAGAATCTTGAAATGGCTTTCAAGTTTATGGGAATTGGAGTTTTTCAAGTTGCCCGGTTTTGAAGCATACTCTGAAATCTCAAGAAATGATTATCAAATTGAATTTTTAGCCACCATTTTAATTGGTTGCATATGTCCTTGACAAAGCTCTTATATGATGTAGAGCTCGAACTTTCATATTAAGTCGCAAGAAATAGCTTTTTGGCTAAACATACGATATTTTTTAGAATACTAGTGTTCACAACATGGTTTTTCATGCCATCGTCTCTCCCCTTGAAGAATAAACAACGATCATATACTAAATTTATTTGGTCTTTGATACAAATATACACAAAAAGAAAATTCAATGATGGATACCATGATCAAATTTTGGTGATTTTTCAAAAAGTTTCATTTTGTGTTGGGTCACCCGATTTGGGAATACCAGAAAGGATATACACATATATCTATAGGGTGTTTCAATAAAAATGCAACCCAACTATAATCGAAAATTTTCAAAACATAATAAGATTTGAATAAATGTAATGTATACCATCTGAAAGCACAATCTATTGTCTTTCCAATGATATGCAGTTTTGATACATTAATGGAATTATTTATCATTTAATTGATATTTTAGTAAGTATAGCCTATTTCATATGCAGTATTCTGTAAGCGCAAAATCAAGACCATTTTATCGTAAAAAGTTGCTCAGGCCTAGAAGCACTTGAGGTGATGCCCTGGGGTGGGAAACATACAAATTTACTCCCATGAGATACATTTATTAAAACGGACAAAATTAGCTGTCATGAAGTTGAATATTTTGTCCTGTGTCAATGTCTTACCACTTCCATACTGCATACTTATTAAGTGATATATAATTCAATTAATGTGGATATCGATGGAAAAAGATAGATTGTGCTTTCGGATGGTATGCGTCGAATTAATTCTAATATAATTATTTTCTCAAGAATCTCTAAAACAGGTGGGTTGCGCTTTTTTTAACACCCTGTGGTAGGGGCCATGGACAGAGTAAGTGTTAGCAGAATCATCTTTAATCCGCGCTCCCCCCCCCCATTCCCCTTCCCATACAGTCCCCATTTACACACTAAAGAAACAAGTTGAACGAAAGTTTAGGCATCTGGTTTTGTACCCCAAGCCCCTGCCCCCCCCCGTCCATACGTACTCTATAAATGACCCCTTTTAAGTACTAAAATGTTTTTTTTTTTAGTTTTAAGACTAATTTCAAAATATCTAAATATTTTACGATAAAACTCGTAACATTACCAACAGTGTGCACAATGACAAGCTAAGCAAATCCGTAATAAGACTTCTGAATTAGACTCACTACAAAAGTCATAGTATCGCTCATTGAATTGGATGGTTATCGCTGATACTGTATGACAAAATTTAAAAATCAGATTAAAAATATTGAACGAATACAAGGAATCACGTGGTAAGTTTACTTGTGAACCTAAAAGTCAAGAAGGTATGTTAGCATTTAAGCTTTTTCCACTCGAGCAGAAAGCAAAATTTCAAGTATTTATGAACTTCGTAAGAAATACGAACTGAACATTCATTTTCCATTCTTGAAGGCTCTCGTTCAACCAGCAGCCTTTGCAAGTAGATTTCTATTGAGGCAGCCATTTTCGTAGACCACAAAATGCTCATTTTCATAAAACAGAGCATGCAAAGGACCATGGTTGGATAAGAGCCTTTAAAGATACCTAAAGCAACCCCTGCAGCCCATTTTGCTTTGCTTCGTTTCCTCCTCCACAATGCATATCTATTCGATGCCAGTCTGGTTCCCTGACGTCATTTCCGACTAAGGGGACTGGACTCCAGGGAAGAGGTCTCAATTTCCTTGTGGTTCACAATTCAACCCCTTTTCTTAACAAAAAAACTCGTTTGTCTCCTCCGCAACATCGACGACTGGGAACCAAGCTGATTCGATGCTTGGTGGTAACTTCGTACTTACATATTATCTCTCAGTACCATATTGATAACATAATTTTATCAACGGTCATAGAATTCAAATGTTCTAAATGCTTTGAAACAAAGCTTTTAAAGTAGACTTATTACATTGAGACCTTCACAGAATTTATAGTCTGCTTTGTTACTGCTTCCGATTGAAGTGAATTGAATTGGTTAGAACTAGTGTTCAGACGCCACCATTTTCTTTTTTCTGCTCCGCATCCGTTAGCAAGATGGCATTATCATTTATCTCATGTTTTACAGTTTCTGTTGGAGGTGCCACATAGCAATACCATGAGAGGAAGTAGAAGAACGTTGCCAGTACTAGAAAAAAATTAGTGAGTGGGGTGAAGCGAGAATTTTCTTCAAAATTATAAGTTTATTCTAAAGTTCTTTTTACAAGCAGTATGGTGGTGAAACTTAATGAAAGCACTTTCGTTAGACACGAGTCACCATGAAAACACGATTTCATATCAAGGTGTGTTTTGAAATTAGCCAATCAAATGCAATACCGGAAAAGCTCTATTAAGCAACCGGGAGAAGCTTATTTAATTTTGGAGACTCCAGAGGGGGGCTTATTAGAGAGGGGGCTTATTCATAAGATAAAATCATAAGGCTCTAGATGATAACGGGTGTCCCAGAAAAAAGTACTCCTGTTTAAAAATTCATCAAAAATCGATTATTAAACCTATCATAAATTTTCTTTTTCAGTTGTTTTGATAATGACCCAAAAATATTTGAAGATGGTAAAGTATTTGTTTTCAATACTTCAAGGTTGAGAAATTACACGTTGAAAAACCTTGTTTTGAGCTATATTTTTTAAGCAAGAGAGTCAATCTTGCCTAAGAGCCAAATTTTCAGATTTTTATGATCCTTGAAGTCTCCAATGATAATGTTCGTTTCTTTCTGCCATTTATGACCAAATTCAAAGCTTAATATACACAATGAAATTGGTCTGGTAATTATCAGTCCTATTTTGCAGTTTGATTCAAAACCAGGCAGCCCTAAAAAGAGCTAAATTTGCTGATTTTTAAACCAATTACAAGATCACCCATGCATTGGAAAATAATGTTGTCTTTGATCTACATGCATCAAAAAATTTGAACTTCGGCCAAGTAATTAAATTGTGTTGATTTTTCAAACAGTAGACTTTTTTGAGACACCCGGTAGCTTGTTGGGTCTTTTTCCTCATATAAGTCAGATCAGAATCAACATACAATTTTGCGAGTTGATACATAAATTCAACACATTTTTAATCCAAACCCGTACGAAATATCATTCTGAGCTGTACACCCTCAGCGTGAACTAACGAGCTCTCCATTAAACAACTGTCCAAAATTAATAATAACCGGACAGCCTGTTTTAAAAGAAGTGGTTTTAGTGGCTTCTCGTTGCATACCAATCTTCTACACTACCTAGACTTACTACATCATCGTAGTTATCACTAGTTATAGTTATAGTCTCAATCCGGTTGTGGTCTCATTATTTTGAACGATAACTGGAACTCATTGTAATTAGTCTACCGGTCATCACAAAGAATGTCTTCAAAGAATCATATCGCAATTGCATTGCTACCAATTTGTGAACTTTCAAATGAATTAAAATTGAAAAATCACCTATATTTGTTAGCAAAAAGCCCCTAGAAAACAATTTTCTGGAAACCTTCATTCATTTTATCCGTTCACAAAATTTAATCAAGCATCAATCAGATAAAGAAGTTGTAAGTTTTTAACTCCGTTGGATATTTCTTGCAGTTCGATTTATCAAGTACAGTTGGATACATTTTTCAATTCAGCCGGCAGTTTATGCAAAGGATAATGAGCTACCCTCCTCTCCTTAATTATACTGAATACCTTCGTCTTTGTTTCCCTGGGGTCTTCTTCATATCAAAAGACGCAGGATTAGATGTCACGTGATAATTTCCGCGAATAAAAACAATTGAAGTGTTTTGCATGAGTAAGTTTGCGTTAACGCAAAATCTCACCTGACATAGACTTTAAGTTTACCACTTACCTGAAACTGTTGTTGAAAATATGAAGAAACTTTTTGATAGCTCTGCAACACGATACTCCAAACAATTGCCTCGATTCCCACATTTATCGTACCCCCAGACGATACAATTTGCATCTATTATAGAACCAAGAATCAAAGGTCCTGGAATAAAACTCAATAGTCGCATGATCATAAGCTGGATGCCAAGTGCAAAGGCTCTTTGGTTATCAGCAACACATCTGTGAAAATCGAGAATCAATTTCAGGTAATTTTAAAGCGATTTTTAAGGGAGTCGCAAAGAGTACAAATTGTATGTCGAAATGTTGCAAGCTGTTGTAGCAAAGTTAGAAGGTGTTTCAGAAGGTGTTATGGCGCAATATAGTGTAATCGTCTGACTTTTGCAGCCAGAACAGTCACGCGGACAGGGTTCAAGCCCCACCATTTGAGCGTCATGACAAGGGGTCGCGGACTCGATTAAGCCTTCTCTACTTCTGTAATCCCAGCGCTTGGCGCTAAAAACCGCAACTTCACATTCAGCTGTATTAAACAAGTCAGCTTGATTCTTTCTACTTGTTATATCCTCGCAAAGTTAGCAGCAACAAATCGGCTTGCAAGAGGAATGAAAAGAAGTTAAATTTTTCTTTTTGAATTTCATGGGAGAACAGAGACTTCGGATCAAAAGCGTCCCATTCTCGAAATAGCAATCTGGAGCATCTCTGCAACTTTAAACAACGGTGCCTACCTTGCATGAATTTGGTTTATTCGCGGTCCTGTTTTCGTGACATAGTACACGGAGCAATCGCTGTCCTGTTAATCTGTGTACGGTGATATTCTAAAATCGCGCTGTCTGGTTCCCTGTGGTCATCCCTTATAACAGTTGATATCTTATTACATCAACATCTGAATTTGAAACCACCAAATTTTTCTTACGTCATCTTACGTCGTAACAGGACCGCAAATAAACCCAATTCATACAAGGTAGGCGCCCTTGCTTTAAATATTAATGAATTGATGAATACGAATATGAAGATGAAAGGTGGACTTGCACAAGTCGTAGTCTTGAAAGAAAAGGAAAGGACTTTCCTTTTCCTAATTCGACTTGTGCAAGTACAACAAAAAGGTACATCGTATACTCTATAGAAGCTGCTGAAAGTCATTGGATCTCACCTCATCGTCATCATTTTCTGAGGAATCGCACCACTGAATGACGTCATCATGATAATAGAGGACAATCCAAGAAAAATGTAAATGTTCTTGCATCCGCGATCGCAGCGACCATTGAGTGCTGTTGCGAAGGAGCTTACGCCTTTCTCGGCACCCTTACCAGTTGTTTGACTGCTGTTTGAGGGTGAGTGATTTCCATTTGAAACGAATGCTTTGCTTCCAGAATTTTGTATACAAGTACAGTTTCCTGAGGACTGAAATCATAAATTTATTTGTGAAGAAACGTCAGTAAAGTGTGTGTGTCTCAAAATACATGGTGTCCTAAAATGATTTATGCACCTACGGTACAGTAAAAACCCGCGTATAAGAACCTACTATTTTGCAAGTCAGCCTGGGTTCTTAAACAATGAATACAATGGATTGGTTCTTATAAAACAATTGAAAATTTGACAATTTCAGCCTGTAGGTTCTTAATCCACTAGGTTCTTATACGCGGGTTTTTACTGGGGCATCTTAAACTTGGAGGTGCACGGAACTTTAAGGGCACTTTTTTCATTAAGCTAAAGGGGCACTTCCTGAAACAAAAAGGTCACTTTTTGTTTATTGCAAATCTTGGGGGGCCTGTTGCTATGTCTCTGTATCGATGTTTCATCAAAGGTCAATGTTCTTCGACTGGAAAATGAATGTAATTTCGGCCCCAAATGAGACATTTGTGGACTCATTTTAACAACTGTGTAGGGGTATCCCTACTGCCGATTTATCAAAACAAATTCCAGGTAATTACTGTAACTTAGTAGCCATTTCACTTGCAGTGAGGATACTCGAAAATTCACTTCGACTAGCCTTTTTTGTCACGTGGTACAAAAGCAGGGAAATCATTGGCTGATTAGCATGAAAATTAATGATTTCTACATGCCTCAGCAACCAGTAAGGATTCGATGGCTTCGTGGAGATATACAAGCGCGGGGCAAATCACTCCAAAAATAGCGTACGAGATTTTGAGATTTTAAAAATCTCTAAGATTTTTCAAAGATTTTTGAGTTTTCTTCTGAGATTTTCAAAGATTTGTAAAGATTTCTAAGACCTTTTGGGATTTTGAGATTTTTGAGATTTCACAACTTATCGAGATGTTCAAAGATTTTGGAGATTTTGCAAGATTTGTGAGGATTTAAGCAATTTTTGAGATTTTCAAAAAATTGTCGAAAGATTTTTTTGAGAATTTCTATCATTTGTTGGCGGAGATTTCTGGGATTTTTTGAGATTTTCGAAGATTTTCAGGATTTTCTTTGGGATTTCTACGATTTTATGAAGATTTTGAGATTTTCAAGAATTTTCGAAATTTTTGGGGGTTTTTAAGATTTTTTACGAAAATATAAGAGATTTTTGCAATGATTTGCCCAGGGCCGTAGGGAGCATCTTAAACTTGGAGGGGCAAGACACTTCAAGGGCACTTTTTTCAATTAGCTAAAGGGGCATTTCCTGAAGCAAAAAGGGCACTTCTTTGTTTATTTCAAAATCTTGGGGGGGCACGTGCCCCCAGTGCCCCACGGTTCCTACGTCTCTGGATTTGCCCCTCGTATACAAGTCCTATCATCCTATCATACTTACACCTTTTCCCTTGATTTGACAACCAGCAAAACAAGGTGAGAAATACGTAATTCCATCTTTCCCGCAGACTGGTTCGTAAGCACGACGAGAGCATCCACATTCAGCATTGCATTTAGAAGTCAAAGAATCTGCTGTTTTGCTGAAATATAATTGAGAAAATTTCGCATATTAGTAGATTAATTTTAAGGCACATTTGGCTAGTCTGCACTTTAGCGGACCAGCTTTCAATATCGGCAAGTTATGTGTCATGGGGTAAGGGTCAAGGTCAGGGTTAGGTTTTGGAAAAAGGCTTTTTAGGGTTAGTTAGGGTAAGTTAGGGTCAGTTAGGGTTAGTTAGGGCCCGGGGGGGGGGGTACGCGACTTGTGGATGGACGGGGGTCTGCCGCCCGGTTTTCAGAAAGCCACCCACTTTTATGATGAATTTTGGTGGAAAACTACCANGGGGGGGGGGTACGCGACTTGTGGATGGACGGGGGTCTGCCGCCCGGTTTTCAGAAAGCCACCCACTTTTATGATGAATTTTGGTGGAAAACTACCAATTTTTAGCAATTTTTTGGCGATTTCAGCCAAACCGACCCATGTTTATGGAAAATCTGCCGAAAAATGACCCTTGTTTAGAGAATTTTGGGCCAAAAACCCACCCATATGGGCGGCACATACCCGTACCATCAACATGTTATGTACTCCCCCCCGGGAGTTAGGGTAAGTTAGGGTAAGTTAGGGTTAGTTAGGGTAAGGTAGCGTTTAATTAGTGTTAGTAGGATATTTGGTCAAATACAGTTCCGAGAGATATGACATGAAGCTGGTCCGCTAAAGTGCAGTCGTCCCGCATATTTTCACTTGAGCGGAAAAAATTCTTCGCGAGCTAAAAATATAAAGTTGAAAGAAATTCAACATTGAGAGAACGGGTTTTTTTCGCCAGAGGAATCCTTTGCCCAGAGTCCAGAAAAATGCACGACCTACCTCCTGACAAAGATATATTTCTGATAGAACCTTCATCATTTTTTAATAGAAAATGGTGTGATTAGGGGGTGGCATAAGTTATTTTTATGTTAGAGGCCTTCCTCACCGTTAGTGACCGTGTGGCCGTAATGTTTTCCTGGCTCGGCCTTTGTTTGATGCGCGGTATCAATTCAATAGAAATGTTTTCCTTTTCACTCAAAACTTTTTTAATGAAAATGCACCTTTACCTTTCTGCATACGGGACTCTAGCGCCAGCAATGTTCGTCGATGAGCAACCAGGGAGAAGCCATATAGCGGAGAATCCAGTGAGAAAGATGCCAGTCAGCGTAAGATAGAGAGCTGCCTTCTTTGCCGAGTTTTTCACCGATATCTTTTTTATCAAGAAGGAGCCAAATCCAATTCCAACTGCGGAGAGAGAATATATAGAAAGGAAGGTTGTGACGCTTTTTAAATAGGTTTTCTAGTCAACAAACAAGGAAAAAGAGAGTAGGAAAGAAAGAAAGTGCTTTACCATGCATAATGTTGGAGGTTTTCGATAAATTAATGACTGTGTAAATTCTTTTCCAGAATGGATGTCAGATGGCCTAACTTTGCAGTCCTTTGGATCGTTTCGTTTGTTAATGGACGCTGAATTTCTTTATAAAACTTGGTTAAACAAAGGCAAGAGAAAATCCAGGCTTTAGCTAGACATTTCATACCCAACATTCAGACAATAATATCGCAACTGAATGCGCTAATCAGAGGCTGAAAGGGTGCAGGCCCATTTTACAAGTAAGTAGAATTTATAAAAATTTGGCCTATACCGGCAAAAGAGAAGAGCGAATTTACGGTCTGTCTCAAATTAGATGTCACGTGAGATTTGCGATAACGCAAAATTCCTCATGCGAAACATTTCAATTGTTGTTATTCGCGGGCATCTTCACGTGACAACTAACTTGAGACAGACTATAGTGCAAATATTCGTAAAAATCGCTTGAATTCAGAATTCAGGCAATCTCTCCAGAGCGTCTTGCTCTTGCACTCGTGTCTCCAATCCATTTCGTTGTACTTTTCTTCATTTTATATGATGCTATACTTACAAATTTACAACCGTATCTCCTCCAACAAACGCCTACTCTCAAATAAATGCCGCTATTAAACGCAGCATCAAACATGCGTAATTTTAGATAAAGACCCAGAATTTCGCAGAGATAATAGAGTGAAGTTGGGCAAAATAGGCTTGAGTGGAGCAAACTGTCCTAGTGGTGGTTCTTGCTTTTTCTCATGTAGTGGCCATGAGGTAGTTATGCTGTATTGCTCCTCATGGTATCGTCCCTGTAGTGTTGTATAGTTGTATAGTATTAATATGTAGAGTAGATAGTAACATGTACTGTAAATTTTTATATCTGGATAGATAAAAAAGTACCTATGAGTGCGACACCCACCCTGAAATGTGAGTCTGGCTGGTACCCAGGGTAGGCATTATGGATCACTTGATTTTTTGCTTCTAAAATTGAAGCGAAGTGTCCTTTGTTATTAACTTGCAGCGTTTTTGTTGAATAAAATTGTCTTTGGTCATGATATAGAAACAGATTTTCTTGAACTAAAGCAGAATAACAGTGAAATCCGTGAATTTTTCACTGGTAGCATTGACGTCGAATCTTTTCAAAACTTTATAATTAAGCGTGTAAAATGTTATTGCCCTATTCTTACAAATGGATAAGAAACTGTAGGTAACTTGCCATAATCCCAGATAGAGCACATTTGATATCATCATTATTTACAGAATTACAGCATCTTTTACAATTTCTGCTAGTTTTGAAGCTGTGACGTCATCAAATGCTAATTTGTAAACCATAAAAGCAACAGATATTTGCTTGCTACAATCTTGTAGAACTTCAAAAACTGAGTATTTCTTGAATTGATTAATATTGATTTTTCTCAAGTAGTTTTGAATTTATGTTATGGTGCTTTTAATGTTTGTCAAAGCTTTAGATACTTCATCTCGTACATCCTTTCATAAAAAGTAAAAAAGATGTAATTCCAAAAATAATGATGGTATTAAAAATACTCTCCCTGGAGTTATGACAAATTACATCAAGTTCCCTTGGAGCAATTCATATGAAAGAATGGGGCAATAACATTTTACACAATTAATTTTAAAGTTTTGGAAAGATTCGACGCCTATGTTGTCAATGACCAATTTTGCCCCACTCTGTCCCACTTTGCCTCACCTCACGCATCAACGAACAAAAATCAAATAATTGAAGATACTTACGAATATTTCCAGGTATATAAACTGCAGCAGAAAACAATGCGATGTCAGCCAAAGTTCCACCAAATTTCAACATGACTACTTTTGTGAAGAATCCGCCTAATGCCACAGCAAATGTGATTTTGATCGTCAAAGCGAGGGAAGAAAATACGTATGTTTTGTTCTTGAGGAGATCGAGGAGTGCTTTGAGTAGATCTTTCAAACCTGAGAAAAAATAATAAATTAGAACTAAAGGAGATAACAAAATGTTACCTAGCAGTTCGCATAACACCAACGATGATTAAAACATGCTCAAACCTAGAGGTATAGTATGGGCCTTAAAGACTCATTGTCAACCGTGATCCTTTGTGCTCCGAAAGAACAGCAAGACAAAGAGAACGTAGGCCAGAAACAACTTTCAGATAACACGAAAGTCGACTTTGGCGCCACGAAGGATCATGGTTAGCAATGGGTCTTTAAGAAACTCGGTAGTTGTTGTTTCTACAGCAGTTTGTTCCTCCCTGTTTCCCTGTGCCTCACTTTGCTTGTATCCCTGTGTCCTGCAAATTTGAGTGGCAACGCAAAAACAACAACCTTCACTGGCACAAGGACACAGGGAGGAAAAAACTGCTATATGAGCACAACTACCGCGTTTCTTAAAGCCCATGGTCCAATTCCGAAAAGGCGTGTCACTTTCACAAATCAGTATTTGGTGCCTGTACATCTTAACGAAACAAAGTCCTTACTTTTCCCTATTTCTGTATTTGTCGTTGGCAATTGTCCATCTTTCATTGCTTGCAATCTCTTCTTGCGATATTTCGGCATTTCTCGTGGGAAGCAAATCAGGATGGCTCCACTTAAGAACAGCATTGCTGAAAATATAACAAATCCAAGCCACCATGCGCCAATCCATCTTGGGTCACGTCGTGACAATGATACTCCTTCAGGCTACAATGAAAGCAGTTCTATAGTTAGGCCTATTATAACTTAACAGCCTACCGTATGCTGTATGGACGCAGATATAAGGGCAGGCATTATAGATTTAGGCATACTTTTAACAAATCGAAGAAACTGATACAGGCAATATTTTAAGATCTTATAGGTCGAACGTAACCTTAGGTGAGCGTTGCTGCCTTCTTAAAAATTATTGCAGCAAAGCAAGATATCTTGATCAAAGCTAATGATACTATTTTGAGAACAATTTTCCAATAACTGACAGTACAGTAAGTCCATTGATTGACTCGCATCAACTCGCATCTATATTAGGATAGACTTTTTCTAAAATAAGGGCGTATACCAGCATTGGCATCAAATCTTTGAATTCTGAAAATAATCAAGATATCAAAAATTGCCAACAAAAATTTATCGCAAAGTACCTGAAGTTCCTTTCAAGCCATCAAATCAAACTAAAGATGCATTAACTATTCGTGCAATCTTTCTTAAAGATTTGCTACCTATACTGTCTAAAGAGTCTAAAGGACGTACTTTTGATAAGTCTTCTTCGAAGAAACCCCCGCGGACTCCATTTAAGCTCCCTTTCACTCACTGCTGCACCTCACTAAGGAGGAACTTTGGCTACACACCTGCATGATTACCAAATCAAGTGACTTGTGCTCATGTTGGTTTTAATATCAAAAGGAAAAATGTATGGTGCTTTAAGTATGGACCGAAACGTTTTGGGCCTTTAACAACAAATTTTCCATCCCATTCTGGCACTGTTTGGCACATTCCTACGGTTGAGATTCAGAACAACTTTTCACATAATCTATATTAATATTTTATGAGGTGATGGAAATATTACACAATATTACAAAAACAAAAGTTACGAACCAAATACACGAGTGAGTGAGCTCACTTTCTTTGAGGTCTAATAATCAACCGGGAACATAGGAAGCAGTTCTTAATTAGAATGGCACAGCTCTCAGAAGGAACTTTCAAGCATTAAAAGGCCGAGGAAACGGGCATTATGAGGTTGAAATAAAGCACTTTCGAGAAAGGTAGATTAGCAAGGTGTCCACTGTTATCCCTCCCCCCCCCCCCTATGTCTCTGTTCTAACAAGTAGGAATCATAAGCTAAACTACAAAATTGGTAAAATATTCAACTACAGAAAGAAATTAAGATACCCACCAAAGAAAGATCAGTAAATATTTTAAGAAAGACACCACCACAGATATACCCCAAGCCAGGTCCAACAAACGTTGTAATAAACCAAAAGCCAATATACAAAGGTGACATTTTCGGGTCCACATTTTCATCTAGGTATACTGGTGCAAGTGGATAAAGTGGTGTTGTGCCAACTCCCATTAAAAATTGTCCCATTGCCAGAATAGTGAGGTACTTTGGCGATGAGCTGTATCCTTGGCGACCACTGCATTTGGCGAGTGTAGCTTGTGTTTGATTTAGGCCTATTAGACATAGGTTTGAACTTGAAGATCCAGATGCTCCAAGACCAGGTATTTCATATTTCCCAATCATCAGTTTGGGTAGTGTATAGAGCAGAGCTCCAACTCCTGTTTGTGTTACAAAATGGAAATGTTTTTCAGTTGTGAATATTGTTCTAAAAAACTTGGATTAGCACTGAATTTTGCATGTGTATTGCATTTGAAAAAGGGTTAATAATGTCTTGTTTTTTTGTAACGCAATACTATTAACCTTTTTTCAATTTTTGAAAAGATTCAAGTACAATTCTAAAACCCTTTCTTGCAATAATTGCTTAATTTTGACATTGCTGGAGAACAAAGGAAGTGCTGTTTTTGAAGCAACCACACATATATTGCCTTCCCTGTGCCATAAATCAGCAACCACTTGTCAGATTGACTCAAACGAAGTTTCAAATTCTAAGTTGAAGCCTTTCCTATAAACTGTATAACGGGACAATTAAAGTTAGAGCTCCTCCGCAGCAG
This sequence comes from Aurelia aurita, assembly GCA_004194415.1. Lineage (NCBI taxonomy): Eukaryota > Metazoa > Cnidaria > Scyphozoa > Semaeostomeae > Ulmaridae > Aurelia > Aurelia aurita. The sequence goes on along the minus strand of REGM01000190.1, from coordinate 334,452 downwards.
CCGCACAAAAGCGGCACAATTTTTTGGAGACCCTTGTGGTACAATCATTGCTATAAAAGAAGTAATAAATTGACTCTCGAAGAAGAAGGCTTTACCTGTAATGATTGCTCCAATTCCAATCCATTTTGGTTTTTTGCCATGTGCACCATAAAAACTGATGACTGGTAGGAGAAGGATTCCACCAATGTCATTTGACAAGAGGATCACTGCAGCTTGTTTGCTACTTAGGCCAAATTCCTTCTCAATGTCGGGTATAGTCACATTTGTAAGACCCATGCCTAATAAGGCTGTGGGAAATAAACGTAGAAACGAGGCATTAGAAACGTTTAATCAGGACAGCATTGAGATTACTCTAACTGTTTCATAATACAAGACGCTTGGATGTATACTCATTACATAAGTCTCAGTATCGCTCATTGAAGTGGATGGTTATCGCTCAAAACTGAGACTCATGACCAAACGCATCAAAAATGGGGACTAATTTCAGGATCTCCGCGGCTTTTTCCGCGGATCCAATCATATCAAAGATACGAATCACATGACATAATCCTCACGGAATCCTGCTTTCTTATTGGATACAGATTCTCCTTGTCAGGGTATATGATGCATGGTAAGCATCTTTCAACGTCCTGAACCTTGTGTTTAACAAAAACTTGCTGGGGATCATGTAGGAATTTTTGCTTCACGAGGCATTCGGTTTTAATCAAATTTAGTCCCCACTTTGTTACTGATTGGATGTGAGTCCTTATATGAGAGAAAATAAAAAATAAGATTAAAAATATTGAACGAATACAAGGAATCGCGTCGTAAGTCTAGCTTGGATGCTCATCTAGGAGGTCCTTTTATTTCTTGGTATTTTTGGTAAAAATTATGTGACATACTTTTAAAATAGATCAACGGGGTTATTGCAGCTTAGCTAGGGGGACTGGGTCAATCTAAATAGAACCTATTGTATTTGATGTTCTCGATCGATGAAAACAATAGGAACACAAGTGGCGCGTATCATGCTTTTGTGCTATTTGTAGACTAGATCGCTAAATGTCCGTTCATTTACTTTAAGTATTTATTACGGTAGGTCTTCCAAGGTTCAAAGATGGGGAGTCTCCAAAGTCCACCTTTTTCAGAAGATTTCCCAATACGTCGACATTGTTAACAAACTTGATATCCCTTCTCTGCACAGTGTTTGCAATAAAGCCAAGTTTGCATTTTTTTTTCGGGTTTCATTTCCCGCTTAATTACATAGTGCTAACAAAAATTTCTTAACAGCCTATTACAGAAATTCTCTGGTGCATTTTCTTGCGATGGCTATATACGTGTGATATACCCACAGATACAGATTTTTGGTTGCTATCAAAAGAGTTTCTGAAAGTCGAGGGAGAATTTTTATGCAATGGTTTTGTGGTAAAAAGTAAGGAGAATGTTTATTTTTCAGTTTCAGTTGATCGTCAATCCATCCTGCATACAATACAATTCTACAAACAATCGACCTTTTAGCTATTCTACAAAGGAATCTAAATCGAACGATATTTTGATACATTGTGTAGAATTTTCGAATGTTAACAGTAACAGAAGCTATAACGCCACTCAGTCGAACCTTTCGCATGAAAATGTATAAAATATCTCTCGACCCAGGCTCTTTTGTAGAGTAATAAAAGTCTATTACGTTACAAATACAATACTGCAAACTTGATAACATCTAATACAGAACTACGAACTAAACGAAAGGGAAAAACAGTACAGGATTGTGCATATGATTGACAGATTAAGAAGGAGCTCCCTAAGTAGGTAAACTAATTGAGAGTGCCCCCTTCCCCCATAAAAGCAAAGNCTCAACTGACAGTTAGATCATGAGTCGTATTTCTAGCTATATATCAGTTTAGGCAAGGAGCGAAACTACGACGATGTATAAGTCTATGCAGCCATGATCATTGTTTGGAAGTTAGGCCCACTGTTGTTGTTCGCTGCTTATCAACATGGCAACATCAACGGCACCTTGTGCCCAGGCCCTTGGATGTCAGGCGCGAGAAAATGTTGGGTCAAATGTTGGGTAAAATGTTGGATCGTTTGACCACTTATGTTGTTGGGTGGAATGTTGGATGAAATGTTGGGTGGAATGTTGGGTGAAATGTTGGGTGAAATGTTGGATCGTTTGACCGGAGCTTAACAGAAGCTATAACGCCACTCAGTCGAACCTTTCGCATGAAAATGTATAAAATATCTCTCGACCCAGGCTCTTTTGTAGAGTAATAAAAGTCTATTACGTTACAAATACAATACTGCAAACTTGATAACATCTAATACAGAACTACGAACTAAACGAAAGGGAAAAACAGTACAGGATTGTGCATATGATTGACAGATTAAGAAGGAGCTCCCTAAGTAGGTAAACTAATTGAGAGTGCCCCCTTCCCCCATAAAAGCAAAGAAATTAAAAATATTAGATAAAATGTATCAAGCAGATGCACCCCAAAGAAATGACAAATCTTGGTAATGTGGAGGAAGAAAGGCAAAGGACAAAGACAAACTAGACAAAGGGGTCAAAAAGATAAATTTTCAGTTTAGGGAGCACCCTTTTCATTAAAAATGGACGGCTTTAAATACTTCTGAGGATGATTCATGTATCTATTCAATTTTCTCCGCAAAGCCTCTAATTTAGGAGCGGAAGCGGAACCCCCAAAGAAAGCCTCTACGGAGGAGAGTGTATCTAACCTAAAAGCCAGCCTGGAGGCTTTTCTCGATCATATACAGAACCAAGGGTGAGCATGTTGCAGTGAGGATAGTGGTCCTATGTATGTCCACATAACCGGTTTATTTCTCCCATACTATGTTAATGTCTGTCCCTTAAATAATCAGGTTTATTTTGAACTTTTTTCAACGATATCATTTTGCAGCTAACTTGGACTGTTCATGTTCTTGGATGTTGGTCAATGTTTGTCTTCAAAATTGGGTTTCATCGGAGTATTATAAAAATGTATGTCCCTAAAAGCAGTCTTTTTAAGAGCACAATTTGTAATTATACGCTGAATCATAGGTTGGTGAATTCGTTTTTCAAAGACATGCATAGGACCACCAAAAACACAAGACATGGCCACCCTTGACAGAACCAATAACGTCTTTTACCTTGACTAACAGCAAACAAGGAAAGGAAAATGATGAATCCTTTTGGTGATGAGAATCGTTGAAGACAATCTGGTCTCCATCTTCCCCAGCCACACAGCAAAGTTCGATCAACTATTACTTCAGTTTGCATCTCGCCATCACTCCCGTCTTCCTTCGTATCTTCTTTATCCGTTGAAACGTGTCCATTCCCTTCCAATAATTTTTCAGCCATTTGGATTTTTTATGATTTTTTTTTTCTTTTTTTCAGAGGTGTTGAGCTAAGGCTTCCTAAACTTAAAACAAGATTTGTTATTAAAATTTTGCCTAGCTTTGCACATTATTATTATTATTTCTATTATTTCACATATTTAAGGAGGGTAGCCCTTCAGCAAAGTTGATTTACAAGGGGCCCTCCACTACAAACATTTACAAAATTAAAATGCTATAGGAAACTAAATTAACCTAATACAATTCAATTCATAAACTACCAGCAAAAACCCTATAATCTAAAATAAATATTTGCGATAAAAGAAAGTCCAAATGGACAACACCTATACAACACATTGTTTGAAGCTGTTTTGGGTGGATGCCTGCTTACACTCAGCTGAGAGGCCATTCCAAGACTTGGCACCTCTAAAAGAGAAACATTTCTGTCCATTTTTGGAGTTTTTCTTTGGTAACCTTAGGTCAGTTGCTGTATTCCTAAGATTCCTTGAGGTCAGCTGGGATATTTTTGTGAAAAGAATACACATGTATTGTGGAGCCAGCTCATGAAGAGATTTAAAGACCATAGTATTTGACATCAAAGCTGCTGCCAGTTACAGTACGGGCAGCACGGTTCTGTAATTTTTGCAACTGGTTGATCTCATAAATTATAGATTACATAAACATAAATTATAGGTTGATTTGATCTCATAGATTACATAAATTTTTATTGGCACTTATTCAAGCAGTACACACATTGTTTTTAAAAGAAACATCTTATAAGAAACTCCTAAGAAACTGTAGTTTGCTATTGCAGTTTTAAATGTTTTGAAAAAATTAAGAAACTATGATACCTGGGTTGAAATAGAGACTTATTTTGTAATATGCAGTTCTGAATTTCCCAGGAATTCAATTCAAGTGTGTCTTCTGTATTACAACAAATTATTGATCTTTGAAATTAAAATTTCGTTCTAAGTATGAATTTGTTTTCAAATTTAACTAGGGGGCATCTGAAAATAACTTGGGATATTGGCAAAAAGGGTACCGCTGCTTTCCTCAAAGTTGCTGTTTTTTACGAGGGAACTTTGCTTCGAGTAGACATATTTTAACTTACCAGGAGGGATAGTCAGATTCTCGCAGATTACTGGGAGATTGGGAACTAGCCTTTTCGCGCGCTTTTAAAAGCACAGGGAAGCAAGGAACAGGCCTAACAAGATTGCTTCTCTCTCTCTCTTTTGTGTGATTGTGTGATGGCAAAGCTGCCTGCAGTCACATCATAGTATGGTCACATGTCACATCATCTTTTCACTGCAATGGCACTAATTCAACCAAAGTCAGTACAATGATGCTCAATATTTGAGGCAGTGTTATAAAATCAAAACAAAGTTTATCAGGTAAGGTAAGCAGAACCGCCAAACTGTTTGAGTTGAGCTAGAGGAGGTTCGCCCCCTAATGCCTCGACCACTTTTCATTAAACGAAGATTTGCCGCTTTAAAAAAAATTATTGGAGAGAAATTCACCTGAACAGGCTCCTTAACTCGTGCTACAAACACCACAGTGAGATCTGCATCATCCGTTTACTAGTTGTCAACGCCTAACTAAAACTTAGGCCTTATCGCCCAAGAATTACCACCACAGAAATAATATTTTTCATACATTAAAAACTTTCCAAGACCATTGTTAATTCACTAAAATATTTGTCCTTTCTCTAGAAGTAACATAACATAACTTCTTCATCGAAAGTGATTTCTAAATAATGTTAATTTCACTCCCTGCTTCTAACCCTCTCATCCTTGACCTCAGTCACCTCTAACCATATAATGTGTCAATAGCCCAGAGAACTCCCAGACTTTCACAGGTGGACTTATGGGGCACCATAAGTCAGTTGTGGTGCTCTTCGAAAATAAGCCTTGGGTCTGACATTTTGTATGCGATTCTTGAAATTTCTTTGGATATGCAACCACAAGAGTTGGAGGAAACAGTCCTGAAGCCTATTGCATTTTAACTGACAGACATATCGAGAAACGACTCAAAATAGATATGGTGTGTAGAAACATCAAAGGAAAAGTGAACTGTACTTGCACCTTCCTTGCGGGTAGGTCAACTTCAAAACATTATTGTAACTCTTGTGAGCAATACAAACCAGGAAAGCGAAGAAATATCAAAGCTGTGACACCAGCAAACTACTTTTGCGTGCTTTTTGGAGCGACTGGGCCCAAACTCCTTCAGTTTTCAAAGTTTCAGGTCAGGCAGTTCCACGGGTCGGAATCCATTGGTGGTCGAGGCAAGGCGAACCTCCTCTACTTTTTTGTGCTTGTGTTGTGATGGGGAAGTTGGAGGTGAGGCTCACCTTTTTAGGTAGGCCTTTATACATATGGGGCCTTACCTTAGTTGCTTAGGTAAGCCTGAACGTGCAATACTCCCCTTTCCAATAAATCGTGGATTTTCCGTATTTATAGGAAATTTACAATGATATGAAATAAATGAATGCAGTCATACATTACAACAGAAGAAAACAAACCAAGTACTTTGTCTGTGTGAAATGAGTAGTTTCAATATATCTGTGAATGGACAATGCAGGTCTGTTTTGTTTAAGGCAAAGTCAAAAGGCAGCTCAAAAGCCTAAATCCCTAAAGAAAGAAATAGGAGAATCTTCAGATGGGATATAACAGTCACTAAGTGCTACTCTAAAATGCTGGTCACAGGTGAAGGGGAAGTTGTGGTTTTTAGTACCAAATGCTGTGATCGTAGTGGTGTTGGTGAGCATAGGGCTCAAATCTTTCAGATCTTTAAAAAGGTGGGTGTAAAATTGTTTTGCATTTTTCTTTGAATTAAATGGCTTAAAAGGAACTTAGGGCAATTTTCTGTAAATCTGCCGTGGAAATGTTTTGATATCTTGAATATTTTCAAAATGACGGCATTTATATTTTTTTGAAAGAATTCATGGAAAATTTTGAAAAAATTAAACTCGTCGTAAATCCTAAATAAATAGAGGGAAAATAATGCAATCTTCAAGAAAACCATAGTTTATGAAGGTCTACAATATGGTGGCAAGCAAGAATCTGTCGCTCTTCTGGTTTAGGATTTAGAAATTTGATGACGTCACAGCCTCAAATGTAATAAATGCTGCCATTTTGAAAATAAAAAAGATATCAAAAAATTTCCACGGCAGATTTACAGGAAAGTACCCTCGGTCCCCTTCAAGCCATTTGATTCAAAGAAAAATGTGAAAGAATTTTACACCCACCTTTTTAAAGATTTGAGCCCTATGCTGTGTTGGTGGGGTTTGAATCCTGTCCGTCTGTACTGTTCTGGCTGCAGAGTCAGAGGATTACACCACTGCGCCACAGCAACTTTGAAGAACCTACCATACAAAGAACCTACCATCTTAATTTTGATTTTGAGGGTCCCTAAATATCTTACAAACAGATTAAAACTAAATAGAATCAGTAGGAGATTATGCAGAGGTGCCAAGTGAAACCTTTGAAAATAATTATCTATGTTAAAGAAGGAAATTTATGCCAGAGCATGCAAGAGAGTATGAAGTATTTTGTTCTCTCAATAATTATCCTAAGAATGGGGCTGAAATTCAAGTTGACCGACCTGTACGAAACAGTCAGGCCATAATTTAGCAGTATTTATAGACAAAACAAACGGGATATTAAAAAAGCCATCAGACATGCTAAATCCGACTTCTATCGCAATGCACTCTCTAAAAAGAAACCGAAGGAAGTTTGGAAAATCATACACAGTGTTTTACATCCTCCACCAAAACGCTGCATTTTTAGTCCCTCTGAGCTGAACAACTATTTCGTCGAAATTGCGGCGAAAATATTGAATAAAGAGCCAACACAACCATCAAAGATACTCGAATTCATAGACAGCTTACCAAATTGTAACAGGGAAAATGGTGCATTATTTCAGTTGCGTCAAGTTACTTATGAGGACATATTAAAACAATTAAAGGCACTACGTAATGACACATCTACGGGCCCAGATGGCATTCCTGTTCGTTATATAAAGTTGGTGCAAGATTCATTATCTTCTCCTCTAACTCATATAATCAATGCGTTTATTGAAACCAATNCTTCGTAAACAGCTAATAGAGTCACTAATATTTTCGAAAGTAGACTTCAACGATTACGTTTATTCGCCATTAACCAATGTGCAACTAAACAGTCTACAACGTCTGCAAAAAGTAGCAGCAAGCTTTGTACTTGGTAGATATTGTTCAAGAGATGATATTGTAAAACTGAACTGGCTACCAATTAAAGAAAGAAGAGAATTCAATTATCTAAAGCTAGCGTACAAAGCTATCCACAGTGACAACTGGCCAGATATAAACAAGCTGGAGATCAAAACAACGGGTAGAGCACTTCGAAACAGCGGTGAAATGAAACTTCAAACATCACTAATCAACGGAACTTTCCAAGATGAAGCGAGCAAATATTTTAATCAGCTTCCAACAGAAATAAGAAACGCTGAGAATCTTTCCGCATTCTGTTCAGCCTTGCGGAATCATTTATTTGCGAGGATCAATGAACGATGAAAAAGACGTCTTAAAGTCATTTTTATCAATCTTTTAACGTTTTTAACATTTTAACATTTTAAACAATTTCTCTAGATCTTATGTAACACATCTTAGTTATATTATTGATTTATTTTTCTAAGAGATGAAGAGCCACAACCTTTGTGGATATACTCGATATTACCATGTATGTATATGTATGTATGCATACTTTTTAATTGTTTAGCAGTTCTCCAACAGTAGGATAACCTGACCTTAACAGTAATTTTCACCGAAAGATGCTAATTAGCTCCAATTCACAGTACTTTAGCAGTACAATAAACAGAATTTAAGCAGTGCAAGATTCAGATAGCAGTACAAAGAATCATGTACTGTTGTTGTACTCTTAAAGTACTTCTACCTTAGTAGTAGTATGGCTGGAGTATGGCCATATTACTGCTAAGCTTAGCAGTACTGTTTCGTACTGGCACCCACCCATCCCTTTCTTTTATCTTTGTGGTTCTAAATTTTGTAAAAAATGATATTTACTATATCGTTTTTTATCATAAAATCTCATCTATAGAACAATGGAATAAAACTTGTTACTGATAGTATTAGGAGATGTGGTTATAACAGTTGGACGATTCTTTTCTTTTTCTATGGGGATCAATCCTGAGCTAGCCTTGATGTTTTCCTGTCCCATTTGCTAGGAAGTTATTACATAAGGTTGTTTGGAAATAGGTAGGTCAGAAATTACATGTCATTTGTTATGTAATCTGGAAAAGTTGAACCTATGGGCTGCAATCACCTAACACGAACCAGGGCAGCTTTGAGGTTTCAGTGATCTGAGAGCTGAATTTCTTATGAAGAGTTTCTTATAAAGAGACATGAACTGGGGCATTCACTTGAAAATTATATTTGGGGAGGGGGTGTGGGAAAATGTTGCCCTGTCAGGATAAAAATTGTACTGCCAAAGCTGAAATTGAAATTTGGTCCACAAGTTTTGCAAACCACTGATCCTTAATCCTTGACCGAGAGGAGCATCTTTCCAACTTAATTTTTTTATGTGAAACTGGCTAGAATAGGTTTGGTGAGCTAGAGAGCACACCCTTCTTGTTGTGATAGGGGTGACAGGAATTTTTTTGTTAAACGCTTTCTAGATTGGCTGAAAATGCATATCCCAGGATCTAGTCAAATCTAAAGATACACAAATTTTGAAAATAATTTTTAAGTTACAAGTAACACCTGGCAATATGGTACATTTAGGAATCAAGGCTAAGTCTGTTTAATTAAGTCCAGGGCTGGCACCAGAAATCTTCCGACGGTGGGGCTGGAACTTCCCACAGGGGCGCTAAAATGACTAAAACATGCAGTTTTCATACGTCATTTTGCCAAATTCCCTCTGAAAATAACCAAAAATTTCCTCCGACGGGAGGGCTAGATGCTTCCGACGGAGGGGCTATAGCCCCCCTAGCCCTCCCCTGGTGCCACCCCTGATTAAGGCTATACTTAAACCTGTTATTTCAGTAAGTGAGTATTTCCTGCCCCCTCCTTCAAATCATAATTCAAGATCTGCGGGCTCTCATCCTCAATGATTAATGCGTAAAAATTCATTAGAAATTTGATGAAGATTTTGTTACCACCTTCAATCAACAACTTATCTTGGCATATTTGATTCTAGTTTGGGTCATTCACCTTACTATATTTTCTCATCCGCAAATCCTATTGACTGACTTTGCTTGGAAATTGTAGATTAGCGAGGTATAGGGGGGCTTTCAATGTTTTTGGAGTGTTGATTGTCAATCGGACAGTATCAGATTTTACTCCCGGGGGGGTACATAACATGTTGATGGTACGGGTATGTGCCGCCCATATAAGTGGGTTTTTGGGTCCAAAATTCTCTAAACAAGGGTCATTTTTCGGCAGATTTTCCATAAACATGGGTCGATTTGGCTGAAATCGCCAAAAAATGGCTAAAAATGGGTGGTTTTCCACCAAAATTCACCATAAAAGTGGGTGGCTTTCTGAAAACCGGGCGGCAGACCCCCGCCCATCCACAAGTCATGTACCCCCCCCGGGATTTTACTATCAACTTCATGAAAGAGGAACTATTTTCTCCACCCAGTTGCCTGATGACATCATTTTGCACGTTGTGTATTATCTACTACACAGGAACAAGAAAACAGTTTATAAATGGACTTCTAGGTCAGATTAATCCCTTGACTTGAATTGGGTGTCAACAAAGGTCGTTGAAGTCGCTGGAACAAACGTCCCAAAAGACCTAAAAGACTAAATGTGAACGGCGAAAATGAACTTCCCAATGACCCTGACGACACCAACAACTGAGTTTTTGCTGTTCACATTCAGTCTTTTGGGTGTTTTGGGTCGTTCGTCCCAACGACCCCGTTGACTCCAGCTACTGCAAAGACCTAATGTGAACCAGGGTTTATATCGATGGCACAAAGGATGATTCTGAAAAGGATATTCACGAGGCCTATTTCCCATGATGCATTGTATTCTTTCTCATCCCCAGCATTACATCGAGCATTCCATCCTCCCTCTTGGGAAAGCAGAGGAAAAGCCATGAATCATGACTTTTGCATCATCACCATCAAGCGTCACTGCCTCCTGTTGCCAGGACCGATGATTTCCTCCAGGGCATTTAAACAATGTCGCCCAAGAACAAGGTGCTTTGTGGGATTGCTGATGAAGAGTTTTTTTGGAGTATCAGAGAGCTCGACCAACACGACAGTAAGTAAGTATAATTTCGCCATCAAAAAGTGCTTACGATACGTAAAAACATTTGATTTACAAAGGAATAAATAATAAGAAAAGGTTTCATTAAAGGCTGGTTCCCACTTCGAGATGAACTATTATCGCTTTCCTCATCGCCATTGAAGGGGTTGTGGCGCAGTGGTGTAATCCTCTGACTTTGCAGCCAGAACAGTCAGGCGGACAGGGTTCGACCCCAGGTAGAACCCCACCATTTTAGCGTCATGACAAGGGGTCGCGGACTCGATTAGGTCTTCTCTACTTCTGCGATCCCACTACGTGATGAACTATTATCACTTTTTCTCATCGCACTTGAAGGGGTTGTGGCGCAGTGGTGTAATCCTCTGACTTTGCAGCCAGAACAGTCAGGCGGACAGGGTTCGATCCCAGGTAAAACCCCACCATTTTAGCGTCATGACAAGGGGTCGCGGACTCGATTAGGTCTTCTCTACTTCTGCGATCCCAGCGCTTGGCGCTAAAAAACGCAACTTCACCTCCACCTTCACCTTCACCATCGCCAATTATTCAAATGCAATGAAATTTTATCTTGGACTGGAAACGACATTTGAGTGCAAAAAGCCTGATGATGTTTACGACCAGCGTGAACCAGGCTTTACAGTCAAAGATCGTTCCTCCCAGTGCAAGGTACACTTTCGTCGCAATTGAAAGATAGGCGACGAGAAAAGTGACGATAGTTCATCGCGCAGTGGGGACCAGCCTTTAATTATAGTTATACAGGTTGAAGTACTAATATTGTGGAATACGTGTATTCAATCAAATTAAAAAATTAAAAAATACGACCACCCCGTGTGACAGATCCTACAAAACCTTTTCTCGAGAAAAATCCTAATGCAATAGCCTGGCACGGAGAGATTTGCCTCGAAAAAATACAGTACCAAATTCATGAAGCCAATTCATACTTAACATCATGGCTTCTACGGGCTTGCATCTGCTGATTTACAGCAATAACAATTCAATTCAATGAAGTTATGCAACAAGAGTGGTGACGGGTAATGGAGCGAATACAACAACTCAGGTTTTAAGTAGGGGAGACCAGGACTCAAATACTCCCAAAAATTTTGTAGCCCAAAATTGTTTTTAGCCATAAAACTGCCATTCATTGCAAAATACTGCAAACTAGGTATCATTCGAAAGAGCTTAGCGAGCAAGATTCAAGTTCCACTCGCTATTTTCTTTCGAATGATATCTAGTTTGCAATATTTTACAATAAAATGGCAGTTCTATCGCCAAAAACAATTTTGAGCTACAAAATTTTTGGGAGCACTTTAGTTGTAACAGGGGCAAGTTGTAACAGAAGCTATTTCGTAGCCACCATAAAAGCTGCGCCCATCAGCTCTTGTATGAATGAATATCTAGTTATTGCCTTCAATTTAAGCAGCGGTTCTAATTCCTGCTGTTTGCTGCTATTTTGTAGTATGCATTTACAGAAAGAAACAATTTGATGATGATGGCCATAAAAGCGTTGCAACGGTTCAAACGACAGTTACACTGTTGGGGTTAAAGAGTTTCGCAGAATATTCCTTCAGAGTTCTTGGCTATAATGAAAATGAAAATGGCATAGCAACTTGAGTGAATTGTGTGCACACAAAAGAATCAGGTATGTCATAGACTTACTACAGTACAGGCCTTGCGCAAATTAACATGGATATCTTTGTTATAATGGTAAAGCTATCTTGTAATGTTGCATTACTTTTTTAGGACGGCTATTGCAACTTGATTCAAAGGGTCTGTTTCGACCAGCATGCCTTGCACGTGCCATCTCTTGGTTGGCCTCGACAACACAGATATGACACGTGCGAAGCATGCTGGTTGAAATAGACCCTTTAAGAGCAAAGCTCATTGGGCTCCTGTTTAATACTGCTTGATTGTGAGCACTTGCCTGCATGTTCTTCCGTTTTCAAAATGTGGAAGTGTCGTGTCGTGTCGTGTCGTGTCGTGTCGTGTCGTGTCGTGACGTGTCGTGTCGTGTCATGT